>CM041783.1:46747628-47347628 GCA_023374045.1 Limonium bicolor | reverse complement strand
ACTTCAGGGACCATTTCACTCTCGGGTTGTTGCTCCCTTTGAGCTAATGTGATGGGCTGGTCCACTACGTAAATTGCATTTGCATACTCTTTTGGATTTGGATTGGTTTGTGAGGGAAATTTACCTGGTGGCCTTTGTTGGGTAAGGAGTTGTTGAATCTGGGACTGCAAGGCTTTTTGGTCATTGCGCAGGGCTGCGACCTCTTCTTGTGCATCTCGGGACTTACCCATCATTGCCTTAAACATCTCTTGCATTTGGGACATTTCAAATTCAGGATTCGAAGGAGGTTGAGTTGGTCGACTCGAAGAAGCATCATTGCCATAAGGCTGTTGCTGATACTGCTTTGGCCTCCTTGAAAATTGGACTGAGGTCTGTAATTTTGAGATGTTTGTAGTATACGTGGGTTTTGGATATTGTCGGTGTTTGAGTAGCGAAGATTGGGTTGCATGTTGCGTTGCCAAGGTTGCATGTACCCTGAATTGTTGGTGAGATAGTTTGCTTCCTCTACTGCTTTTAATTCTTGTAGTTGGGGGCATTGTTCATAGTCATGAGGCCCACAACATTGCGTACAAGAAATAGTTGGAGATGATTGGGACATATGAGCATAGCCTGGAGGGATAGTAGATGATCGGGAAGTCATCGACTTAGCTTGCTGGGGGTAGGAGTTCATAGCCATCTGCTCAACCACTTTCTGCAGAGTACTTACTTTTGTTGCCTGCTGAGTATTGCTCTCCATGAGTTGCTCATGGCTTTTCATCAACTGGTCAAACTTGTTATCACTTTCCCCAACATGGTATAAACCTGGAGTGCCGCTCCTTGATCCACCCGAGGCCTAGTCTCTTATTTCTTCACAGAGAGACTCCATGCTATTCAGAAACTGTGCTCCTGGCTTTTTCAGAATGTCAGCTCCTAAGGAGGATAGTACCATCATTCTGCATGGACCGATCAAGCCTTTGTAGAACAATTGTGATACTTGTTCTTTCGTCAGACCATGGTGAGGACAAGTAAGTAGTCGTCCTTTGAAACGGTCCCAAGTTTCACAGATGTCTTCCGACTCTGGCTGCTTGAAATTGTAGATTTCAGCAATCATTTCCAACGTTCGGCTCGGGGGCAGGAATTTGTCGTAGAACTTGGTGGCTATTTCATCCCAAGTACCAATGGTACTTGGTGTCTGGCTGTGATACCATTTGCTCGCATTTCCCGTCAGGCTGTGAGGGAATAGTGACTGTCTTGCGTACTGGAGTACTGCGTCGGTCGCAGTTAGACTGTTGGCATATTGCAAGAATTTGGTAACATGTAACAGAGCTTCGTCAGGACTGGAACCATCAAACATGCCCAACTCCTTTACACATCGGATTTGATGATATGGCTTTAGCTTCTGCCACTCATTGTATTCGGATGGGGTAAGGTGAGGAAGGATGATGGCAGGCCGTTGTCCTAGATTAGACGGCCTATTAATGTTCCGAACTGTAGCTGGTGAAGACGCCATGTCAACTTCCGGGTCGGATTCTATCACTGTGGTGGTTATGTTTTGTTGATTTCGGTTCTGCCTTAGGGTGCGCAGAAAGGTTCTTTCGATCTCTGGGATGTAACCAACCGTGTGATTATTAATATTTTCCGGGAGGCTGTGTGACCTGGTAAAAGGCATTCACCACTCAAAACAGAAAAAGAAATTCGTGATGTGAGAAAATAAAATGTTAGGAATTAGATGACATAAATTTAATGTTAGTAGTTAGAGACAGAAAATTAAATGACAGAAAATTAGATGACAGAAATTTTAAGGTTAGTAGTTAGAGACAGAAAATTAAATGACAGAAAATTAGATGACAGAAATTTTAAGGTTAGTAGTTAGAGACAGGAAATTTTAATGTTAGTAGTTAGAGACAGAAAATTAAATGACAGAAAAATAAATGACAATAATATTAAGATGTCAGAAGTTAGATGTCAGAAGTTAGATGTCCGAAATTAGCTGAAGTTAGATAAACAATAAAATAATATAAACAGAATATTATAATATAACAGGTGAATTATCCGGGGCTTAGGGACTAGATTAAATCAAGTCCCCGGCAACGGCGCCATTTTGCAGACTGATTATCATGAGTGGTTGGAACTGGTGTAATTAAAGCAATTGAGAAAGAAATTAATACTCAAAATATCCATTGGGCTGCAAATAAAACCCGGTCGCAGTAGTATAGTAAGACAGAAGCGGCCGGGGTCAAACCGTGGGACTTATAGCGAAATAATATAGTACCTAAGCTTGTCACAAAAGGGGGGAATTAATTGACTTGTTTTTGAAAAGTAAATAGCAGATAAATTTAGTTGAGTTGAATATAAATTAAACGGAACTCCGGGTATAGGTTTAAATAATCTGATTAATTATGCTATCTCTACCGGTTTATTAAAAAAAGTTTGGCAAAATTCCTGTTATTATCTTAAGCACTAAGTCATAGACTCATAAGAACTCGTTTACCAGAAAATGCTCGGTCTAATCCAGGTTCGAGCAAAACTTATGTAAACGGACATTAAACGCGAGGAATTATAATTGCATATGAAAATACTAACTTATTAAATGATAATAAGCTTTCTCCAGATTTACGGCTTAATTAACCTGTCTATTTATCACCGTTCTGATCAAAATAGACTTTGGAAAGCATTTTAATAAATTCATGAAATTTATTAAAAAGGCGAGAGATAAACTTTAATCGTAACAAACTGTATTTATTTTAACCGGTAGAAATATAGATTACATAATTACACAGACTACAGCTAAACCTTCCCCGGAGTAAATCCTCCTTAGCCTGACATATTAACTGGTAATATGACAGTCAGAGGTTGGACGTAATATTAATGCGAGAGGTGTGGATGGTGAATGGAGAAATGAAGAGAACGAAGAGTGGAGCGTGTACGTAGGATTTTGTATATGGAATGAGTGATTTGGAGTGTTGAGTTCTGGGGATCGAATGTGTGTTGTGGTGTTATGGGAGAGAATGAATGGAAGAGAATGGTAGAGTGTGGTGAGCGATGGTCTGTTTTCTCGTTCATCTCCGTACGTGGTTTAAGGTTGAAGGTGCTGGGTTTATATAGAGGAAGGGAATAAGGTTAGAGGCAGATTTGGAGTGGAGGAAGAAGATTGATTGGAGACAGAGCTGGAGACAGACGCGTGAGGGAATTAAGGTAGGCGCCTGATATTGATGAAGAAGCTGTTCGACATGTCTGTAGGCGCCGCAAAGGAAGAAGCAATTGGGGAAGACAGTGGACGAAGAAAACTAGTCACGACAGTTTCTGGATCTGCATTTATTTCCTGTCCTTTCTTTTGTCCGCCCTTGTCCGGCCCTGGTTGGGCGGAAGTGTTGTTGCTGTCCGGCCCTGTCCGGCTCCAGTTCCTCGGACAAGACACACGTGTCCGCCCCTGTCCGCCCTTTGTTATGCGGACAAGACACACTTGTCCACCCCTGTCCGCCCTTTGTTATGCGGACAAGACACACTTGTGTCCACCCCTGTCCGCCCTTTGTTATGCGAACAAGACACACTTGTTCACCCACGTCCGGCCTTCTGTCCGTGCCTGGTTCCGCGGACAACATTTGTTTACGTCCGGGTCTGTTTACCCGGACAACACACGGACAACACACGGACGTGTGTATTTGACTTGCGAACTTTGACCGGCTCTAGATTCTTCGTTTGGACTCCGTTTTTCGAGCCGTCTGCGCCTATACGTTCGTCTCTTTGTCTACTTAGCTCCCAGCTTGGTTTTCCTCATGTTTAACCAATAAATTTGTGAGATAACAATAAAACATAAACTAGAGGAAAACTAACCAAAGTGGAGAAATGAGCAAGAAAAGTGCTAATATAATATGTGAAATACACCTATAAAACATGCTCATTTGGACACTTATCACTACACCGTCCCACCACCGGGATTTACTTGACTCACCAATCCGGGATGATACCCACTTAAGGGATGTGGGCCGCGGACCAGTTTAAGAGTCAGGAATCGGATCCAACCTCTTGTGTCTCATCATCCTCACGCGTGGCCGAAACTATATCGGACTTCTACTCATTCCAATTTAATTACCAATTTATTAAGTAAGATTGATTAGCTTGTAAGGAATCAGTTAGAAGTCCAATCACAAATAATATTCGGTCACAACATAATTCACCAAGCATAGACACATTCATATTCATCCATACATTTCATGAATCGTACAAACTATGGTTAAAAGATAATATACAACAAATACAACACTACATATTCACAAGTAAGCATAATAACTCCGATTCGTGCGTTTATCATATTTGGTGATCAACTAGCACACAACACACAAATCAGAGTAACCAAGGTAGCATACGGGGCATGAGAAATTCATACCATTCACCGTTGTACTTGTATCCCAACTTTCCTCCGGTGCTCACAAATCAAATCCTATGATATACATACAATCGAATGATTAATCTAACTATCATTAACTTAATTCGATTACTCTTACGTTTCCTAAGTCATACTTACTAAGTCCTTTCCATTCTTACACTTACACATTACTTACTTACTCTTCTTTACTTTAAGTTTATTTCCTTACTTAACATTGGTACATTGATATATGTACATTTATATATGTGGGTATACATACATATAATATATTATGTTATTATTATTTAGTTATATATATACATATATATATATATATATATATATATATATTTGACTGGACCGACCCTGCAAGTCCGGTCCATTCAAGTAGCTTTCATTACGGGAATTTTTCTGGCCCGACCGAACTTGCAAATCCGGTCGCAAGTCCGGTCCATTCCAGGAGGTTTCAGACGGGGTAATGTTCTGGTCCGACCGAACTTGCATGTCCGGTCGCAAGTCCGGTCCATTCCAGAAGGTTTCCGTCTTTGTGATTCTGGGCTCGACCGAACTTGCAAGTCTGGTCGCAAGTCCGGTCCGGCCCAGTACTTCAGTTTAAAAATATGTTTTCAGTTGTTATCTTTACCCATTACTTCTCCATTGTTCCTACACGTATCCCCACAAGTTTTAGCACTAATTAAGCCTCCTAATACACCCAAGTTCTCTCATTAACCCTTTACACATTTCTATACTAATTTTACACACAAATTTTTTTTTCCTAATTTCAATTCAACACTCACATTGTTTCTCCTAGTTGCATTTGCTACAGATTTTTACTCTAACTCTCCCCATCTATAGCTCCCTCTTCTAATGTCATTTCTAACTCTGCTAAAGCATTGCAATACATTAACTTCCTCTCTCAATCTACCCATCAATTGGCTTTATTCAAAATATGTTACAACATATATTACTCACTTAGTTCTTAGTTCATTAAGTGTCCTAATCCTAGGTAAATTTTGCCATAGTCTCCCCTATAATTATACACTCTCACCACATTGTTTACACTCACATTATCACTTAGTTCACCTGTTTTATACCCAACAACAATACCAAGTTCTTCAACACACATACTACACATTAAACACTACAAAAATTCCTGTAAACTATATTCAACTCCCATACCATTTGTGACAGTTTTAAAATGTCTTTTAAGGGTTTAAACCATTTGTTTCCTCCTGCACATTACACTACCAATACATTACATTTTACCATACCTATTTAAGTTCTAAAAATCTATTACTTACATGTACATAAGACTACACAAGGGTGAGCTTAATTACCTTGTTTCTCCTTCTAGTTTTCTTTCCTCTTCTTGCTTCTTCCTTCTCTCTTTCCTTCCCGTTCCTCTTCCCACCGGTTTAGCAACCAATTCACTAACACTACAACCATTCATATACATACTTCAATACTAAAAACTAACCCTAACCATTATTCAAGTTTTAATGTAAGTTCTAGGGTTTAGAAATCTCATTACCTTGCAAGGGTGTAGGTAGTGTTTGGAATGGCTCAAGAACAAGATTTCCCACTCTCCAACAATGCCAAAATCGGCTAGCATTCAAAGAAGCAAGCAAGGGTTTAGCTTCAAATTGCGTTTTGCCCACAAGGCTACAAAAACGATGGAGTTTCAAGAAGATTTTTACCTCAAAAGAACAAGGAGAAGGAGGTGGTTCTAATGGTAGTCTTGAAGCTCCAAATGCTACACACCCATGGAGATGAAAGGTTATGTTTTCGAATTTTGAAAGGATAGAAGTGTTCCCCTTGATGAGAGGAAGACAATGGTGTAATTTTTACAATTTTTGGAGAAGGCTTAAGGGAGTAACAAAAGAGAGAAGTTGGTGTTTTTGTGTGGGTTTCTCAATTCTCCATAGCCGCCGGTTAGAGGAAGAAGAAGAGAATAGAGAGTGAGGGGGATGAGTGTGTACGTGAGTGAGAGAGTAGAATGGAGGAGAGAGAGTGGTAAAGTGAGGGTGGGGCTACTTTATTGCTTTTGTAGTTTTGTAAATAAGAGGAGAGTTATGAGAGAGTGTGAGAGGGGGGGTCCAAATCGGACACACACAGCACACACTCACAAACTTTACTTTTTATTTTAAAAGTGGACACATAAGTTTAGGTTATTTATGTTTCTACGCACAACTTTCCGTTTTTGACAGTTTTTATTAATTTCTCGTTTTATTGATTTTATTGGCTCTAAAGCTTCACTAATATTTATTAATGATTATTTAGTTGACCAAAATTGTTACGAGTCTATTTGACCCGCTTAAAGTCACGTTTTCCCGGTTTCCTTGAAAAACTCACTTTAAGGTTCGTTTGTGTTTTTAATCCGTTTTAAGGATCCGTTTTCTTCGGGATTTGTTCCCTCATGATTATTTAGACATAATTAAGCTTATAAATTACTTATTAGCCTAATTAATCACTATTTTTAATTACGGGGTATTTCAATCTACCCCCCTTAAGAAACTTTGCCCTCAAAGTTGCTCAAGGTTAATAGTTTAGTAATTCTACTCATTAGGCAAACCAATTGCCTTAATGTGTCTTTCTACCACCTATGAGGTGTATACATCTTCCACACTGCAAGCATACACAATTCGAACACAATACGAATTCACATACACCATACACCATTTTTATACATACCATCACACAATACATCGTTGCAATTCATATTACACATTACACAACATCACGCATCGTACATACACATCCATACACTACACATTACACATACACACCGCACTACATGTGCTATCAAAACCTACTACAGTACCTACACACTAAGCAATTCTAACCCGAAGCAATGCAAAAGCAAAAAGGCTCTACCCCCCTTAAAAAGGGTACGCCCCGTACCCGTATTACTAAATACTAGACTATCTAGTCTATGAATAACTGTGGGTACTTAGCCTTCATGACATCTTCCAACTCCCATGTCGCTTCTTCGACATCGTGGTTTGACCATAGGACCTTCACCATTCGTATGGACTTATGGCGAGTGTCTATGGTCTTCCTATCAAGGATTCTCACTGGGGTTTCAACATATCTCATAGTCGGCTCAATGGATAATCTCTCGGGCTCTAAGACATGAGAAGGATCAGCAATATACTTCTTTAGTTGTGACACATGAAATACATCATGGACACGCCCCTAGTCCTCAGGTAGTGCTAACCTGTAGGCTACGGGTCCAACTCTTTCGGTGATAGTGTACGGCCCTACAAATTTTGGGCTTAGCTTGCCCTTCTGACCAAAACGGAATACGCCCTTCATAGGTGAAACACGCAAGAACACTTGGTCGCCCACGGCGAACTCAAGGTCGCGTCGTCTCACATCCGCGTAGGATTTCTGTATATCTTGGGCTGCCTTCATATTGGCTCGGATTTGTTGCACTTCCACTTGGACTTGTTCTAGATACTCCGGTCCTATGACGACCGCTTCGCTTGACTCATCCCAACATAAAGGTGTACGGCAAGGTCTACCGTATAGGGCTTGGAAAGGCGACATCTTAATCGAAGCATAATAGCTATTATTGTACGAAAACTCGATAAGATGAAGCTTGTCTAACCAACTTCCCTGAAAGTCTAACGCACATGCCCGAAGCATGTCCTCTAGTGTTTGGATGGTCCTTTCTGTCTGACCGTCGGTCTGAGGATGGAAGGCGGTACTCAACTTCAGTTCTGTACCCAGCGCTTCCCGTGTGGCTCTCCAGTATCTCGAAAGGAATCTGGTGTCGCGGTCAGATACAATTGTTTTCGGGACTCCGTGATGTCTGATAATCTCCTTGTCAAATAGCTCAGCTAGCTTCACTACCTTCTAGGTGTCCTTCAATGGTATGAATCTGGCAACCTTGGTAAGGCGATCGACTACAACCCAGATCATGTTGAGTCCTCCCCTAGCAGGTGGGAGTCCAACAACAAAATCCATGGAGATATCATGAAATTTACACTCCGGAACTGGCATCGATTGTACATTCCGCCCGGTCTACGATGTTCAAATTTCACTTTCTGGCATGTTAAGCATCTCAATACAAATTCTGTCACATCCGATTTCATTCCAGACCACCAGAAGTACCTCTTCATGTCTTTATACATCTTGGAGGCTCCCAGATGGACTGACAATATGGAATTGTGTGACTCTCGCAGGATGTGATCCCTTAGCTCAGCATTGCTTCGGGGGACGTATAGCCTGCCATTCAGCCGAATCAAACCATCTTCATGTAGCTTGAAGACATACTTCTTCTTCGCAAATGTACCATTCTCGATCTTTCGTCTGATTTCGGTTAGATAAGGGTCGCTCAACTGAGCGTCTCGCACCTCGTCAACCAAGCTAGAAGAAGCGAGTAGCGAATGGAGTGAGTGTGCTCGACGGCTCAGGGCATCGGCTACAACGTTTGCCTTCCCTTCCTTATACCGCAAGTTGATGTCGTAGTCTGAAAGAAACTCCATCCATCTTCTCTGTCTCAAATTCAACTCTTTTTGCGTGAATACATACTGTAAGCTTTTGTGGTCGGAGTAGATGGTGATGCTTACCCCATTGAGATAGTATCGCCATATCTTCAAGGCGAAGACAATGACTCCTAACTCTAAGTCATGTGTCGGGTAATTCTCCTCATGCTTTTTCAGCTGGCGGGAGGCATAAGCTACAACCTTGCCATGCTGCATGAGCACGCATCCCATTCCTTTGCCTGATGCATCACAATATACCTCAAATCCCTTTGTGCCCTCTGGAAGAGTAAGGATGGGCACTGAGGTCAATAAGTCTTTTAGTTTCTGAAATGATAATTCGCACTCGTTTGTCCATACAAACGGTGCATCTTTCTTCATCAATGTAGTCATGGGCCTAGCGACTTTCGAGAAGTCCTTTACAAATCTCCGGTAGTAACCGGCTAGACCAAGAAAGCTCCGGATGTCGGTAACAGTCTTAGGTCTAGGCCATGATCATGCAGCTTCTATCTTAGAAGGGTCCACTGAGATACATGCGCTCGAATGACATGACCGAGGAATGATACCTGATCTAGCCAGAATTCACATTTGGAGAACTTCACATACAGCTGGTTCTCGCGTAGTGTCTCAAGCACTTTCCTTAAATGGGTTCATGTTCCTCTGTTGATTTTGAGTATGCAAGTATGTCATCAATGAATACTACAACTGAAGTGTCCAACTGTTCACTGAAAAGTCGGTTCATGAGGTCCATGAATTTTGCTGGTGCATTTGACAAACCGAATGGCATCACTGTGAATTCGTAGTGGCCATATCTGGTACGGAATGTCGTTTTCTCGATGTCTTGCTCTCTGATAGAAATCTGATGATACCCAGAATGGAGGTCGATCTTGGAGAAGACTGATGCTCCTTTTAGCTGGTCGAATAGGTCGTCGATGCGTGGCAATGGGTATTTATTTTTGACTGTGACCGCATTCAACTCGCGGTAGTCAATACATAGTCGGAGGCTACCGTCCTTGTTCTTCACAAAGAGAACCGGTGCTCCCCAGGGTGATACGCTCCGGCGTATGGACCCTTTATCAAGAAGGTCTCGCAATTGCTCTTTCAACTCTGTCATTTCAGCAGGTGCCATACGGTACAGTGCCCTAGCAATGGGACTGGTACATGGAAAAAGGTCAATTTCAAATTCTACCACTCTCCGAGGTGGCATGCCGGGTAGCTCCTTAGGGAATACATCAGGGAATTCGGATACAATCGGTACATCTTCACTGAACTCTGGATCTCTCTCCAAGTATTGTACATAGCATAAGTACACTTTGTGGCCCTTTCCGAGCTCCCGGTACATAGCCATAGCAGATATGAGTGTGGTCGAAGGCTCTTTCGGTCTCTTGCGGTAAGATACGGTAAACTCTAGAAGGACTCTTGAGCAGCAATCGATGCTCGGCACAGAGGATTCTACCCTTGTGCCACTCGAACCAATTCATTCCGATGATTAAGTCGAATCCCAATCTATTGAATTCAATGAAGGAAATGGGAAACGTTTCGTTTTTGATTTCGATGGTGGCTGATTGATAATATTTGGTGCACTTTACTCGCTCCTTCGATGGGAGAGTAACCAGGAAATTCGGTAGCTCATCCGCATCTAGCTTCAACCTCTTCACAAAAGATGGTGATACGAAGGTGTGAGAGGTGCCGGAGTCGAATAACACTGAGGCACCAATGCCGTTCACTGGGAAAGTTCGCGTTAATATGGTGCCGCTTTTGCCGGCTTGTGCTTCGGTGAGGATGCTCAGGTTACCTTCGGTAACGAGCCCACAACCTATTGTATTCACAAGTGGATAAGTATTGATGGTGGACACAAGTGGAATTAAATCAACACTGCTCTTTATTGATAAACCAACCATCATACATATCGTGTCTCGAATACACGTTACTAATACATTACACGATACTAAGAATTTAATACGCCTAAAGGTAGGTTCAGGCGCTGGTTTCATGTGTTTGGCATTGATTATACCGGCGGTGCGTATTCAACTTGATGTTGTGATCCCGTGATACAACATCCTAGATTTTCCTCCCAAGATTAGGACATTCCTGATTCATACCAATTTCTCTGTGCCGAGGTCACACAAGTTCTGCTCGCTATAAATAAATATGGCGTCATCACGATGGACCAAGACAGTACGAGCACTCCTTGTTCAAGAGATTCCGCTGTCTCGTCCTTGTCTTGGTGTAACCCAAGTCGTCCTTCTTTCTCATAGAAGTTGATGATGCAAATGTCCGCTTCAATTGCGGGGATCGGATCATGTTCGCGTTGTTGTGCAAGTTCTACTGCTTGTGTGACAAGTGTCTGAAATTCTGGGGGTATTGTCGGTGGCGTTGCTCCTTCTAGTATTCGTGTGTCTTGGTATGTCTTGGTATAAGGATTCCAATTCTTTCCCAAGCACATCATTTTCAACCTCATCTTCGCTCCACCGGGGAATTCAGGTGTATAAAATCCACCTTGACCCGTTCCTAGCTCGTTGCATTGTCGGATAATTGAAATTTGGGCTTCGGGTGTCAGGTATTCCTTTAATAAGATCATACCTGGTCGGATGACCTCACACTGCTCACTTGTGTAGTGGTGTGTGGTGATGTCGATTTCTTCTTGATTCGGTTTCGAAGGTATCGGATAGTAGATACTAAAGCTTCCTACGGTTATAAATTTCAATCTACGGTGAGTACTAGTTCAACTACTTCTTTGCATGCTCAATATACACTTCTTGTTCATTTACTTATGCATTCACTCAACAATTACTTCAATGCTTAGTCATGCTTCTCAAGGATTCAAGGTGCAGATAATTACCTGGGCCGGACTTAGAAACGGACCCATCACGGTCAATCACATGCAAGGCAGGCTGCCTCTGGGGAGCACCCCTCTGAGGACCCCGGGATCCCTATCCCTATGGTGCCTGCTGGGCTGGTGCATCGCCAGATGCAACCTCCTTGCCTTCCCTCTGCTTGTAGCTTTGGAAGTTCCCTTTTGGCTTGGCAATTTCTGGGCATCTATTGGCTGTGTGTCCCGGTTTCTGGCAGTTGTAGCATTTGATTTCTCTCCCATAGCAGTCGTTGCCGGGATGGTCTTGGTTGCACTTCCTGCACACAAAGGTGCGGCCGTCGGAGAAGGTTTTGGTGAAACTGGAGCCAGAACCTGAGGTTTATAGGGTTAGCACATGTGTGCGCGGATATACTAGATATGGTACTTGTACGAATACGATTTAGGAATAGAAGTTTACCCTTAGGTGGGTGTGATCTCAGTGGCTTCGCAGCCACTGGTGCAGAAGAACCTAATTGAAGCAGCTCAACTGGTTTGCCCTGCTCAGCATGGGCACTGCTCTCACTTGGGAATTTCTTTTGGGATTACTTAAAGAAGTTCCCCTTCTTCTTTTTCCAACTTTTCCCTTGGTTCTGCTCCTCAGCACTTGTATTCTTGTTGTTGGCCTTGCGCTTAAGCGTGGTTTCTTCATCCCTTAGCTGGCAAGTGATCTCAACGCGAGAAGCCGCGTGATAACACTCCTGAAGTTTCAGGTATTAGCCGGGATTCTTATTTAAAAAGAGGACGAGGAAAAGATTTAAGGAATTCAAGGAATTGAAATGGTACTAAGGGTTAACCGATTTTTACCTGGAGGGAGGTAAATCTAGTGTAGCCCATGCCGTACCGAAGGCGATGGCTCAGACCGCCATAGAAGCGATCGACCAACACCTGGCCGGTGTATCCTAGATCAGGTAGAAGACGGAGGATGGAGGTGAAGGTGCGGTAATAATCATCCACATACATCTTGTCTGTCATTTTCAAGGCTTCCAGCTCTAGCCTCTTCTTGGTTTTCACGTGCTCTGGATAGTATTTGGATCGGAGGAGGGACGCAAAGGACTCCCAATCGAATGTGGGGTCATTGACGTGCTCGTGCTTGACCAGCTTCCACCAATCCATAGCTGCATCTTTCATATAGTAGGCTGCAACTCTAACTCGAACTCCAGCAGGAGCTTCGAGGGTTTCGAACGCCGTGTCCATCTCAGAGATGTAGGCTTCTAGCTTAGCCGGATCACTCTCGCCCCTAAAGCAAGGAGGGCGGAGTTCCGCTACAGCTTTTACCCAGTTGGCTTCTCTGGGTGGAGGGGGAGAGATTGGCCCCGCTTGAGTTTGATTCTGTTGGTTCTGTTGCATAGCAGTGATTACTTGTGGCAGCATCTGCGCTACCGTGGCGGCGACGATCTCTGCTATCGTCTGCGCGCCAGGTCCTTCAGAGGCTTCGCCTCTAGTTCGGCCTCGGCCTCGTCCTAACATCTGAATATTTAACATTCACATTAGGCTTTGCAAGATTTGACTCAAAGCTCATAGAATTTAAGCAAGGTATCGTTCATAATAACGTCAAGGGTATCCGTTGTTAACAACGGTATTTCCTAGTTAGGTTTCTAAGTATCCGTCTTAAGACGGTTGAATCCTAACTTGGTAATCCCTATGCTCGGTAACTATGGACATCAGAGCGTAACTACGCTCTGATACCACTTTTTGTAGCACCCCTACCGCTAATCCTGTGCTTACCGTCCAATCATCCTCTTAATCCTATCAGTTCACAGCGGAAGACTACTACTTACTACGGCGGGTGATACAACGCCGTTAACCGCCCATACGGCTAGCTAGGCTTACCTTACTTACAGTCTCGGTCTGATGGTCAAAGTATACCGAGCTACTATATTGCATACCGTATACAAAAGATAACATCCTTACATTACCGGATCACCGAGTATTTAAAGTATATTCCATTACATTCCCTTTCTCAATCTACCAAAAATAATGAGTGTAAACAACTACTCATCTATACCAATTCCCATCGTTCATTATCCAAAAGGGTGTACCCTATGGTACACCGGCTAACAAAAGCTACAGCCGTGTACAACATAGTACACCGTTCATAATTCATTGTTTACAACCAAATAGAAATCTAACTAAGGATCTTCGTCATCTTCATCCTTCACGTGTACCTGCATTCATATTAAAAATGGTGCCCCAAGGGGCTCAGCAAAAGCTGCGCATGAACTTCGCATATACCGCGTGCTAACAAGGGCACGCCGACTATTTGACGTCCACTAAACATGCGGTTCATTGATTTCCTACATACATGGTTTACATACATCATACAATCATGCTCAATACATTACATAATCCAGACAACAATACATTGGCACACACAAGGCTTACCTTCACCAGGGTTAGCCAAATTACGCATCCAGGTTAATTGGAATGCTTTTACTCTTTTACTCGTTACACATTACTTACTCTTACTTACACTTACTTATTTTCCTTTACTTACTTGCACATTCTTACTTACTTACCTTTACTCATGTTAAGTCGGAATGACCTCCGGCCCGGGGACTACACCATCCCACCACCGGGATTTACTTGACTCACCAATCCGGGATGCTACCCACTTAAGGGATTTGGGCCGCGGACCAGTTTAGGAGTCAGGAATCGGATCCAACCTCTTGTGTCTCCTCATCCTCACGCGTGGCCGAAACTATATCGGACTTCTACTCATTCCAATTTAATTACCAATTTATTAAGTTAGATTGATTAGCTTGTTAGGAATCAGTTAGAAGTCCAATCACAAATAATATTCGGTCACAACATAATTCACCAAGCATACACACATTCATATTCATCCATACATTTCATGAATTATACAAACTATGGTTAAAAGATAATATACAACAAATACAACACTACATATTCACAAGTAAGCATAATAACTCCGATTCGTGCGTTTATCATATTTGGTGATCAACTAGCACACAACACACAAATCAGAGTAACCAAGGTAGCATACGGGGCATGAGAAATTCATACCGTTCACCGTTGTACTTGTATCCCAACTTTCCACCGGTGCTCACAAATCAAATCCTATGATATACATACAATCGAATGATTAATCTAACTATCATTAACTTAATTCGATTACTCTTATGTTTCCTAAGTCATACTTACTAAGTCCTTTCCATTCTTACACTTACACATTACTTACTTACTCTTCTTTACTTTAAGTTTATTACCTTACTTAACATTGGTACATTGATATATGTACATTTATATGTGGGTATACTATATATATATATATGTATGTTATTATTATTTAATTATATATATATATATATTTTACTGGACCGACCCTGCAAGTCCGGTCGCACGTCCGGTCCATTCCAGTAGCTTTCATTACGGGAACTTTTCTGGCCCGACCGAACTTGCAAATCCGGTCGCAAGTCCGGTCCATTCCAGGAGGCTTCAGACGGGGAAATTTTCTGGTCCGACCGAACTTGCATGTCCGGTCGCAAGTCCGGTCCATTCCAGAAGGTGTCAGACGGGGAAATTTTCTGGTCCGACCGAACTTGCAAGTCCGGTCGCAAGTCCGGTCCATTCCAGAAGGTTTCCGTCTTTGTGATTCTAAGCTCGACCGAACTTGCAAGTCCGGTCCCAAGTCCGGTCCGGCCCAGTACTTCAGTTTAAAAATCTGTTGCAGTTGGTTTCTTTACCCATTACTTCCCCATTGTTCCTACACTTATCCCCACAAGTTTTAGCACTAATTAAACCTCCTAATACACCCTAGTTCTCTCATTAACCCTTTACACATTTCTATACTAATTTTACACACATAATTTTTTTTCCCTAATTTCAATTCAACACTCACATTGTTTCTCCTAGTTGCATTTGCTACAGATTTTGACACTAACACTCCCCATCTATAGCTCCCTCTTCTAATGTCATTTCTAACTCTCCTAAAGCATTGCAATACATTAACTTCCTCTCTCAATCTACCCATCAATTGGCTCTATTCAAAATCTGTTACAACATATATTATTCACCTAGTTCTTAGTTCATTAAGTGTCCTAATCCTAGGTAAATTTTGCCATAGTCTCCCCTATAATTATACACTCTCACCACATTGTTTACACTCACATTATCACTTAGTTCACCTGTTTTATACCCAACAACAATACCAAGTTCTTCAACACACATACTACACATTAAACACTACAAAAATTCCTGCACACTATATTCAACTCCCATCCCATTTGTGACAGTTTTAAAATGTCTTTTAAGGGTTTAAACCATTTGTTTCCTCCTACACATTACACTACCAATACATTACCATTTTACCATACCTTGTTTCTCCTTCTAGTTTTCTTTCCTCTTCTTGCTTCTTCCTTCTCTCTTTCCTTCCCGTTCCTCTTCCCACCGGTTTAGCAACCAATTCACTAACACTACAACCATTCATATACATACTTCAATGCTAAAAACTAACCCTAACCATTATTCAAGTTTTAATGTAAGTTCTAGGGTTTAGAAATCTCATTACCTTGCAAGGGTGTAGGTAGTGTTTGGAATGGCTCAAGAACAATCTTTCCCACTCTCCAACAATGCCAAAATCCGCTAGCATTCAAAGAAGCAAGCAAGGGTTTAGCTTCAAATTTCGTTTTGCCCACAAGGCTAGAAAAACGATGGAGTTTCAAGAAGATTTTTACCTCAAAAGAACAAGGAGAAGGAGGTGGTTCTAATGGTAGTCTTGAAGCTCCAAATGCTACACACCCATGGAGATGAAAGTTGGTGTTTTCGAATTTTGAAAGGATAGAAGTGTTCCCCTTGATGAGAGGAAGACAATGGTGTAATTTTTACAATTTTTGGAGAAGGCTTAAGGGAGTAACAAAGGAGAGAAGTTGGTGCTTTTGTGTGGGTTTGTCAATTCTCCATAGCCACCGGTTGGAGGAAGAAGAAGAGAATAGAGAGTGAGGGGGATGAGTGTGTACGTGAGTGAGAGAGTAGAATGGAGAAGAGAGAGTGGTAAAGTGAGGGTGGGGCTACTTTATTGCTTTTGTAGTTTTGTAAATAAGAGGAGAGTTATGAGTGAGAGAGGGGGGTCCAAATCGGACACACACAGCACACACTCACAAACTTTACTTTTTATTTTAAAAGTGGACACATAAGTTTTGGTTATTTATGTTTCTACGCCACAACTTTCCGTTTTTGATAGTTTTTACTAATTTCTCGTTTTATTGATTTTATTGGCTCTAAAGCTTCACTGATATTTATTAATGATTATTTAGTTGACCAAAATTGTTACGTGTCTATTTGACCCGCTTAAAGTCACGTTTTCCCGGTTTCCTCGAAAAACTCGCTTTAAGGTTCGTTAACGTTTTAATCCATTTTAAGGATCCGTTTTCTTCGGGATTTGTTCCCTCATGATTATTTAGGCATAATTAAGCTTCTAAATTACATATTAGCCTAATTAATCACTATTTTTAATTACGGAGTATTTCAATCTACCCCCCTTTAGAAACTTTGCCCTCAAAGTTGCTCAAGGTTAATAGTTTAGTAATTCTACTCATTAGGCAAACCAATTGCCTTAATGTGTCTTTCTACCACATATGAGGTGTATACATCTTCCACATTGCAAGCATACACAATTCGAACACAATACGAATTCACATACACCATACATACCATCACATAATACATCGTTGCAATTCACATTACACATTACACAACATCACACATCGTACATACACATCCATACATTACACATACACACCGCACTACATGTGCTATCAAAACCTACTACAGTACCTACACACTAAGCAATGCTAACCCGAAGCAATGCAAAAGCAAAAAGGCTCTACCCCCCTTAAAAAGGGTACGCCCCGTACCCGTATTACTAAATACTAGACTATCTAGTCTATGAATAACTGTGGGTACTTAGCCTTAATGACATCTTCCAACTCCCATGTCACTTCTTCGACATCGTGGTTTGACCATAGGACCTTCACCATTCGTATGGACTTATGGCGAGTGTCTATGGTCTTCCTATCAAGGATTCTCACTAGGGTTTCAACATATCTCATAGTCGCTCAATGGATAATCTCTCGGGCTCTAAGACATGAGAAGGATCAGCAATATACTTCTTGAGTTGTGACAAATGAAATACATGGACACGCCCCAAGTCCTCAGGTAGTGCTAACCGTAGGTCGGGTCCAACTCTTTCGGTGATAGTGTACGGCCCTACAAATTTTGGGCTTAGCTTGCCCTTCTGACCAAAACGGAATACGCCCTTCATAGGTGAAACGCGCAAGAACACTTGGTCGCCCACGGCGAAACTCAAGGTCGCGTCGTCTCACATCCGCGTAGGATTTCTGTCTATCTTGGGCTACCTTCATATTGGCTCGGATTTGTTGCACTTCCGCTTGGACTTGTTTTAGATACTCTGGTCCTATGATGACCGCTTCGCTTGACTCATCCCAACATAAAGGTGTACGGCAAGGTCTACCGTATAGGGCTTGGAAAGGCGACATCTTAATCGAAGCATAATAGCTATTATTGTACGAAAACTCGATAAGATGAAGCTTGTCTAACCAGCTTCCCTGAAAGTCTAAGGCACATGCCCGAAGTATGTCCTCTAGTGTTTGGATGGTCCTTTCTGTCTGACCGTCGGTATGAGGATGGAAGGCGGTACTCAACTTCAGTTCTGTACCCAGCGCTTCCCGTGTGGCTCTCCAGTATCTCGAAAGAAATCTGGTGTCGCGGTCAGATACAATTGTTTTCGGGACTCCGTGATGTCTGATAATCTCCTTGTCAAATAGATCAGATAGCTTCACTACCTTCTAGGTGTCCTTCATCGGTAAGAATCTGGCAACCTTGGTAAGGCGATCGACTACAACCCAGATCATGTTGATTCCTCCCCTAGCAGGTGGGAGTCCAACAACAAAATCCATGGAGATATCATGAAATTTCCACTCCGGAACTGGCATCGATTTTACCACCTGCCCGGTCTACGATGTTCAAATTTCACTTCTAGCATGTTAAGCATCTCAATACAAATTCTATCACATCCGATTTCATTCCAGACCACCAGAAGTACCTTTTCATGTCTTTATACATCTTGGAGGCTCCCGGATGGACTGACAATATGGAACTGGGTGACTCTCGCAGGATGTGATCCCTTAGCTCAGCATTGCTTCGGGGGACGTATAGCCTGCATTCAGCCGAATCAAACATCTTCATGTAGCTGAAGTCATACTTCTTCTTCTCAAATGTACCATTCTCGATCTTTCGTCTGATTTCGGTTAGATAAGGGTCGCTCAACTGAGCGTCTCGCACCTCGTCAACCAAGCTAGAAGAAGCGAGTAGCGAATGGAGTGAGTATGCTCGACGGGTCAGGGAGTCGGCTAAACGTTTGCCTTCCCTTCCTTATACTGCAAGTTGATGTCGTAGTCTGAAAGAAACTCCATCCATCTTCTCTGTCTCAAATTCAACTCTTTTTGCGTGAATACATACTGTAAGCTTTTGTGGTCAGAGTAGTTGGTGATGCTTACCCCATAGAGATAGTGTTGCCATATCTTCAAGGCGAAGACAATGGCTCCTAACTCTAAGTCATGTGTCGGGTAATTCTCCTCACGCTTTTTCAGCTGGCGGGAGACATAAGCTACAACCTTGCCATGCTGCATCAGCATGCATCCCATTCCTTTGCCTGATGCATCACAATATACCTCAAATCCCACTATGCCCTCTAGAAGAGTAAGGATGGGCGCTGAGGTCAATGAGTCTTTTAGTTTCTGAAATGATAATTCGCACTCGTTTGTCCATACAAACGGTGCATCTTTCTTCATCAATGTAGTCATGGGCTTAGCGACTTTCGAGAAGTCCTTTACAAATCTCCGGTAGTAACCGGCTAGACCAAGAAAGCTCCGGATGTCGGTAACAGTCTTAGGTCTAGGCCATGATTGTACAGCTTCTATCTTAGAAGGGTCCACTGAGATACCTGCGCTCGAGATGACATGACCGAGGAATGATACCTAGCCAGAACTCACATTTGGAGAACTTCACATACAGCTGGTTCTCGCGCAGTGTCTCAAGCACTTTCCTCAAATGGGTTTCATGTTCCTCTGTTGATTTTGAGTATACAAGTATGTCATCAATGAATACTACAACTGAAGTGTCCAACTGTTCACTGAAAAGTCGGTTCATGAGGTCCATGAATTTTGCTGGTGCATTTGACAAACCGAATGGCATCACTGTGAATTCGTAGTGGCCATATCTGGTACGGAATGCCGTTTTCTCGATGTCTTGCTCTCTTATAGCAATCTGATGATACCCAGAACGGAGGTCGATCTTGGAGAAGACTGATGCTCCTTTTAGGTGGTCGAATAGGTCGTCGATGCGTGGCAATGGGTATTTATTTTTGACTGTGACCGCATTCAACTCGCGGTAGTCAATACATAGTCAGAGGCTACCGTCCTTCTTCTTCACAAAGAGAACCGGTGCGCCCCAGGGTGATACGCTCGGGCGTATGGACCGTTTATCAAGAAGGTCTCGCAATTGCTCTTTCAACTCTGTCATTTCAGCAGGTGCCATACGGTACAGTGCCCTAGCAATGGCACCGGTACCTGGCAAAAGGTCAATTTCAAATTCTACCGCTCTCTGAGGTGGCATGCCGGGTAGCTCCTTAGGGAATACATCAGGGAATTCGGATACAATCGGTACATCTTCACTGAACTCTGGATCTCTCTCTAGGTCTTGTACATAGCATAAGTACACTTTGTGGCCCTTTCTGAGCTCCCGGTACATAGCCATAGCAGATATGAGTGTGGTCGAAGGCTCTTTCGGTCTCTTGCGGTAAGATACGGTAACTCCAGAAGGACTCTTGAGCAGCAATCGATGCTCGGCGCAGAGGATTCTACCCTTGTGCCGCTCCAACCAATTCATTCCGATGATTAAGTCGAATCCCAATCCATTGAATTCAATGAAGGAAATGGGAAACATTTCGTTTTTTATTTCGATGGTGGCTGATTGATAATATTTGGTGCACTTTACTCGCTCCTTCGATGGGAGAGTAACCAGGAAATTCGGTAGCTCATCCGCATCTAGCTTCAACCTCTTCACAAAAGATGGTGATACGAAGGTGTGAGAGGCGCCGGAGTTGAATAACACTGAGGCATCAATGCCGTTCACTGGGAAAGTTCCCGTTAATATGGTGCCGCTTTTGCTGGCTTGTGCATCGGTGAGGATGCTCAGGTTACCTTCGGTAACGAGCCCACAACCTATTGGATTCACAAGTGGATAAGTATTGATGGTGGACACAAGTGGAATTAAATCAACACTGCTCTTTATTAATAAACCAACCATCATACATATCGTGTCTCTAATACACGTTACTAATACATTACACGATACTATGAATTTAATACTTCCTAAAGGTAAGGTTCAGGCGTCCTGGTTTCATGTGTGTGGCATTGATTATTACCGGCGGTGCCGTATTCAACTTGATGTTGTTGAAGTTTATTACCAAATTCGAGCACAGATCAACCGGTTAAGGCTACGGGAATGGTACGAAAGGTCTCGGTTTCGAATCCCGTCTGGAGCATGTTTGCTCTTTTTTTCAGTCTTCTTTATGATTATTCGTTGTATATGTGCGACTATATTAATATGTCATGTTTTTAGTTGTATACGTACAACGTTATGATATTGTAACGTTGTGTATAAGTATATATATATGTACATGACCGTATTAATGTGTAACGTCATCATATTTTCGGACATGTATATGCTCGTACTAATTTTAATTGCTCGTTCACTCACAAGTCGTTACATGCTCATAATAATGTACACATTCTCCTTAATCTAAACCTTACTCCATAAGGTTTTATATGCTTAGTTATTTAGGCCATAATTTAACTGGTTATATGTCCAATCCATAATTAATTAAGTAGGGGTATTTCAATCTACCCCCCTTAAAAAGACTTCGTCCCGAAGTCGCTTTGTTCAAATAGGTGTGTTAACAACTACCCATATTATCCCATAATGTATATCTATGTGATATATCATTTACACACATCGTGTCGTGCTAATACCGCATATAGCCCTCAATTGTGGCGTTAATTCAAACATATATGGATATAGGCGATCCATCAGCACCATCATTTCCTATCAGTTCTACCAACCCTGACAACCTCCCCGAGGTGTCCATACTATAACATCATTCCACATCCAGTACTTAATGATTCATTTTGTATCTGGGTGATTCCATATGTAATCAATCTATAAGATAATATGAATATACATATCACAATTATCATAAAAAATACTACACACATGGATGTAAACACATCGTTCCAAATAAGTACTTCATAAGACACATACATACAAGTGCACAGCACACGCAAACAATCAACAACGTACGCCCTGCGTACCTAATAACACCAACAAAATGAGCAACCAATAGCAACAAACACGTATGCCCCGCATACTACCAGTTTACTGTATACATCGCATTCGAAACAACAAGCAACAAACATCGTATGCCCCACATACCAACAAACATACCAACAAACCACTGTATGCCCCGCATACGAAACAACAAAATTCAGTGCAAACATGTGCGCAGCTAAGAGGCTCTACCCCCCTTAAAAAGGGTTACGCCTCCGTACCCCACAAGTATTCAACAGCCACTCCACAAGGAGCGCTGGATACTTGGTTCTCATGGAGTTCTCTAACTCTCATGTGGTATCTCCCACCTTTGGAGTAGATTATCCTCATATTAGAGAGACGGATATGACTCTAGCCCCTCCGGGCTCTAAAACATGTAAAGGGTGAGGCACGTGTTTGTGCTCTCTCTCGAATTCGTCCTAATGGGCCCACTCGCTACGTACAGAGGTGTAGATCCATGAACATAGGTTCAGTTGATTCCTTGTATTGTCGTATATCCCATCGTTAGGATTACTAGCATCTTCGTGTACCTTCTCTCATTGACTTCCAGCTTGAGTTGTCATATGACATTGACTATTTTTAGTATTTAGTGCTCTTTGCACCTTTCTTGGTAATATCAAGACGTACGAGTCTTGATGTCTACTTAGATGAAGATTGTTATCCATGTCTCCTGGTGGTTTTGTTCCGGAGTAACACATTGTTCGTGTTGGTATATATTATATTTTCTTCCCGTGTGTCGGGTTAGCAACAACGTTGGTATGGTTATTCCTGCTTCCTGCCAGGGAAATTCATATGTTGTGCTCGTATTAGAGTTCTGCAACTTCATCTTCCATTTCACATTATTCTCTGCGCGTTTTACTCGTCTAAGTTTGCCCACGTATTTATTATTGATAACTGCTCGTATTTGTCGCTTCCGCGCGCACCACATTTCAGTCGATTCGACGGTTTGTTAGTCATTAAAACGTTTATGATTTGTTAAGGCATCTGCTAGTATACTAGCATTGTACGTAGTTATGCGTTTAAGTTCACATCATTTGGTAGATTCCTCTGGATTGCAAGAACTTGCATGATCCTTGTGAGGGTTCTACGTATTCTTCGTCCATACTGTCATCTTCGAAGGGTCTCCTTGTCTTCACTGTGTATCGTCTGCTACTCTGTGTCATAGGTTTGTGGTTCCTCCAGCCCCTTGGTTGATTTGCGGTTCTTCTCGTCCATCTCGAGGTAATCAGCATCACTGTCCGTAGCGTAGAGTTGACTACTTCTCGTGTTCCTAACACTACTTGTCTACTTGCATGAGGTACCATACTGATACATTACTACTTACCTGACTAACCTATAAATAAGTCTGTCAGGCCCACATGCTCCTATCGAAGTGCGGTCGTCCCATGTCTCGTTTAGTAAACTGGTAGCATCAGTCACACGACTATTGTGAAGTATTCTATTGTCAATCTCCCTTTTGATGGATGTCCTTGTTGTAGTTCGATGTTGATTGGTCCGCAATGTCGGTTATCTCGTCGTAGGTGCTAATGTTCTAGTAGTATGGTGGTCAGGTGGTTGAAACACTATTTTTGTTCCCTGGACTCATGTCCTTAGTAATACACTAAAGGTAGCACTTGGTTGTTAACCAGTTAAACGTTAAACGTTGGTTCGTCTGTATGGCAGCAATCGGTTTATGTAATATTGGTGCTGGGCTAGCAATGTCAGTTCTTCTATCTTGATCTCCATGAGTATATACATAATTCTTTCCTCCGGGTTTAATCATTATCATATCTTACCTATGCCTCTCGATACGGCGTAGGGTAAGTTCTCATACTTGGGTATTTATATGCGTTCCCTCTTCCGTTTAATTGGGTGTATTGTAAATTGCATGTTTGCTTGAGCAACTTGGCTCTTCACCTTCCAACTATTCTCATTGATGGTACTACATCCACAAAGGGTATGGCATTTCTCATAAGATTAGGTTTGTCCATTAGGACTAAACATTTATCACTATTAGTGATTAGCATTACATGCTGGTATATACTCTTGGTATTCAGCTAGTAAGTAGTGTCTTTGTTGTTACTTATTGTTTAGTGCTAGTTACTTGTAACTGCAGTTATTTGTATTTCAAGTGCGCGGTTTGGCGCCTGTTAGTAAATCATGATTGTTATTCCCATTGGTTACGGTGTGTACCGTAGCTCTCTTACTTCATTATATTAACTTTGACTTTGTTATGTTATTCATATGCCTCGAAAGGTAATTGGAGTCGGTGTTGCCGATCTCCTGGGCCCATGCCCTTTATTGTTTATTAGGTACTTGCCTACTTGCGCTATTTAGCGTTTGGTTTAAGTGTTTGCCATTGTTTTAATTTACATATTCATTCATTACCGACAGTCGTCACGACAGTGAACGACATGTCTTTAATATATATTGATACTTATCATTTTCACATGGCGAACGCCAATGGCGGTAGCCATTCTTCCACTTAGGACTTGTTTCATAATAGGTATGATATTGATAATACATATGAAATTTAATCTTGATGTTGATCACTTTTATTTGTACATAACCGTACGTAGCACTCCTTGGTAGAGGTAGTGCTCAGAGGTGGTAATTATTCATGCGTCCTGTGTGGATTCGCGTTCATTGTTGCGAAGGTATTGGTAATGGTCGTATTGCGGTAGAATTGTTCTTTTCACTCTTGGTCCATCTGTGGACTGATACGTTTTACTAATTTTCTTGTGTTTATCACGGGTTGGCGTATACATGAATATAGTTAGTAAACTATAAGTTACATTTATTATAAGGTTAAAATGTTATAACATATGATATGTATAACATTTTATTAAATATGTGGCAATATTGTAATAATGGGAAAATATTAGGAGTTGATGGGAATAAGAATTTTGATGTATATCTTTCGGCAATAATATAGTTTTTATTAAAGGTATGGGTTATAATATTTAATGAGAAAATCGAACTTATAAACTAAGGTTAGTATAAAATAAACCTTAGGAATTTTAAATATATGTCCTGAAATGTTACAAAATATTAAGATAAGTTCTTAATATACATTGCATAATATAATGCAGCAAATCCAATAATCATCCTACATTAAGATGATGATGAAGATGTGACATATAATATAAGAGATTGAATCATGAAGTATAAATGTAAGTGTATATATCTGTGATGCGCAAGCATATATTGTTGCTAGTTGTTTTGTAACTAGTATGCTGTAGTTTGTCTATCATGGCCGTAATGTATTGTGGCAACTTGTGAAGAGTCTCAAGAGTCATCCGACCCTGGTGTGATCAGCACCAGTGTTGAACTAACCTTCCACCCCAATTTGTGGTTGGTTTTCCCTTGATCCCCGGGAATCAAGTTTCACCTTCCACTTCCAATTCAGCCATTAAATGGTTTGATAATTAAATTATGTTATCTCGCCTCCTAAGCTGGTGTTATTTATTTCGTTCTTGTTGAGTAGTTATAACTTGTTATGGGCCTGTGTGCCCCTTTTTATCGTGTTACTTGGACTTGCCGGGTCCTCCAGAGGTTGTCGGCCTCGTATGTTAACGGTTTATTGCAACAATTGTAGTTTTATGGTTATATATTAGAGTTGTACAATTTTTTTGTGATTATTGGTAGCCACGGCGTTGTACCACTGGTTTACACAGTTTATAGTATTCGTTTGTAACGATAATAGCAGTATTAACTGCAGTTGTAGTTGTTTGCAGCACTTGCAGTAGCAAGTGCGAGGGGTAGACGAAATTACTGGTACATTGTTTAAATCAGCGCTTGCAGTGGCAAGCGCGCCATGCAAGTAGAGTGGTCGGTTCCCGACCTGTTTGTCTTACTGTTGCATTGGTTGTTTAAGTACCGTTAGAATGATTGTTCATGAAAAAGACTGTATTTGAATTAGAAAGTTTTCCTAACCACATTGTCACCCAAATATCCAAGCCCCCAATTTTTGATTTAATTACACTATAACCCCTTATTCATTTCTAGCGTCACGGTGTCGTGTGTACACAAGATTAGGATTGGAGTTTGGACATAACAGGACGGTATACTTACAAAATTTTTCCACTTCTTCAATATAATCTCTTTTTATAGTTTGGTATTACGATACAATGGTTTGGTGGTCAGAGGTCCCCATTACGGGCGACGGTCTCGCGGAGCTCGTGGCGCTCCCGGTCCGCGTGCCCTGATGTCTGATGTCTTGGGTGATCCTTTCCACGACGTCACAGTAGTGGTCGTACTCGCCTCTGGTGGTGTCCACTGCTGCAACGCTTGGTCGTTAAGGGTGGTATGGTATTGAGTTCTTATTCATGTTACAGGAGTAGGAATTATTCACTCAGCGTGAGAGCGTTCAGACGGTCTGTTAGGCTTGCTAGTCCTCTTCCCTATATTCGGGGGTTATCTTTCTTAGTTGTATCCTACTCATTGGGTTGTGGCGGGTGGGGTACTGTCGGCGGTGGTCCGTACTGGACTTCCACGTTAAAATGGACCTTCGCCAATGTACTCATGACGTTTGTGTCTTCTCCTGGCTGAGCTCTTAGCTGGTCCTTAACGGGGATAATATTCCCGGGCTTCTATGCCCTTGGCCAGCTTCCTGGCTCGCACCACCACTAGACTTCAGTATTACCGCTCGTCCTTTCAATAACGCATCACATAACAATCAACTCATTTGTGTGCCTCAAGGCTACCACTTGCAAGCCAAAGGCTCTGCTAACACATAATTCCATCAAGGCAAAGACGTTTCGTACCTCACAAACGTTTCCCAACTCCTAAGCTCACTGTCTTAACCTAGTATCTCGTCATCAGAGCGGTACTCCGCTCTGATTCCACTTTTGTAACACCCCTCATAAACAAATGCGTAATAATCACTCACGTTAACAGAAAGTAAAACGTCTCACAGCGGAAAACTAAACAACGACATTAAACTCACTCGGGTGTCACCTGCCATTACTCGCCCATGCGAGTAACGAAGCAGTAATTAAATTCAACACTAAACAACAATACTACTCAACCGCAGTGACGACGAGATAGCTCCTATACATCATACTAAGTCCACATCCATAACAGTCGACAAGTGAGCATCTACCCAAATCCCACATGAATACAACCGTATTGTTATACATCTACAGACTGATGTCGTTATACAATAATTTTCTTACGCAATAATTAAAGTAACCCTAGCTACCCTGTTCCCACACTTCGGCTTCAACGAAGATCAACAACCTGCACAATAAGTGTAGTCTCAGCGATAGACGCTGAGTATGCCGGGCCTGGACCCTATTGGTCACTTGTCATTTTTAATCGTCTTGATATTAGGTTGATTTCATGCTTTATCATTTTACAGGTAAAATAAATAATGTAACAACATGCATGATTATATAACCATTCATCCAATCCAAACAATCGTTTATAAATATACACAGCACAGTCACACATCATACAATACGACATCATTAGTAAATTATACGTCGTATGTTATCATCATCATGTATTACAACATTCGGCCCCCCGGGCCTTCACATATTATTTGTTTTGGTTAGCACTGTCGGGCGTCAATTAGGACAACCCGAAATATACTCATTTGGACAGTAGTCCCACGTACACACAAGGTGCTCACTGCCCTGATCATCCGAAGACTCTGGGTCTATTTCACTTTGCCTTTGTAAAGGCGTCCATTTAGGTGGCCAAGGGCCTGGTGCCAACGGTAGCACACTCCGCCTGATGATCTATCTAGGTTCGTTCAGGATTAACTAGGGTAAACCCAGTACGGGATAACCCAAGAGATCGCTACGCGTGACCAGCAGCTAGTGACTGTCTGGATTAAGATACATCATCACATTCATTCACTCTCCACTGTTAACTTTGTTAGTTAGATGGTCAGTTACAGTTTTAGTTATGGAGAACATCACTTAATTTGTTGGCTGCCCTATGGGTCTTACGCATGCCTAGAATTATTCTAGGTGGTACTCACGTTCGAGTCAAAGCTCTAGAGACCGACAATGTCGTGTCCCGTTCCTAAGTGTTTTACTTAGGTTTTAACTACATACTTGTAATACTTAACGTATTAGGTCAGGTAACGCTGGTCACAATCACACATTTCGCATATGTAGTTTTGTATAAGTCGATCTATAGTCGACGTAGTATTAGTCCCATAGGACGTTCGAGCATAATAAATAATGCAGTAAACATAGCTACTCATCACACACATAAATCACATACCTACATTCACACAAGTTACTTATCAAACAAATCCGAGCCCGAGGAATTCCTCAGGACAACTCGGATCAAACCCCTTTACATACCGTACACCGTGTCAAGGTCGCGCAGTGTAGACCACTAATCTTTCTCGAGCACGCACATGTCTGACAGGATCTAACAACACGAAGAACGCTATATTTCAATCCACATGACAGTATGATTCGGTATTTCTGAATAACGTCTGTAATCCCGGTGCTACGCCCCCGGATTTTCAACTGTTACTAGTTAAAGTATAGTTATCTTAAAAATTCCTTACTCGTTGTAAGTATTAGTATTCAGCTCAACAAGGACGTCGGTTTCTTTACGAACGTCATAGTTAACTTTTTTAACTTAGGAATTACAGTTTCCCACCCGTAGTATTTTAAAACGTTACGCCTTATACAACTTCGTTTGTTCTCGTACATTTTTAATCTAACCGTTATATTGCATGCTTAGGCATTTTTTTATAACATGCAGTTGCATGCATGGTTGTAGTTTATAACCTATGGTTGCATGCAGTTCATGCAACATTGGTTTATAATGTACGATAGATTGTTATTCCTCGGTATATCTTATATTACTCAACTTCTCATTTATGTAACAACTTGTATTTATTTGTAACCTTATGACATTATAGTATGTATTTATACTTATAAGTTGACATATTATATATGCAAGTCACTTGTGAAATACCCCAAACTTATTAAACATGGATTAAATACCTAATCACATTAATATAGGCCTAAACATGCCTTAAAAGTCAACTGAGAACAACAGTGGTCAACACAAAGCAACATATTGCACCGTTTGACTGTATAGGGTAAATAAATACCCAAATGAACTACTTAGGACCTAAAAATTTGTCCTAAGCTTATTAACACATTACTTAACATATTACAATTGTTGGACAACACTCCAACACAAAGAACAAGCATTTACATGCTTCAAGGTCAAGAAGGGCAAAAATGTGCTCTAAGAAAACCTTTAAAGGTCTAATGACCTCTAAATGATATAAAATTGGATACCATGATCAAATATCATGTAAGGAACACAACAAAACCTTTTTCAAAGAAAACCAAGCTCAGAAACACCTTGCAACACAAAATGTGCACTAAAAAACCTTAAAGCACGTTTTTGTGTAATTGCCTTCTAAATTGGTTTTTAATGGGCTTAAAGGTATAATTACTTTTAAATATGATAATATATCATATTATATCATATTAGGAATTTAATTCCAGAAGTTACAAATTTTTACCAATTTTATATTAAAATATTAATAAAACCCTAAAAGGGGGCCCGCTTGAGTCAACATTGACTAAGAATGGTCAAGAGGTCAAAGTTTGACCCCTTGGACCACATGAGGTCGACATTCACAGGCTGGGGGAGTTCAAATTCGTCACTTTCAACCCAAGGAACAAGGTTCCAACACCTTTCCATGTTTTAAGGGACTACTTTTACCTTTTGCTGATTATAGTCTATATACCTCACCTTTTGACTCCTTGATTGACTCCAGCCTTCAAAAAACGTGAGAGGCTCCACTTGACAGGCTCCAGCCCCTCCAATAATCGGTGGTAATCATACACGATGAGTCATCAAACACTAATTACATTAAACAAAGTAAAAATGGGTATTAAGGCAAAATTTGACCTAATCTCTCACTTGCCTTGCTTCCCAACCGAGACAAGGCCTCTCTGTCCTCTCTTTGGCTTCTCCAAATCGAGGGTAAGTCTCCAAGAACATATAAGAACACCTTGCTACATAGGTAAGCTTAATTAGTCATTTTATGTTCATTTTCTTCACAAATCTTTCCTTTTTTGGTGGATCTAAGCATCAACCACTTCCATCCATGGATCTAGGTTGTTTTGGAGGTTAAATGAAGGAGGAATCTCGGCCATAACAAGGGAGAAGGTGGAGAAACCCAAACTTGTTCTTAAGGTACAAAAATGTGCTTTAAGCATTATCTTTTGATTCTCTTTAGATCCGGTTTTGTAAAACCTGTTCTCTAGCCTTATAATCTTCTTCTCAACATTTTTATTCAGTGATCTATCAAGAGCTTCAAGGTATAGCCAGATCCAAGCCAAAAACACCATTTTTGGCATTTTAAACAAGGTAAAATTAGCCATCTTCAAATCTAAGTTATACGGTTTTAAGCCTTGGTTTAGTAGCTCTTTTCATGCTCTATTCTTCTGTAAAAAACAGGCCGAAGAGTACTTGTTCTTGCCTTGTTGTTCTAAGGTAAATCTTACCTTGAAATATACATTTAAAACACTCCTTATGGTTAGATCTTGATGGAGACTAACTATGCCTTGGTTTCTGTTTGAAAACATGTAAAAGAAGCTGTGGAAATTTTATTCCTAAGCTGACCGAACCAAACAAAGCTTATCTAAGCTAAAACAAGGTATTAAATCACTTAAACCTTCACTTGGTACATTAATATGTGTTTATACATATTTGAATAATATGTGCCGTGAGTGAACAAGGATATTAAGGTCTTATTTTGACCTTAGGTGATTAAGGAATGGTTTAATAAATTTTATAACTATTTAAACAAGCATAATTGTCAAATTTAAGACATTATGTGGAAAATTGGTAAATATTGAAAAGATATGGGAGAGGCCGAAATTTATATGTATTTTTGGAACATTTATGTGTAATATATTTTGTGAGCAAATGTTTGTAATAAGGCCATGTACTTTAGGCCATTGTATTTATTTATATTTAGTTTAAAGTAGGTTTTAGGTGATATTTATATATTACCGAAATGAATAAGGGGTTATAGTGTAATTAAATCAAAAATTGGGGGCTATAAAAGGATATAGCCGAAAATTGGAAGTTTAAATGAGTTTATATAAAAATTATAAGATTATATAAAGTTTTGGGGTTAAATGGTAATTTCTGGAAGGTATGGGTTATAAACCGTAATTATAAGGAATTGGTGGTCAAGGAAATATTAAGGAGGTCAACCTTGACCATATGGTAGGTTTTGACCATATTAGATAAGTTAGATAACTTATTTAAGGTTATATAATAAGTTATGTATTTAATTGAAACAATTTTATAACATATGTGGTAAATATGTTATTACCGAAAATTAAGGGTGTATAATGGTATTATAAACACCCATGGGCTATTAGGAATTTTTAGGAATTTATTGGGTTGATTTTGGAATTAAAATAAACTATATAAGTGTAATATATAGTTATTATGTCATATTGACACTTTGGAGAATTATATGCGGTGGTATTGTAATTACCGAAAGTATATGGGTTAATAAGGATAATTATAACCCTTTGGTGAAATTTGGAGATTTTTAGAATTATATAAGGGTATTTAGTAAGATATATGTATAATGTATAGTTATAATGATATTATAAAACTATATGTTATAAATTGGGCCAAGGGGCAATTATAGAAAGTTGGTGGGTTAAAAAAATAATTTAGAATAGACATAGGGTCTGTTCGGAAATTTAAAGGAATATTTAACCATAGGTTGTATTTATACTAAGTTAAAATTTTATATTAAATGGTATATATAACATGGTATAAAAAATGGGGTGATTTTGTAAATAAAGGAAACTTAGGTTTGTGGAAAGGAATAAGGTTTAATATATATGCCTATGCGGCAATATATAATAGTTTTGTATAAAAACTATAGGTTATAAGTTAAAGGAAATAAAAATATCATGTTATATGATATTAGTATATGGTATAACATTACATAATGTTATGTGGTCAAAATAGAATTTAAATAAATTCAAGGGCTGTACCGAATATTTAAGAGTTGAATAATGAATTTTAGACTAAGGTCTATAATGTTATAAACGTTATAACAATTATATGGTTTGGGTGGAATTAATATGAGGAAGGATATTCACATTAAATAATGTGACAAACTATAAATAAATGAGATTTATAAACTAAGGAATTTATTGAATAAACCTTAGGAGTTGTAAATATACAACATAAAATGTTACATAATATTAGGATAATAATCTTAATACAAGTTGTATAATATAATACAACTAATGGGAATAATCATCTATTATAAGATGATAAAATGTAACATATAATGTAAGAGTTTATTAAACTCACAAAATTTACCTACGTGGTAAATATATATATATATACAAGAATAATGTATATAAGGATGAATATATATTATGGTTGGAAACCATATAATATAATGATGGTGGTTGTTAAAAAAAATAGTTACGAACTATAAGTTATGAGTTTTTGGATGCAAATATTATTTGCTAAAGATAATGGATTATGTAATACATTGTGTTATAATGGACGGTGGGAAAATGATACAATATAATAAATGATACAATACGAAAAAGAATATAATATAATATAATCATGCATGCATACATGCAACTACAGGTTATACACCTATATTAAATGGTGGATAAGATTAAAGAAATATAGTGGTTTAAACTTAACAGTCGAAATGTTTTGACGTACGAGTTTTAGTAACAAAGCCGACCGGTTTAGACAAACCCGTAACAATAACTGTAGAAAACAGGGGTGAACTGTCGGGGTTACTTGTTATTCGGAAGTACCGGATTTAGTTAGTCATGGAGACTGACTTATAGTTTATTACCGTTTAGATTATACTTCAGACGAGGACGCTTGACGAGCTAGTGGTCTACACTACGCATCCTAGGTCTTGGTGAACGGTATGTAAAGGGGTTTGATCCGGGTTGTCCTAAGGATATTCCTTGGGCTCGGATTTGTTTGTTATCACTTGTGTGTTAAGTGTTTTGGATACGTGTATATGATTGTGTGCTACTGCATTAATTATTATGCCCGAGCGTCCTACGGGACTAACACTACGTCGACTATAGATCGACTTATATAAACATACATATGCGTTTATTGAGATGACAATGACGGTTACTTGATATAATACCATAGTATTAATATTAAGTATATGGAACCTAAGTAAAACACTTAGGAATGAGTCACGACATTGTCGGTCTCTAGAGCATGGATCTCGAACATGAATATAACCTAGATTACTTCTAGGTATGCGTGAGACCCATTGGGCAGCTAACTAATAAATATTCTCCATAAGATTAAGAGCAGATCTTAAACATTATGAGAGAGAGATGGTATGAGTTGAGGTGAGGAATCCCGGTAGTTTACGAACTACTTGGTTGCGCATTTGTGATCACTGAGGGGTACCCGATTGGGTTCCGCTCCAGGTTATATCCAATGAGCCCAAACTGGATCGTGGATCAGGTGGCTACGGCCTTTATATGGACGTCTTATGAGACATAAGTGAGTCAGGGGCCTCCGGACCTCTGGCGAAATGAGCACCTTTGTGTGTACGGGAGGACTAATGTCCATGGTGAGGTTATCGGGTTGTCCTAACATGACGCCCAACTGGTATTAATTAACTATGGAAACTGTACGCTATGGCGAATGTACATTGTACATATGGATGGGGCCTTGAAGGCCAAATTAAATTAAATTAAAAAGGATGGTATACGCTACGGCAATTGTACATTGTACATCATATGGCTATTACTCGATACGCTCGATATACAAATGTTGTTTGAAATATTCTATGACTGTTTGGATTGGATGGATGGTTAAGTGTTTATGAATATTTGGTTGGATGATTTTGTACATTGTACAGGTATATTACAGTATTAATTATAACTGTAAAATGGTAAAGCATGAAACCAATCTAATAATAAGATGGTTAAATGACAAGTGACCATTAGGGTCCAGGCCCGACATACACAGCGCATAGCGCTGATGCTACACTCATTGTGCAGGTTGTTAACTATTGTCGAAGCCGAAGTACAGGTACATGGTAGTTAGAGTTTACTGTGATTACCACATAGGGAGTTTGTTGTATAACAAAGAAGATGGTGAATTGTATTATGGTACGGTTGTGTATATTCAAGTTTGGGTAGACGCTCACTTGTCGATGTTTATGGTTTATGGACTTAGTATGATGTATAGGAGTTTCTCATTATCACGGCGGTTAGCAGTATGTTTATGTTGGAAGTTGGATGTAGTTTGGCTACGTTGCTCGCATGGGCGAGTAATGGCCGGTGACACCCGAGTGAGTATTGTTATTGTTATTTATTTTTCTGCTGCGAGACGTTTTATTTATTGCTACGTGAGAGACTATTACGTGATTATGGAGAGGGGTGTTACAACTTGCGCCAATATACATAGGTGTATATATATATACTTTGTTTCTGTTGGGACATCGGGGTGTTGCAGAGATAGCCATTTCACCGCAACAGAGTCAATCATCACTTGACAGACACAAAGAGTGAGCCTCTTCAATAGAGTCCGGCGCATCAAAGAAGACCTCTTAGACTCTCTCGTGCTGTTGCGGAAAATCAGGAGTCAACTCGCAATACCTTAAGTGCCACAACGGTCATGAAGGTCTTCCTCAACATCCGAAGATAGCGGCCCAAGTAAGAAGACCACTTAAGAGCCGTTGGAAGTTACCCACTAAGTTAGCTCCGGTATTTTCGGAACTAACTCCTTCGACCTGCTGTTGTACTTAGAGTATAAATAACATATGTAATAGTCAGTTTTTTGTGTGCTTTCATTGAGGATTATTTCAGAGCTTAGAGAGAGAAAGAGAATCGCATTGTAAGCCAGAAAGAGAGAGAAAATACGTACCAAGTTAGTTAGCACCTCTAGATAGACTCTACCTAGGAATATCCTAGTTTCACTACGCTTATCATTGTTCTGATTAGAAAGTGTGTTGGGTAAGTGAGTGAAAACCGCTAAGTAGATCCTTTCTACTTAGTGGGCATTTGTAAGTTATTTTGTTTGACCAGGAAATGAAATAGCTTATTTGTGTATCTTGCTGAGTTTCACAGAGTCCTTCTCTCTTTTCATCGTTTCACTACAATTACCGCAAAAGTCTTCCACACCCTTAGTTTAGTTAATTCGATTGAGTGCCTCTACCTCACAGAGTGCTTCTCAGTTAAGAAGGCTGATTGAGTCAAACCAATCCTTAGACTCACACCTTTGATTGGTTTGAGTTAGCCACCCGATCCTACACGTGGTATCAGAGCCTTACTTAGGCTAACGGTCAATCAACAAAACAATGGCAGACCTCTTCGCCAATCAAAACAACAAAATGCACTTCGAGCACCCCTGACTCACCTCCACCAACTACGACCACTGGAAAAATGAGATCGAGCAACACATTGAGTCTGTCAACTCCGAGCTTTGGGAGATAGTCACTGGAGGAGATCTTGCAGTCAATCCATACCGATCCACATGGACTGCTGCAGATCGCAAAAGGTATGAGCTGAATCGACAAGCATCACGCGCAATATACACTTGCCTGTCCATCCCAGAACAAAGGAGAGTCAATCACTGTAAGTCCGCGAATGAGATCTGGACACTCCTTCAAGCTACTCACGAAGGAGTCACTAAACTAAAGAAATGCAAAGCTCAAGAACTTCGAATGGACTATGAAAATTTTCTGCAGAAACCCGGTGAGTCTCTGGAAGAAGTGCTTGATCGTTTCTATTTACTAACCACTACTATGCAGGAAGTTAGCATCTTACAAGATAGAGAGAGTGTCTTGCACAAGTTGCTGGACAGTCTGAGAGAAAAGTCGGCAGAAACGGTAATCTCCACCAAAGCATGCAAGGATTCATCCAAATGGAGCTGTCAAGACCTAGGTTCCTATCTACAATCCGTAGATAAATACAAGAAGAATGTTCGAAAGAAGTGTCGTAATACTTCCTCTCCTTCTTCTAGTAAGTCTACTACTTTGAATGACCAAGCCGTGCAGGTTAATTCGACTCAGTTCACTCAAGAAGGAGCCTATGTCGTTGATACTCGAATCAGACAAGCTAAGGCAGAGCTGGTAGATATTATTGTTGAAGAAAGTAAGGCTGAGACTATGGAAGACTTCGTCTTCATAGTTAAGAACTTCCGAAAATTCATGCGTAACCAACCAAATCGTTAGAGTCGGTCGTTCTCAAACACCTCCAAACAAGTCTTCAACTCTGTAACTTGCTTCAACTGCAACAAACCCGGTCACTTCAAGAAGGAATGTCCCTTACTCAAGAATCAGTATGGAAAACCTCAAGGGAGATCGCTGATGGCAGCTATTGACTGGGGTGATTCAGACTCCGACGATCCAGACACAGAGTCCAGTGGCTTAGTATGTCTCATGGCACACGATACGACGAAGTCCATGATCCCCGACAATGAGGTAACTCACTCTCATCATGAAACAGACCTTTATCGTATTACCCCCATGGGATTTATGACTTTAATTGCTAAAATTGTCTCCGAGAACAACTCCCTCAAAGCAAGTCTTACCAGAAAGATAACCGAGCTATCTGAGGAACTCGAAATCTCAAAAAGTCTTATGTATGCCCTAAGAGATGAGGTCGAGGAACACAAAACCATCTCTTGTTCTCTCAGGTTAGATCTACAAGAATCAAGGCGTCATGTTGATTCCCTTCAAAAGGAACTTAATGATACCCTAGAATGCCCTCAGTTTAAACAGGGTGACCAGAAAGAGTCTCTCACCCTGATCAACTCCCTCAAACAAGACCTCACCATTTTTACTGACAAGTGCTGTTCTCTTCAAAATGATCTTAATGCCTCTGAATCCAAAAACATATCCCTAAAAACCACTATCAAAAACCTCACTCAAAGACTGAAAGAAAAGGAGTACGCTCTTTCCCTTAAGCCAGTCAAGTTTATCAAACAAGTCACCTCCTCCGAATTACCTGAGTGGGCCAACTCCAAAATCAAAGAAATTAGCCAAGATCGAGATGCTCTTCGTTCTAAGGTAGAACAACTCTCTCACCATATTGTGAATCTACAATCCGGAGTTCGATCCACTCAATCCACGCCCAAGTGGCACAAAGGTAAGTTCGACATTCCAGAGAATATGTCCAAATCCGACAACAGAGCCAAACGATATCAGGAAAAAGAAAAATTCGACTCCTGGTGGAAAGGACAACAGAAATACGTCAATCTTCCACCAACCAAAATTTATGGCTACTGCGGGAGTCTTGGACATCGGACAGTGCATGTGATAAACTGAATAGAGATGTCTCTTTTAATGCCAAACGTGTTAATTGATACTTGAAGCACGAAAAAATTGAAACAGTCGGCTCGAAAAGGGAACCCAAGTACATCTGGGTTCCCAAATCTAACAAATGATCTGTTCTTTTGTAGGTGAAGGCGAATGGAGACAGCTGGTACTTGGACAGTGGATGCTCTCGTCACATGACTGGAGATCCAAATCAATTCAATTCGCTTTCATCCTACCAAGGAGGTAAGGTTACTTTTGGAAACACAACCAGGTGAAATCGTGGGAGTTGGTCCGTAGGTAACCCCTCAAATTTAAAATTGATGGAGTTCATCTGGTCACTGGACTCCAACACAGTTTACTAAGTATTTCTCAAATTTGTGATAGATTCAATTTGGTACTTTTCTCCTCTTCGGATTGTAAGGTTTATGATGAGCGTACAGGTACCTTAAAAGCTGTGGGACGTAGAGAAGGAAATCTCTACAAAATGTGCTTAAACTCCATTAACCCAGACGATCAGGTTTGTCTCAACGTGCATTCCAAAAACTCACTGCTATGGCACTCCAGACTTGGCCACGCAAATCATAGGCTGGTAAACAAACTCAAAAGCAAGGACTTGGTGATTGGTTTACCAGACACCACCTTTGTCACAGACTCTGTCTGTGAAGCATGTGTAAAAGGTAAACACACCCGGTCCTCCTTCCAAAGTAAGCCTACTCTCTCTACTAGCTCTCCGCTAGAACTACTACACATGGATCTTGTTGGTCCCATGCGTACACAAAGCAGAAGTGGTAAGAGGTACATCCTGGTCATAGTCGATGACTATTCCAGGTGGACCTGGGTCATTTTCTTATCTACCAAAGATGAAACTTTTACGGAGTTCGTCAAACTCCATAAAATGCTTGTCAACAAATTTTCATTTACTCTAAAAACCCTGAGAACGGACCAGGGTACTGAATTCTGCAACAAGTCGTTTGATGAGTTTTGTAGGGACAACGGAGTGGATCACCAAATATCATCAGCACGTACTCCAGAACAAAACGGAGTAGTTGAACGCAAGAATAGAACCTTGGTAGAAATGGCTCGCACCATGCTCATTGACAGTCAACTCACTCCATCTTACTGGGCAGAAGCCGTTAACACAGCATGCTATGTGTTAAATCGTGCGTTGATTCATCCATTCTATCACAAGACACCCGATGAACTACTCCGTCAACGTAAACCAAGTCTTATACATCTCAGGCGTTTCGGATGTAAGTGCTTTATCACAATAATGGTAAGGACAACTTGGGTAAGTTCTCTCCTAAAAGTGATGAAGGTATTTTCTTGGCTATTCTTCTAAAAGCAAAGCTTATCGTGTTATCAATCTGAGAACTCAATGTTTAGAAGAGAGTCCACATGTCAAGTTCGATGAGTCCCACAACGTTGGCTCATCTTCTGATCAACTTGACTTTGCCCCTGATGATTTTCTCACCAATCCACACTTCATCATTGTACCAATAGAAGACTCCCTGAGTCCCAATCCATCACTTCTCTGATTCTCCAGTAAACAAAAACAATACAAGAATCTACTGACTCTGACCATAACCCGAGAGACACCCTTACCCAAAACTGGACTTTTGACTCCTTGACAGAGAAACACCCCCTCCCGCCTTCACGTGACAGTTCCAGCAAAAATCAGCAACCCTCCTGACAAATCATTTCAGACCAAACTCGAGTGTTCAAACAGCCCTGCAAGTATGCAAAATCTTGGCCTTTGGTGCTTTTCTGTCCAGCACTGAACCAAGAAACATCAAAGAAGCACTCCTTGATAGTGATTGGGTACTGCTAGCAGGAGGAAACTCAATTCTCTCCAGCGACATGCTGTCTGGGAGTTAGTCCTCGCCCCACACATCAACAAACCAATGGTATCGTTGGGTCTTTCGTAATAAACTTGATACTGCAGGACAAGTTTTCAGGAATAACGCTCGATTAGTCATTCAGGGCTACAATCAAGAAGAGGGGATTGATTATGATGAAACCTCGCTCTCGTACTCGTCTTGAAGCTATTCGCATGCTCATGAGTTTGCTGCTTTCAAAGGTTTCCAATTATATCAAATGGAGTTAAGACAGCCTTCCTTCACGGCTACATTGATTGCGAAGTATACGTCGAGCAACCACCAAGGTTCACAGACTCCGTCCATCCGACTAACGTCTACAACTGTGTAAGGCCCTTGCACAGACTGAAACAGGCTCCACGTGCCTGGTATGAAAGACTGTCTACATATCTATTGCAAAATGGCTTCTTCGAGGTAACGTAGATAAAACGCTCTTTATTCTACACTCATCACATGACTTACTTCTAGTACAGATCTATGTTGATGATATCATTTATGGTTCTACAAGTAACACCCTCTGCGACCATTTTGCTAACCTTATGAAGCAAGAGTTTTCCATGAATGAGTTAGGTGAGCTCAAGTTCTTCTTAGGATTTCAAATTCAACAGGAAAGGGAAGGGATCAAGATCCATCAACAAAAATACATCAAGGAACTGCTTGATAAGTACGACCTCAAAAATGCCAAGAGTATGTCCACACCAAGCTGTACATCTGCCAAAACTGCACCCGTGATGACAGAGTCAGCTCATGCCACCGAATATAGAGGAATGATAGGTCCCTCTTGATACCTGACTGTCAGTCGCCCAGACATTCTCACGCAGTCTGTCTTTGAGCTCGCTTCAAGAAGCACCAAAACATCTCACCTCAAAGCGTCAAGCGTATTTTTCGCTATCTTAATGGTACAATTACACTCTATCTATGGTATCCACGATCTCCTACTTTTACTTATCTGGATATAGGACTGATTGGTGGGTTCTCTCCAAGATCGAAAGAGTACTTCAGGTAATGCCACAGTTCTGGGTCTTTGCCTTTTCATGGTCCTCCAAAAAACAAAACTCTGTAGCACTGTCTACCAGCGGAGGCAGAGTATGTCTCTGCTGCAGCTGTTTGCTCCCAACTCCTTTGATGAAAACAAACAAACTTCAAGACTATCATGTCACCCAAGAACAAATCCCAATCTTTGTGACACAAAAGCACAATCAAAATATCCGAAAACCCGTCAAACACTCAAGAACCAAACACATCGAAAATACGTTTCACTTCTTGAAAGACTGTGTCGAGAAAAAAGCTTATCCAACTTGACTTTGTGCCCACAGAAGATCAACTTGCAGATATTTTTACTAAACCCTTGTCTACAGCACGATTCGAAGCACTTCGATCAGCAATCGGATTGACTCCGTCTACCTAGACGGTCGCATCTCCTTGCCCTACCGCAATCTTCAGCGGTTACTCCCTCAGTCTCATAGAGTCTGTCTTTGTTTGCACTGAATCAGTGAAATGTTTTATTACTTAGCAACGCCTTTACTCTAGCGTTACTTATCCACGTCATCTATCCGCACCTAACCCGCCTAAATCGTCGCCCTTAATCTCGCCCTACCCTGACGTCGCCAATTATCTCGCCTGACAACGAAAATCTACAACTTCCAGCCTTATATCTATCACCCGTCCACTCCATCTCTCTCACTTCCACTCCCTTTACACCCAATCATCCTACTAAATTCCAAAGGCCGGCAATAAACTTCAACGGAAACAACACCAGCTGAATCTTCGCCGATCCCATTCGCTTCAGAGTACCTCCAATCGATGGCCACCCCTAATCCATCTCCACCCACCACCAACCACTCAATCTCCTCGCTAAAACCGCCGCACTTCGTCTCCGACCCACACTCCTCCCACTCACCACTTGAAACTCGCTACCCATCCACTCATCAAACACCGCCATCCGCTACAAGAACAGAAATTCTTGATACCGACATTGAGGAGGTTACCCCAATTCAAACCCTGCCACTATCTCCAACACCACAAGCTACCATCCCTCCTGTCGAAACGCAGCCTACCGATCAACCACAAGCCCATACCAACAAATCACCCCACAAATCTCCTACACCAACCCCACAAGCATCCGCCGCTAAATCTGCAATACCACCACAACAACCTCCACCCAAAAACCGCAAGATTAAAGGCCAAACCTCTGCCCGACCCACCGTAAAAAGAATCCTTCGTTCTTCTGTCAAGGCACAACCTGTCTCCTCTGGTTCCGGTGAGTCATCTCCAGTCCTAGAACTGCCCACGGCCAGCCACGATGCCTCTACTGGTGCTACCTCCGCCAAAGATCAAAAACCACCGAAGCCGCACCGACGGAGTGTGAAGGTCGACCCATTCACTCAGTGTTACATGCTCGAGGACCCTACCTCGGAACGGTATATCGTTAGGGGTAAGTTCCTTGACTTCTCTTGGGCTCTATCTTCCAACCTAGGGGAGGTTACTAGTTAGAAGTTCAGGGGTGGAAACATCTCTTCTGTGAGATTACTGAGTGGTATCCCACAGAGTCTGTCGACTTCTTTCAAAATCTTGTCATCCGAAACGGTGATGCTCAGTCTGTGTTTTAATTCCACCCCAATCTCTTCGATCTTGCAAATTGTCCAAGTTCTTGGCGTTCCTACTACTGCCTGTCATTCTATGAGAAAGGAATTCTTCCATGAGATTCCCGGGGTCCCACAAAAAAAATCTATCGCTTTTTCTCCTCCAAGAAAAAGATTGGCTCCCCCATACCCCATGGCGATCTCTCCATTTTCACCAACTCCTTCACATTCTGGTCATCAAAAACATTGTCCCAAGGAAGGAAGGAAATCTCATGGTCAACTGCTTGGACCTCACCATAATGTACTGTGTAACACCCCTAATACGCACATGATACTAAATGAAATCGCAGCGGAAAAACAACTAAACAATAACTAACGCTTCGGTGCTACAACGCCGTCAACCACCCACGTGGTTGACAAGGCAGAATAAATACAATTGTACCGGTCTGATGATCAGACTCCCGAGCATAACACTAAACCATAAATACATTATATACAATACCGAGTGTTTACAAACATCCTTCACTGTATACATCACTGTAACTGCAACAACCCAATAATCATAACGCCACAGGACACAGGCGCATCCCGGGCCAACATCCAAAGTATACAAAGGTATCACTCCTAGGATCTAAAGCCACTCCGCTTCTTCGATCCTCATCCTGCAGTATAAGAAATATGGATCCCCCGAGGGGGTCAGCAACCCTTGGCTGGTATGGCTAACGCGCAGCCCATCGGCTACCGGGATACGCGCAGCTACTTGTCATTATAACATGGTATTCAATTATATACATAGCATAACATAACATGGAGCATGGCATCAATGGTGCATAGCTCAACAACACATACACAGTGGATTTTTACTCCACGATAACAAACCACAAGGGTCAAATAACATAAGAGCCTAGAGAGTGATTCACTCTCATGTCAAGCTCGTTAAACACACTCATTACCGTTCTGTTAGACGAACGAGTAACTTAAGTCACAGATGGTTCGGATTTAGTGACCCGAACACCCACACAAACACAGGTTCCCACTAAACCGATCATAAGTCAGAATAGGTAAGCTTTGGAAGAAGCTAGCGGGAGATCGAACGCCAAATTAAGGAACAATCTTAACAACATAAGAGTCGAATCTGATTCAGATATCTACTCTTAACTTACATGCATGACCGGACAACCGGATTCCTCACTTCCCAGTTAACACTTGTTAGAAGTTCATAGTGGAACTTAACGACCACACACAATAGTGGTAAGACTTGTTAGACACACACAAGGGAAAGTGAGTCACAACACATCACAATAATGAACACACTGTAAACTCATTACATGTTTAAATCTTATAACGTTGTAAACACACAGAAAAACATACAACACACAAACCGGTGTAAACCGCTAGACAACAGACTGCAAGAAAACCATACCTTGGTCCTTGCCTCGTTTGGTTTCCTCCGTAGGTCACTCCTATACATAATTCAAGAACGTCGGTTAATTAACTTACTTAACCTCCAAATTTACTAAGTGTTTAACACATTGTATGACATGTTTTTAATGTCTATCTTACCCTAGGTTGCCTTCATTATACACCCTAGGGTTAACTACATAAGTCACATTCTTTTCTGTTTTTTTTTTTTTTTTACAAGTTTAGGTCCGACCGACCTTGCCGACCGAACTTACCCAAGTTCGGTCGATTCCAGAATACATTTCCGTTAAAAATTTTCTACTCCGACCGAACTTACCAAGTTCGGTCCTATGTTCGGTCTTTTCCCGAGAGTTTCTTCCCTTTGTAAATTTAGCCCGACCGAACTTACCATGTCCGGTCCCTAAGTTCGGCCTTTTCCAGAGAGTTTCTCCCCTTTGTAAATTTAGCCCGACCGAACTTACCATGTCCGGTCCCTAAGTTCGGCCTTTTCCAGTAACTCAATCCGTACTCAAAATACAGGCCCGACCGACCTTGCAAGTCCGGTCCCCAAGGTCGGTCTTTTCCAGAAGCCAATTCTCGCAGGGTAAACTGGGCTCGACCGAACTTGCAAGTTCGGTCGCAAGTTCGGTCTGCCCCAGACCTTTGTTTTCCTTGTCACATTCAACTCCAAACTTCACCCCATACAACCTAGTACCCCCTAACCTCATTTGGGCACTTCAAACACACCTTAAGACATCCTTAAACACTCATAAAACTCATTATCTAATTCCTTAAACCTTTACTTATTTCTTCACAAAATTCCTAACACTTACAACATTTTACACTAGGTTTCTAAATGGTGTTTCTCACCTATGATAACTACTATCCCAAAATGTTTTCTCCTTATCTTAACATCATCTCCCAAGCATCATCTCTCACACTAATTCCTTATATCCTTCTTGAAACTCTTTTCCTAGTGTACACTTTCTCCTTAATTTACCAAAGTTTGCCTAAGTATTTATCTAAGTCCAAAATGGCTTTGGTACATACTAAAATCTCAAGCTCATGCCTAAGTCCTTGTTACATCCCAAATCACCTTAATGCATGTTTCTTACACAAGAACAACACTTAACCATTTTAAATACTCCTTAACTTATCAAACTCATTTTAACACTTAGAACTTCACATTTGTTACCCAAATTTTGACATAGGTTCTCCTAGAACATTACTAACCAAAACACATTGTTTTTACCAACAAACAACCAAGAACACTAAAAATCCATCAAGTACTTATTATACACAAACTTCACTCACAAGGCACTACATCACAATATAGTGCACAATTTAAATTGCATGGCACTTAGGCCCTTAAATGACATGGCTCTTAGGCCCTTAAAATGCACAAATCATAAACACTGAATTTCCACAATATATTTGCCTTTAACCTGCAAATACACTCAACAACACATATGCCTTTTACTAAGCTCTTGAGAACTTTACTAAGTCATTCACCATTGGCTCTTTAGGTAGTTTTAATAAGCATTTATAAGCTCATTTCTCCTAAGGCATTAAACAACATTAGGTTAGTAGATTTACCTCTTTTGCAAAATAACTTCTTTCTTGTTTCCTTTAGAAAACCGATAGAGTACTTGATTCTTTGACAAGTTCTAAACAATATACACAATTATAATGAGTATTCAAGCTATAAGCTCCATCTCATTGTAAACCCTAGTTTTACATTGTTTCAAAAACATTAATGTAGTTGTTTTACCTTGCTCTTTGAAGAGAGTTTGAATATCTAGCAAGAGAGGACTCCACCTAGTCCATGAAGAGTTGGAATGAAGCTAGAACAAAGTCACATAAAAAGCTCCTTCAATACATATTTTCGGACATGACAAAAACAAGGAGGAAACTGATTTTTGTTTGAGATTCCTTACCTAGAAGTCAAGGAGAGTAACAATATGTAAAAATACAAGCTCAAGCTCCTTCAATGGAGAAACTCCATGGCACCGAAATGGTTGTCTTGGACTTTTGAAAAGATAGGAATGAAGAGCTTGATGAGAGGAAGAGATTGGTGGTGTTTGTTTTTGATTTGGACAAGTGAGCAAGGTTTTACAAGAGGTCAAAGTGGGAGTTTCAATGGAGTAGTAGTATTACCGTGAGAGAACAGCAAGAAGAAGGAAGAAGAGAGGTGGGAAACCGTGTGAGCAAGGAAAGAAATGAGAGAATGGGATAGAATTTGCTTTATGAAGATATTTATACTTAATAAAGTAAAAGGTACTTAAGTAGTCTTATTTATTTTCTTAACAAGCTAACAAAGGTGGTGTGTCACCAACCTTAAAAACCGGCCCCAAATAGTAGTAGGAGGGCAATATAGTCTTTGTTTGTCAATTAAATTACTTATACAAACATATGTTACAAAATAGCTTATAAAAGTTACTATTCATAAAACAAGGCACATAGAAGTGAAATTTTTGATTTCCCACTAATATAGACACCCAAATGTGATATTATATAGTACACATATATATTTAAGAGTAATGATGGACATCTAGCCATTCAAAACTCATTTACAAGACAATTTTTCAAAAATGTGCTTTAAGACTCCTTAAAGCACATTTTGTGTTTAAACTTGTTTTCAAGCTTGGTTTTCTTTGGTAATTGATTTAATATGTTCATTAGTGTATAAATGAGGTCTTGGTAAGTTCATTAGGTCTTAACCAAGTTTATCCCAAGCTTAGAGCACATTTTGGCTCTTATTGACTTTAAAGCACATTTTGTGTTTTCCTTTTGTTTAAATTTGTTTACTAATGTTTCTAAGACTCTTTTTAGTCTTAATACACCATATTTAAGTGTTTAAACAATATATTAAGGTTTGGGGTATTTCAATCTACCCCCCTTAAAAGAACTTTGTCCTCAAAGTTCATACTTCCACATATCCTAAATATTAGAACACGGGAACACTTATAAACAATACTTCCATATATTACTAACAACACACTTACATAACATTGGACTCCAGGTCCATACAACATAACGTAACATTGGACACAAGGTCCATACAACATAACATTGGACACAGGTCCATACAACATAACATTTCAGACACAACGGTCTGTAACATAACAACATAACATAGACGATGTATTCAAATACACGTCGTACACACATAACCGAAACGGCTCTACCCCCCTTAAAAAGGGGTACGCCCCGTACCCTATACACATAAGTACTAAGAAGTAAACAATGACGGGTACTTCGCCTTCATCTTGTCTTCCAGCTCCCAAGTGGCCTCCTCAACGTCCTGGTTAGACCAAAGAACTTTCACCAGTCTCACGGACTTATGGCGAGTGTCTCGAGTCTTAGCATCCAGAATCCGTACCGGAGTCTCCACTGATCGCATGGTCGGCTCTAAGGTTAGCCTTTCAGGCTGAAGCACATGAGACGGATGAGACATATACTTCTTCAACTGGGACACATGAAATACATCATGTACCTTGCCCAGCTCGGCGGGTAGGTCTAGTCTATAGGCTACCGGGCCGATCCGCTCCGTCACAACGTAAGGCCCCACATACTTTGGGCTCAACTTGCCCTTCTGGCCAAAACGAAACACTCCCTTCATGGGGGACACTCTCAAAAATACCTGATCGCCCACGGCGAACTCCAGGTCACGTCGGCGCACATCTGCGTACGACTTCTGTCTATCTTGAGCTGCTTTCATATTAGCCCTGATCTGGCGAACTTCTGCCTGAACTTGCTCAAGATACTCTGGTCCTATAATGACCGTCTCACTCGACTCATCCCAGCATAATGGCGTGCGGCATGGTCTACCGTACAAGGCCTGGAAGGGAGACATCTTGATCGAAGCATGATAACTGTTGTTGTAACTAAACTCGATCAGATGTAACTTATCAATCCAGCTGGTCTGAAAGTCAAGTGCACAAGCACGTAGCATGTCCTCAAGTGTCTGAATAGTGCGCTCACTCTGACCATCGGTCTGTGGGTGAAACGCTGTACTCAATTTCAATTCAGTACCCAATGCCTCTCGTGTGGACTTCCAATATCTGGATAAGAATCTGGGGTCTCTGTCAGATACAATCGTTTTCGGTACACCATGATGTCTTACAATCTCTTTATCAAACAGTTCTGCCAATCTTGCCACTTTCCAAGTGTCCTTCATCGGAATGAATCGGGCCACTTTGGTCAGTCGGTCAACTATCACCCATATCATATTCAGACCTCCCCTTGTAGGCGGAAGCCCTACTACAAAGTCCATGGAGATATCATGGAACTTCCACTCAGGCACTGGCATTGGCTGTACCATACCACCAGGCCGTCGGTGCTCAAACTTAACCTTCTGGCAAGTGAGACACCTCAATACATAATCACTAACATCTTTCTTCATTCCAGTCCACCAAAAATACCTCTTCATACCTTTATACATCTTTGAAGCTCCGGGGTGAATCGAAGTAGTAGAACAATGGGATTCACTCAATATGCGCTCCTTCAACTCAGCGCTACCCCTAGGTATACACAAGCGGCCATTCAGCCTAATCAGGTCATCATCATGGAGTCTGAAGTCGTACTTCTGACCCTCGAATGTGCCATCAATAAGCTTCTGCCGGATCTCCAGCATGTACTGATCCGTCATCTGAGCACTCCGCACCTCTTCAACCAAGCCAGTATAGAGACTAGCGAATGGAGAGAGTGTGCTCGGCGACTCAGTGCGTCAGCTACCACATTTGCCTTACCCTCTTTGTATTGCAGATTAATATCGTAGTCATTCAGAAACTCAACCCACCTTCTTTGCCTCATGTTCAACTCTTTCTGAGTGAACAAGTACTTTAAGCTTTTATGATCAGAATAGATTGTCACACTTACCCCATACAAATAATGTCGCCATATCTTCAATGCGAAGACAATGGCACCCAATTCTAAGTCGTGGGTAGGGTAGTTCTCCTCATGCTTCTTCAGCTGACGGGAGGCGTATGCTACGACCTTCCCGTGTTGCATCAATACACAACCCATACCCTGCCTGATGCGTCGCAGTAGACCTCAAAACCATCTGGACCGTCTGGTATAGTCAGGACTGGTGCAGATGTCAGAGCATCCTTGAGACTCGCGAAAGAACTCTCACAGTCGACTGTCCACTCGAATGGTGCATCCTTCTTCATTAAGGAAGTCATCGGCTTCGAGATACTGGAGAAGTCCTTCACAAACCTCCTATAATATCCTGCCAGACCGAGGAAGCTCCTGATATCAGTGACTGTCTTCGGCCTAGGCCAGGTGCGCACTGCATCTATCTTTGCCGGATCAACAGCGATCCCGGCCTCAGAAATCACATGTCCAAGGAAAGATACTTGGTTCAACCAAAATTCACATTTCGAAAATTTTGCATACAACTGGTTTCTCCTCAGAGTTTGTAACACATCTCTCAGGTGGCTTTCGTGCTCACCTCTAGATTTAGAATACACAAGAATGTCATCGATGAAGACTACCACTGACTTGTCCAACTGATCTTGGAACAAGCGGTTCATTAAGTCCATGAACTTGCTGGTGCATTCGATAAGCCAAATGGCATAACTGTGAACTCATAATGCCCATACCTCGTTCTGAAAGCTGTCTTCTCGATATCACTGTCACGGATGGCAATCTGATGGTATCCGGAACGTAAGTCTATCTTGGAGAATACTGATGCTCCCCTCAGCTGATCAAATAGATCGTCGATGCGTGGTAAAGGGTAACGGTTTTTCACCGTAACAGCATTCAGCTCCCGATAATCAATACACAGGCGGAGGCTACCGTCCTTCTTCTTCACGAAGAGGACTGGCGCTCCCCATGGTGACACACTAGGGCGGATGAAGCCCTTGTCGAGTAGGTCTCTCAGCTGCTCCTTGAGCTCTGTCATCTCTGCTGGAGCCATACGATAAGGTGCTTTCGCAATGGGTCCAGTGCCCGGACTAAGTCGATCTCAAACTCAACCTCTCGTGCTGGCGGCATGCCCGGCAGTTCCTTAGGAAATACATCAGGAAACTCCGACACTACCGGCACATCTGGGCTAAACTCAGGGTCTCTCTCTATGTCCTGGACATAGCAGAGGTACACATCACTCCCTCGTCGTAACTCACGATACATGGCCATGGCGGTGATGATCTGAGTCGAAGGCTCCCTGGGCCTCTGGCGGTAGATATGGTAACCCCAGATGGACTCCGAAGAAGCAGTCGATGCTCGGCACACAGGATTCTGCCCTTGTACCGCTCCAACCAGTTCATCCCGACAATCACATCAAATCCAAGTCCGTCGAACTCTATCAGGTCGATCGGGAACTCTTCACCTCTGATTCGTACAATGACATCTCGGTGGTAGCGGGTACACCTGATCCGCTCTTTCGATGGGAGAGTGACCAAGAAGTCTGGCATCTCCTCTCCATCTAACCCCAGCCTCTTCGCAAAAGATAGCGAAACAAATGTGTGTGAGGCTCCAGAGTCGAACAGATCGATGCATCCACGCCATTCACTGGAAAGGTACCGGTGAGGATTGTGCCGCTCTTGCCGGCTTCTGCCTCATTGCAGACACTCAATGTACCTCCCGTTCCGAGTGCACAGCCTAATTCATTGGCAAACTAATAAGTACTGGGTAACAACACGGTTGATATACTTCAATAACTCCACTTTATTCATTAACACTCCTCTTTACAACATTGTTGGTTTACATGGTTGATATACTTAACACATACATAACTTCCTTAACATATACTGGCTTAACACATTACAAAGTATACAAGGTTTAGAATTGTCTGAAGGTCAAATTCAAACGTCCGGGTTTCATGTGTGTGGCATTGATCACTGCCGACGGTGCGGTATTCAGTTTGATCTTCCTGATGCCATGATATAGCATCCTTGACTGCCCACCCATGATTAATACATCTCCTGACTTCAACATTAACTTCCTTGCGAGATCAGCACGCTTCTGCTCGCCATACAAAACTGCGGTATCACCAATGGACCAAGACACCACGGGTACTCCCTTACTTAGAGACTCGGGTGACTCGTCCTTATCTTGGTGTAAACCTAACCGTCCACCTTTCTGGTAGAAGTTCACAATACACAAATCTGCTTCCACACTTGGAATTGATTCCGTTTCAACTTGTTGAGCAATTCCCACGGCGTGATTAACGACCGCACGGAACTCCTCAGGTATACTTGGTACCGTTGCTCCATCTTCGGCTCGCACTTCTTGATATGACTTGGTGTAAGGGTTCCAGTCCTTACCCATGCACATCATCTTCAATTGCATTCTTGATCCATTCGGATATTCAGGTGTGTAGAAACCTCCAGGTTTAGCTCCAAGTTCGTCGCATCGTCTGATGATATGGACTTGTGCTTCCGGTGTCAGGTATCCACTTAAGAGTATCATACCTGGCTGGATAACCTGACATTGCTCCATTGGAAAGTCGGTGATGTTGATGGTGGTCTCTTCAGGGTTTGGTGTGGGTGGGATTGGATAACATATATTGAAGGTTCCTTTCAGTTTAGAATTATCTAATTAGGTGTCTTTCACACTATACTTTAACTCCTTACTCACATGATAATACACTTGAACTCACTAACACATAAGCATGAAATGCGGTATGCAATCACTTATTACATTCAACAGTTTAGGCGGTACCTGGTCTAGAAGAGGGCCCTGGCGCCTCAGACCGGTCCACCACATTCAGGGTGGCCTTGCTAGGTCCCGACCCTTTCCCCTTCTGGGAATCAGTATGCCTCTGATCGGTGGGTGGCTGGTTAGCCGTCTTCGGGCCATCAATAGCTGCTGTGGCCTTACCCTTCCACTGCCCCTTGGGCTTGTTGACTCTGCTGTTGGGGTTCCGGTAACACTCATGTGTCACGGTGACCCCACTTCTCGCAGTATCGACACTGCACCTCATTCCCTTGCAGTCCTTGCCGGGGTGGTCTCCATTGCACCACTTACAGTAATAGTGGCGCTCCGGTCCAGAGCCCGTGCTAGCTGCTAACACAATACACACTCAGTACTTTTCACAACTTATCAATATACACATCAACTTATTACACAATTAAACAATTACCCTTTGGTGGGTAAGAGCGTAGGGGCTTCGCCGCATAAGCATATGTGAGCTTCAGTGGCTCCTCAGCGTGGTGGTTTGGGCTTGGCCCTTGTCACCCTGGTGCTGACTCTTCTGGGGCTGGGGATAAGGTTTCTTCTTCTTCTTTCCTCCCTCATACCCCTGCGAACTCTGGCCCTCGCTCGTGGCCTTGCGCTTGTGCGCATTCTCCTCGTCCCTCAGACGGACGGTGATCTCCACCTTAGCAGCGGCATGATAGCACTCCTGTATTTAGGATGATCAGTCATGCCCCGCAATACATACTCACAAACTCACATTAATACTCACTTGTAGACTATACATATTCACATCACTCTTTACTTAAATTACCTGCAAGGTAGTATACTCAGCTGGCCCCATCCCATAGCGAAGACGGTGGCTGAGACCGTTGTAGAAACGGTTTACCAGCACCCGGTTCGAGTATCCCAGGTCCGGTAACAGGTGGACAAGGCCGGTGAAGGCGGTGTAGTACTCATCAACCGACCTTGTCCCCCTGCCTCAGACTATCCAGCTCCAGGCGCTTGGCCTCTTGAACGTGCACGGGGTAGTATTTGGCTCGCAGCAGAGCCGTGTACTCCCTCCACCAAACTGAGGATCCGCCATCCGGTCCTCTCTCACAGCTTCCACCAATTCTGTGCCGAACCCTTCAGGTAGTAAGCGGCAAGACGGACCTTAGCCTCTGCGGGCACAGCCAAGGTCTCGTAGGCGGTCTCCAACTCGGAGATGTACGCCTCCAACTTACGTGGGTCGGTCTCCCCATGAAATGAAGGGGGTCTCAAGTCTGCCAATGCCTTGACCCAGTTGGTCTCTCGTGGCGGTGGCGGTGGTGGCTGAACTCCGGGCATCTGCCCCTGCTGGATCGCAGCTACAAGCTGGGGTACCATCTGGGCCACAGCGGCTGCTACAGCCTCAGCCATAACCTGAGCCGTAGTGTTCTCGCCCTGGTCACCCCCAGTACCAGTACCACTCCCCCTACCCGTGGTCTACCTGACATCTGTATTCACATGAGAATTCATTAGCAATATGCGTACACACTTATCGGTCCAACGATCATAACGCTTCCCGACAATAAGGTATTTCCACACTTAGTTAGTGGTTAAACCTTCCATAACTGATCACTTAGGTAACGTAGTTAGGTTTCTAACTCGGTATATTCCTAAGCTCGGCATTCTAGTCATCAGAGCGATACTTCGTTGATACACTTTTTGTAACACCTAATACGCACATGATACTAATGATATCGCAGCGGAATAAAACGACTAAACAATAACTAACGCTTCGGTGCTACAACGCCGTCAACCACCCACGTGGTTGACAAGGCAGAATAAATACAATTGTACGGTCTGATGATCAGACTCCCGAGCATAAAACTAAACCATAAATACATTATATACAATACCGAGTGTTTACATACATCCTTCACTGTATACATCACTGTAACTGCAACAACCCAATAATACATAACGCCACAGGAGCACAGGCGCATCCCGGGCCAACATCCAAAAGTATACAAAAGGGATCACATCCTAGGATCTAAAGCCACTCCGCTTCTTCGATCCTCATCCTGCAGTATAAGAAATATGGATCCCCGAGGGGGTCAGCAACCCTTGGCTGGTATGGCTAACGCGCAGCCCATCGGCTACCGGGATACACGCAGCTACTTGTCATTATAACATGGTATTCAATTATATACATAGCATAACATAACATGGAGCATGGCATCAATGGTGCATAGCTCAACAACACATACACAGTGGATTTTCACTCCACGATAACAAACCACAAGGGTCAAATAACATAAGAGCCTAGAGAGTGCTTCACTCTCATGTCAAGCTCGTTAAACACACTCATTACCGTTCTGTTAGACGAACGAGTAATTAAGTCACAGATGGTTCGGATTTAGTGACCCGAACACACCACACAAACACATGTTCCCACTAAACCGATCATAAGTCAGAATAGGTAAGCTTTGGAAGAAGCTAGCGGGAGATCGAACGCCAAATTAAGGAGAAACAATTAACAACATAAGAGTCGAATCTGATTCAGATATCTACTCTTAACTTACATGCATGACCGGACAACCGGATTCTCACTTCCCAGTTAACACTTGTTAGAAGTTCATAGTGGAATTAAAACCATCACACAATAGGTGGTAAGTCATGTTAGACACACACAAGGGAAAATGAGTCACAACAACACATCACAATAACATGAACAACTGTAAACTCATTACATGTTTAAATCTTATTAACGTTGTAAACACACAGGAAAAACATACAACACACAAACCGGTGTAAACCGCTAGACAACAGACTGCAAGAAAACCATACCTTGGTCCTTGCCTCGTTTGACTTCTCCGTAGTCACCCCTATACATAATTCAAGAACGTCGGTTAATTAATTACTTAACCTCCAATTTACTAAGTGTTTAACATATTGTATGACATGTTTTAATGTCTATCTTACCCTAGGTTACCTCATTATACACCCTAGGGTTAACTACATAAGTCACATTCTTTTCTGTTTTTTTTTTTTTTTTACAAGTTTAGGTCCGACCGACCTTGCCGACCGAACTTACCCAAGTTCGGTCGATTCCAGAATACATTTCCGTTAAAAATTTTCTACTCCGACCGAACCAAGTCCGGTCCTATGTTCGGTCTTTTCCCGAGAGTTTTCCCCTTTGTAAATTTACCCGACCGAACTTACCATGTCCGGTCCCCAAGTTCGGCCTTTTCCAGAGAGTTTCCCCTTTGTAAATTTAGCCCGACCGAAACTTACCATGTCCGGTCCCCAAGTTCGGCCTTTTCCAGTAACTCAATCCGTACTTAAAATACAGGCCGACCGACCTTGCAAGTCCGGTCCCCAAGGTCGGTCTTTTCCAGAAGCCAATTCTCGCAGGGTAAACTGGGCTCGACCGAACTGCAAGTTCGGTCGCAAGTTCGGTTGCCCAGACCTTGTTTTCCTTGTCACATTCAACTAAACTTCACCCCATACAACCTAGTACCCCTAACCTCTTGGGCACTTCAAACACACCTTAAGACATCCTTAAACACTCATAAAAACTTCATAGCTAATTCCTTAAACCTTTACTTATTTCTTCACAAAATTCCTAACACTTACAACATTTTACACTAGGTTTCTAAATGGTGTTTCTCACCTATGATAACTACTATCCCAAAATGTTTTTCTCCTTATCTTAACAATCTCCCAAGCATCTCTCTCACAAATTCCTTATATCCTTCTTGAAACTCTTTTCCTAGTGTACACTTTCTCCTTAATTTACCAAAGTTTGCCTAAGTATTTATCTAAGTCCAAAATGGCTTTGGTACATACTAAAATCTCAAGCTCATGCCTAAGTCCTTGTTACATCCCCAAATCACCTTAATGCATGTTTCCTACACAAGAACAACACTTAACCATTTTAGATACTCCTTAACATATCAAATCCATTTTAACACTTAGAACTTCACATTTGTTACCCAAATTTCGACATAGGTTCTCCTAGAACATTACTAAGCCAAAACACATTGTTTTTACCAATAAACAACCAAGAACACTAAAAATCCATCAAGTACTTATTATACACAAACTTCACTCACAAGGCACTACATCACATATAGTGCACAATTTAAATGCATGGCACTTAGGCCCTTAATGACATGGCTCTTAGGCCCTTAAAATGCACAAATCATAAACACTGAATTTCCACAATATATTGCCTTTAACCTGCAAATACACTCAACAACACATATGCCTTTACTAAGCTCTGAGAACACTTTACTAAGTCATTCACCATTGGCTCTTTAGGTAGTTTTAATAAGCATTTATAAGCTCATTTCTCCTAAGGCATTAAAACAACATTAGGTTAGTAGATTTACCTCTTTTGCAAAATAACTTCTTTCTTGTTTCCTTTAGAAAACCGATAGAGTACTTGATTCTTTGGCAAGTTCTAAACAATATACACACATTGTAATGAGTATTCAAGCTATAAGCTCCATCTCATTGTAAACCCTAGTTTTACATTGTTTCAAAAACATTAATGTAGTTGTTTTACCTTGCTCTTTGAAGAGAGTTTGAATATCTAGCAAGAGAGGACTCCACCTAGTCCATGAAGAGTTGGAATGAAGCTAGAACAAAGTCACATAAAAAGCTCCTTCAATATATATTTTCGGACATGACAAAAACAAGGAGGAAACTTGATTTTTGTTTGAGATTCCTTACCTAGAAGTCAAGGAGAGTAACAATATGTAAAAATACAAGCTCAAGCTCCTTCAATGGAGAAACTCCATGGCACCGAAATGGTTGTCTTGGACTTTTGAAAAGATAGGAATGAAGAGCTTGATGAGAGGAAGAGATTGGTGGTGTTTGTTTTTGATTTGGACAAGTGAGCAAGGTTTTACAAGAGGTCAAAGTGGGAGTTTCAATGGAGTAGTAGTATTACCGTGAGAGAACAGCAAGAAGAAGGAAGAAGAGAGGTGGGAAACCGTGTGAGCAAGGAAAGAAATGAGAGAATGGGATAGAATTTGCTTTATGAAGATATTTATACTTAATAAAGTAAAAAGGTACTTAAGTAGTCTTATTTATTTTCTTAACAAGCTAACAAAGGTGGTGTGTCACCACCCTTAAAACCGGCCCCAAATAGTAGTAGGAGGGCATATAGTCTTTGTTTGTCAATTAAATTACTTATACAAACATATGTTACAAAATAGCTTACAAAAGTTACTATTCATAAAACAAGGCACATAGAAGTGAAATTTTTGATTTCCCACTAATATAGACACCCAAATGTGATATTATATAGTACACATATATATTTAAGAGTAATGATGGACATCTAGCCATTCAAAACTCATTTACAAGAATTTTTCAAAAATGTGCTTTAAGACTCCTTAAAGCACATTTGTATTTAAACTTGTTTTCAAACTTGGTTTTCTTTGGTAATTGATTTAATATGTTCATTAGTGTATAAATGAGGTCTTGGTAAGTTCATTAGGTCTTAACCAAGTTTATCCCAAGCTTAGAGCACATTTTGGCTCTTATTGACTTTAAAGCACATTTGTGTTTTCTTTTGTTTAAACTTGTTTACTAATGTTTCTAAGACTCTTTTTAGTCTTAATACACCATATTTAAGTGTTTAAACAATATATTAAGGTTTGGGGTATTTCATACTGTATCATCAATCGTCACTCTATCAATCTGGCTCATATAATTCTCCATCACCTAGCCCAGTCGGTCGACACCCCGAAACACTCCTTGGGGTACGTGTTCTGGTTGCCTCGCATATTCCAATTCTTTCAGGTACCCTTGGCGACTTCGACACCAGAGTCCATCGAGGAGGCAGACACCATCAACCTGCGGTATCTGAATCGGCTGACTTCTATCGACAAATCAAAGCTGCTGCCGCCCCCATCCACTCCAACAACGGCGGGCACATCCACTTCTCAAGAGGCAGTCCCTCAAGCTTCACTCCTACCCCTCCTGGAGAAAGTGGAGCGACTTATTGCGCACGCAGCCGAGCTGATTCAGGGCCAGACGCGGATGATGGACCGACTCGCCGGGATAGAGACGACAGTGGCGGCCTTGCAAGACCAACTCCTTGACATCCAATCCACCTTAACCCCAAACCCTTAGAATGACGTGTGTATGTAGTGTTAGGACTTAGGTTGTTTTTAGGTTCTAAACACTTTTTTGCTGCTTTTTGTGTGAATACTTTGACTGACTTTTTGATACTGTGGGCTGCCCTCTGATGAAAGCAAAAGGGGAAGCAGTGAATCCCGTCTGGTGTACAGGTTATTCTGCTGTTGTTTTAAATTGCTTCTGGATTTGCGCTGCTGGACCACGTGGTCTAGTGATTTAACTACCTTACATACTATCCTGCCTATTACACTGCTTATTTATTGTTTGCTTGCCTGGAGTCCCTCTCCGATCAAGGGGGAAACTAAATGGAGTCTTTGAACTCAGTTGCCACTGCTGCTATTAAGGGGGAACTTTGACAGGGTCGGTTCCCCTAGTCCTTGTGTTTTTATTTTTCAGGATTGACTCCATCGGGATTCACGAAGGTTTGCTATCATCAGCAACAAGGGGGAAATTGTTGGGACATCGGGGTGTTGCAGAGATAGCCTTTCACCACGACAGAGTCAATCATCACTTGACAGACACAAAGAGTGAGCCTCTTCGATAGAGTCCGGCGCATCAAAGAAGACCTCATAGACTCTCTCGTGCTGTTGCGGAAAATCAGGAGTCAACTCGGAATACCTTAAGTGCCACAATGGTCATGAAGGTCTTCCTCAACATCCGAAGATCGCGGCCCAAGTAAGAAGACCACTTAAGAGCCGTTGGAAGTTACCCACTAAGTTAGTTCCGGTATTTTCGGAACTAACTCCTTCGACCTGCTGTTGTACTTAGAGTATAAATAAGATATGTAATAGTCAGTTTTTTGCGTGCTTTCATTGAGGATTATTTCAGAGCTTAGAGAGAGAAAGAGAATCGCATTGTAAGCCAGAAAGAGAGAGAGAATACGTACCAAGTTAGTTAGCACCTCTAGATAGACTCTACCTAGGAAGATCCTAGTTTCACTACGCTTATCATTGTTCTGATTAGAAAGTGTGTTGGGTAAGTGAGTGAAAACCACTAAGTAGATCCTTTCTACTTAGTTGGCATTTGTAAGTTATTTTGTTTGACCAGGAAATGAAATAGCTTATTTGTGTATCTTGCTGAGTTTCACAGAGTCCTTCTCTCTTTTCATCGTTTCGCTACAATTACCGCAAAAGTCTTTCGCAACCTTAGTTTAGTTAATTCGATTGAGTGCCTCTACCTCACGGAGTGCTTCTCTGTTAAGAAGGCTGATTGAGTCAAACCAATCCTTAGACTCACACCTTTGATTGGTTTGAGTTAGCCACCCGATCCTACAGTTTCCTTAAAGAAATAAGAAACTTTATATTATGCACATATTATTCCTTGTACAAGGTTTATTTAAACCATTCCAATCATATATTAACCATAGTATTTATGTCATTGTATACTATAGTTTATATCTTCATTCTTGATGTATAATGTGCATATGAATGTGCTAGTAAGATAGTTCTAATAAACTATATTCTTGGCCACACGATATTATTTAGTGTTACATTTATATCATGATACCATACAGTATGGTATTTTATAGGTCATTTAACATTATAATGTATAGTTGACAAATACATATATGTACCGAAAATGGTGTATACATATAATACACTCATACTTGTTTATTCCCTTAATTTTCATTAGTCCCAATATCCCCACATAATTTAATACCATGTTATAAATACTTCATTTCATAACATCAAAACTTTGTAATAAGATGTAATCTATAGTTTGGTAATATTTCCCTTTTATTGCCGAATATGCTTGAATTTATTATTTCATTTTCTTTCAACCCCGCACTTTATAATTACTACAATTCCACCACTTATTTTGTAACACTTTTTCATAACATATGTTATATCCTCCAACTTTATAATATTTACAACATATGGGTTTCATATGTTATTTCTTATATATAACCAAACAGCCCTTTGCCGTTTGGTATATATTTTTCCAGCAACATAATTATTTTTTCCTTATTACACATTGGCCACATATATTATGACAAGTTATACATATAGGTTATACTATATAGTCTTAGTATTTGTTACTCATATAACCCATAGTTTTATTATGTTTCATTTCAAACAGCCCCCTTCTGCTTTTAAAATCCCTTTCCTTCCACACATAATTTTCCTTATTTACACTTTGACCCCATTTTATATTATATACTTTCACATGTCACAAAAATCATATATTATACACTTTTATCAATATAGCCTTTTATATACTCCCACAAATTCTTAAATCTTACACTTAGGATATAAATCACTATATTAACTAAACTACACCTAAACTTTTCGGTAATTACATTGTATACCCCGAATTTTTCATAAATTCCACATTTCACTTATAATGTTAATATAAGTTCATAAATTAATTATTTATGACATTAAATTTGGTCAAGGCTTTTATTTTGGTCAATGTTGACCCATTATACACTAATTTGACCATAGGTTTACGTATTTGCGGTTTTAACCACACTTTCTCAAAATTACCATTTGACCCCCATATTTTATAAACTCAATAAAATTCATAGAATATCTCTTTTAACATATAGTTTCCGATTTTAGTTATATTCAGTCTCTAAAATTTATTTAAATTCCAATTCAACCCCAAACTATTTCGGTAATATAAATATTTCGTTCTAAATTCATTTTAAATCCATTTTTATCTTAGAATAGCAATTAAATTAAATGACCTAAATGCTTGGCCTCATTACAATAATTTACATTGGATAAAACCACACATAAATGTTATAAAAACCATATTGATTACGGTTTATCCTATGGTTTTTCTTTTAGTGTTCCCTAAAATCATTTAATTAATATTTATGGCATATTATGTCATCTAAACCTTATATTTTCAACTAAAAATGTTATAAATTATTATAATACATAGTTTAGTCATTTAAGACCATGTTTGGTCTCGGTTTTCATCACCTATACTCTAATATTTTTATAAGTCATGTTTTTGACCCATAGTTAATTTCCTTGACCTTATAGGTCACTAACACATCAACTAACCAACCAAAAAAAATGTAATTAAGCATTTTAACACCTAACCAAGTTATTCGATACACATACACCCCACGGCTAGTCCCTCTATGTAATTAAATTTCTTAAAAGCCATATCATCACTTAAGGTGAGTATTTCTCACCTAGCTTGATTTTCCCAAGCTTCCAAACATTCCAACGCCTCCTTGTAACTCTCGGCCTATTTAAACATGGGGTCCAATTCAGTTTTTTTTTAAGCTTTAATCATATGAACTTAATAATATGTCATTAGGAGTATGAACACTCACTTTGGTATGGTGTATTTGGGACTGTTTTCTCTCGGTTTGCGCATGGAGTTCTCCATGGGTTTGCAAGCAGCCTTTCAGACAGAAAAAGCACACACATATTAGCCATGTACACAAGGCTACTATCGGTTGTTTTACGTTTGGAAAGTACACGCTATTTACCTTAGTTTAGAGCTGGTTTTCAAGTCTTGTTTACGCCTGGTTTGAATGAGCAAAACATGATGTTATGAAGCTACTATTTACACTAGTAGTAATACATGTTCTCGGTAGTATAAGGAAGAAAACAGAGAGGGTTCCCTTACCGAAGGCATGATCAACCAAGAACATTTGCCTGTGTTTTGTCCTTTCACAAGTTGGTAAACACCTACTACTATTTTCGTGAAGAAAGGCAGAGGAAAGAATTAGGCACGCTGGAGAACTGAGGGTGTACTATCAGTAGAACAACAAGGAGTAAACATGGTCAGAGCTTACCGAGTTGGATAGAAATGGGAGGCTTGTGCCTAGACTCTTTTTTTTTGGTTCACATAGCTGGTGTTCTCACTCTGGTTTTTCCCACGTAAGAAGGCAGAAGAAGAAGTTTATATAAGTTATGTACATTGCCGGTAAGACCATGGGGAAAAGGGTGATATTTCCTTACCGAGATGGATGACGTGTGCTGGTTGTTTCCCTCTGTTCTGTACGTGAAGAAAACGGGAAGGGGCTCATGGTCGCTGGGTGTGCCTCCTTGTTTTACACGTGCAGAAAACAGAGAGCAAAACACATGACATGCTAGCAATATTACCGGTAAGAGCAAAGGGAGAACGCAGTGGTGAAACTCACCGAAATGGTGAAGAGAAAGGAGGTTCACTCTTGGGTCTTTTCCTCCTCGAACCTGGGCGTCATCCTCTGGTTGTTCCCATGAAGAGGAAATAAAGAAGAGCTTGATGTGAGCTGGGGTCATTACCGAAATAGAGAAGAACAGATGAGCATTCTTCTTTTGAGTCAGGAATGCTTACCGATAGCAAGTAGCAGCAAGGAAGATAGAATGGTGTTCACGGTTCTGGAGCAGCAAGCGGAGGAGAAAAACTGGGAAGGAGATCGGTAGTACATAGTAGAAGGTTTATACTAGTTTTGGGTTGGTTCTTACTCGAAGGAGTCATTAAGGCCAACGCTCTCTTTTTTTCTGTTCTCAGCCGGGTAACAGCAAGATGAATCTGAGAACCTCTCGGTTCTCTTCTCTGGAATAACACAATGAACCTGGGAAATACTCTTGGTTCTGGAAACAACATGAAGCTGAGTATACCGTCGGTCCCGGTGGAGCAGCAAGGAAGGAACCGGAATGTTTATGCTTCAGAATCAACAATAAGAGGACTGGAGCCACTGCTCCACGGTTTGTCTCTGTAGCTGGGAGTAGTGCTTGGTTCTGTGTTGGAGCAAAACCATCGAAACTGGCAGATGCTCTCGGTTATGGAGTAGTATGGCATGGATCTTTCTCTCGGTACTGGAGTGGCAAAAGAGAAGTCTAGGTTCTGGGGTAGCAGAAGAGAGGTTGAGAACTGCTTTGCTTACCGAGGAGGAGAAGGAGTCGCTACTGAGAGTGGTATGGGTTGGACAGAGTCGATGTATTGGGAAGTTTTCCCACGTCTGAATTAGTCTCTTGAGCAGGCTGTCGGACAAGTTGTAGTAGTGGTATGGGTTTGATTTGTCAATATATATGGATTGTGTATATTCATGCCATAGGAGTACTCAACAATCAATGTGGTGTGGGTGTGTTCGGTGAATATTGTAGATGCTGCAAGTGGATGTGGTGGTTTAGACAGGCAGACGGAAATAGCTAGCTTCGGTGGGGTCAATTTGTTAGATTAGCTAGTATTAGTTAGTAGTAGTTGAGTAGAAAAGAAAGTAATGGGACCATAACATATAATATGTATATGTCGTAGGCTTACTGTTTTTTTTGTATGTGATAATTCGGTTGTTGTAGGTGAACGAGGTGTTCCAAATCGAACGGTACTGGTCAAGGTATTAGCTCAGTATGGAATACGTGAGTAACTTTGCTACTTGTAATAATTCGTTGCAGTTTATTACCGAATTCGAGCACATCTCAACCGGTTAAGGCTACAGGAATGGTATGAAAGGTCTCGGTTTCGAATCCCGTCTAGAGCATGTTTGCTCTTTTTTTTGTTTCAGTCTTCTTTATGCTTATTCATTGTATATGTGCGACTGTATTAATATGTCACGTTTTTAGTTGTATACATGTACGTGACCGTATTAATATGTAACGTCGTCATATTTTCGGACATGTATATGCTCGTACTAATTTTAATTGCTCGCTCACTCACAAGTCGTTACATGCTCATAATAATGTACACATTCTCCTTAATCTAAACCTTACTCCATAAGGTTTTATATGCTTAATTATTTAGGCCATAATTTAACTAGTTATATGTCCAATCCATATTTAATTAAGTTGGGGTATTTCATTCATCTTCATCTTTCAACCTCCAGCCTTGCAAATTTCAGATCGGGACAGAAGAGTAGATTCGGGTGTTCTCTATATACTTTAGATGAATTCTCAACTCTTTCCTTCTGTTATCTCTGCAAATATGTCTGGCTAGGTAGGAATCACTCTGGGGGATGGTTGTTTGTAACTAGAGATGATTTAGCAACGTATTTTTGCAGTTACTATTTGAGATTTTATGGATTGATTTGGATTAAAAATATTCTTCGCACTTCTCAATTAATCTCATGAATTATTTGGGTTGTTTTACGAATCTTTTTACAAACTGATCGGTGAGTAATAAGAGGGTCAAATTAATCTAAAAATTTGTGGAAAACTAAATTGGATAGATTATGTTTTCTTCAGCTGCTAATAATTCTTTACGCCTAATCCACCTATATGTGTTTGCTTGTTTCTTGATTAGAACTTGCTTGTTCTGATAGATGAGCTTTTCAGAAACTAGGATTTAGTGCAGAATATTTTTAAAGAATTAGCCAATCCAAATCTCGAGACAAACTGTAGAAATTGCTAAATCTATCGAGAAAAAAAAACAACCTGAACCCAGAGTCCGCTCATCTATATAAATTTCATCACTTTTTATATAATTGGTATTTTATTCCATTGCTTTATTTTATTTTAATTTTCTAAAACAACCAACAAAAACCCTCTTGATTTCCTGTTGCTTTTAGGATTAGACTTATTTTCTTTCGAGTCCCACGGTTCGATTACCGGTTGCTTTGCTATTTCCCATATTACTACGACCGGGATTTTTGCAACCCGAAGGCGTTTGATTTATTAATTTCTAGATTAATTTATTTAGCTTTTAGTATATCAAATTTCTTGTTTGCAAGGATGAACCTTACGGCCTAGATGTCACCGAATGGGATACCCAAACACGTCACTCTATCTAGCTTATCTCGATCATAGTTGTGGTTTGTAATCTATGGAATTTCATGGCCTTTTCAATAAATTATGTCGTGTAGTGTAACACCCCAACCCGAAATCCAATAACCTGAACGGCGATCACTCCCAAATAAACATAAACTGCAGCGGAATAAAATACAATAACCGGGCGGTATTACAATGCCGTTGGCCACCCTTGTGACCAACAAGGCTAACTCCAAATACAAATCTCAAAGTCACGGTCTGAATACGAATACAATCCGAGATACTAGGAATCAAACTCAAAGGTACAATGTTTAAGTAAAACAAATATCTAGTAATAAACTCCCATATCTTGGTCTACCCCACCTATACTCGGTGTGGTAATCTCTACAACTTCAGGTACCTGAACAATGGGGGTGCCCCCAAAGGGGCTCAGCAAACAATGCTGGTATGGAAAACGTGCAGCCCATCGGCTACCGGGCCACACCAACTACTTTGTCGAATACATGCAGTTCATTTTTTTTATAAAGCTGTAAACAAGCATAACATGATAATCACAAGTATCCATACAAGGACAACAATGTCACAAGAACAAGACTTCAGAAGGTCAAGTTAAATGATTTGTAATCTTTTAATAGTTGTCGGGTCCACACAGTGGGACTGATAGATGTATAAGAGTATGTCAACATAGTGAAGGTATCGTGACCTAGTTATAAAGAAAAGTGGGTAATTAGTCCCTCAGAAGCTAACGTAATTAACTCCTGTACTTAAAAGAGGTGGGAATCGAACCCTCGAGAGGAATAGAGTCTTCCTCTCAACTTGAACTGTTCTGGTACGCAGCCGGTGAGTGACATAGTGCACCCAAAACTCCCGTCACGACGTAAATTGAATAGGAGAAGACCTGAGACAGGTACAGCTCCTGTAGCATGCATGGCCAGATCTAAATGGGCTCCTCGTTCTCGTGGTATAGAATTGTTAAGTGTCAACCAAGGACGTTAGATAATAACATGATGTGTATTGTCGGTTATCACGTTTAGGATAACGATGTCTGTTTTAAAGTGAAGTTAGTGAGACACTTGAGTACAAGTTCTCGGTATGATAAAATGCAGGTATTTAATCCACTAGTAATGTAGTGTTGTATGCGTGGGACATACATGGTATAGTTAGTATCATTCACGCACATAAAATAACATAACAGTGCACAAGAGTAATACAACATTTTACATTAAATATCTTGGTCGTTATTTCAAACAACAGATAGCACACAAGTCGGTGTAATCCGGTAGCAAACAGGTTGCAAGAATCCCATACCGTTCACCGTATTGCACTTGAATATATCCTGGTCAACGTCTGGTCAAGTATTGTCCTATATTATGATTAAATGAGAGGGTTAATTTATGTTACCCTTGTATAATAATTTTCTCTTGGATCATTCAACAATTTCGTATTCATTATTTCATGTGAAATTTATTTCTTTTAATTACCATATGATTTATTTATAAATCCTTTAATGTACACATATGTATATATTTGTTCATGTACTATTTATGTTACATGTTTTTAATTGTCTAGGACATAATAACTTTATAATTCTCAACTATATTTATATGCATACATGGACATAATATTCTTATAGTTTTTATTATTCCCCTTTTAACCATAAATAATATTTATTGGTTACCTTTAAATTCCTTAAACTATATAAGCCATAGTTTTAATTCCATAATTCCTAATCAAAATTCTTTCTTTCTAATTCCTCCAAATATCCATGTAGGACCTATATTTATTTAAATCTAAACTTACCCTTATATTTCGGTTATTTACAAAAAACATTAATTCATAAACTTTACATTTAAATTCTAATCTCATTATATTAATAGTTTTAATTCCTTATTTAATTATATTACAAAACTACCATTAATATTTTGGTATATAACTTTTGAATATTATAACTTTCGAAAATTACCATTTAGCCCCTCAAACTTTCGGCCTTATATATATTTTCTATAATTACAATTTAACCACAAAATCTTATAATCTTTACATAATCTTATAAACTATAGTTTTAATTTTAATTCTCCTAATTGCCGAATATATATATTTTTCTTAAATTACAAATCTAACCCCAAACAATTCGGCTTTGACATAACTTTCCTTATTAATTTTCACCCCAAAACTTTATAATAGTTACTTAATACTTATAAACTATAGTTTAAATATTTAATTCCTCAAATTTCGAAGTATACTTTATAATTCTCTATTATGGATTCGCCCCATATTAAATTCCAAACTTTCATAATAACTTTTATAAATTACATAATAGCCCAAAACTTTATAAATGTTATTTTAACACTTGTTTAAATTATCTAAAATTCATAAACTTAATTCTAACCTTATATTATACCATAATTACCCAAGGACACCCTTAACTCTCGGCTTTCATAATATATACACCAAACTTTGTAAAAATTACATTTTAGCCACATAACTTAATTAATTAGCCATTTAAGCAAATAAAATATTTTTACTCTCCAAACTTTATATATAAGTTTATATACATAAGTAGCTCATTAAAACCTTTTTCACTAGACCATTCGGCCATAATTAATAATATCATATAGTATATAAAAGTGGATTTATATGTCAAAATAATATACATAAATTCATATGAGTCATATAACTCATGTAAAAATTATTGTAATGTCTTATTGATTTTAGCTCAAAATAGATATTTGCCCTTGACATTCGGCTTGAATTTGTATTTAACATAGTAATTTTGTGACACAAAAATGTGTCTTAAGGTAAATATTTTCCATATATGTTATAGATTATATTTTGGTAATTATACCATTAGTTTCGGTTTTAGACCCTAGAGGTGTACATAATTTTTGTATAATTTTTAGAAGCTTAACCAAGCTTAAAACATAAAGATTAGCTTAGTAAACTTACTTCTTAATAAGGTGGTTAAGTGCTTGAACTCTTCTTGAATCTCCAAGCTTTCTCCAAGGAATTTTGATGCTCCACTTCGGTTTTATGCAAGAGTGAAGGAGTTTAGGAGTTAGATCTTTAACAAAGATCTTAAGTAGATTTGTAAGTAGTTTTCCAAGGATTTACCTTAAGCTTTTCTCCTTAATTTCGGCACTAAGATGGGATGAAGAACAAACTTTCCTTCATGAAAATGAAGAAGAAAAGAACCTTAGAAGAAGTAGAATGGTTACACATAAAAATGTGCTTTAAGGATTTTCAAGCATGAAAAATACCTTAAGGTAACCTTGAGATGCTCCTTGGATTAATGTTGATTTAGACAACCTCCTTGGAGTATTATTGATGCCGAACCTTGTTGTATGCTAGGAAGAGTTTTGCTTCAAGGCTTGACAAGAAATGCTAGGAAATTACCTTAAAGATGAAGATAGAAGTTAAAACTCCATTAATGGACTTAAGAGCTTCAAAGGAAGAAGATGAAGAAGAAGAGAGAGTTGGGAAGCTTACCAATCGGCAATGGAGTGGCAAGGGAAAGAATGAAGCTAGACTTACGTAGGAATAAGAGAAGGCAATGTTTGAAAGGATTTTTTTTTGTTAATTTTAATGTCAATTTGACTAGTCTTTCCATTAGTTTATTCCATAGGTTATTGGCTCAATAAATGCCCATGTTCTATGCTATTTCGGCCATGTGATGAGACAAGGCAAGGTGGAAGAAAATAATGGAAGCTAAATGACAAGGTAAGTTAGGTAAGGTTTTATTTTTGATTTTTCAATGTTTAACTTGTCTTCTTCTTCCCTTGTAGGTGGACGATTCAGGGTAATGGAGCCTCTCAATCGGCATAAGAGCCAAGGACAAGCAAGGGATGGTCACTTGAATTTAAGAAATCAAAAAGTAGAATCTAGATCTACTTTTTGCTTTAATCATTTTTTTTGTCTAGCTAACATGGCCTTGTTTCCTTGCAGAATTTCGACAGCATGGAGGTCAAATGAGACCTATATTCTTTGCCATTAAGTATTATAGCACATGGGAAGGTGAGTCACCATGTTCTATGTTTTATAAGTTTTAAATGTAAATTTTATACTAGTTTTTGGACAGAAAATCGGCCCCTATAGAGCACCTTGTTTGACACTGCCTTTAGTTGATTTAGAGGGTCATTTACCCATTTAAGATTCTAATTCGTGGCATGTCAAAAACTACAAGGTAATTGCGTAAAACGCGTTTTAGTGACACCCGAAGGTGCGTTTTTGTGCTCTAAGGATTTTGGGAAATAAGTTGTCTTTATGAGTTCCAAGTTTTATAAATTTATTATAGTAAATAATGATATATTAAGTGTTACATTGAGTTATATGGGGTTACATCAACCATGACATTTTCGGGCTATCGGGACACTCCCGGGCAAAAAGGAGCGTTAAGAATCCCCGAGATTTTGTTGAATTTTGAGAAACCAGCTCGTGGGTTCTCTTTAATGATTATTAATGATGTTAGGAACTCTAGAATGAATTTATAGGAGTTCGTGCCCTCGGCACCTCTCCGGGCTTTTCGTGCTTTAAGGGGCGTGCGTGAGCACTCCCGAGCGTTTTGCGTTTTTGACTAATATAGCCTAGGGACTATTTTTATATTCATATAATGAGGGTATGACCATTTGGTTTGAGTTTTAGAAGGTCATACAAGGTCATGCTTAATCGATGTTTCTAAGGCGTTTTAGCGTTTATGGTGAAACGACTATTTTTACGTAACGTTTCATGCATGTTTGCATGCGTACGTGAAATGGTTTATATTTGGATTATTTTCCATTAAATAATGGTTTTATAATGTTAATTAGATTTGGGGTATTTCAATCTACCCCCCTTAAAAAGGACTTCGCCCCGAAGTCTCATATCTAAATTTATAAGGTTGTGGGGGAAACAAGTTCCGTTAAGTATCCACAACTCAATCTTTTTAGGGATCAAGTCCCAAGTCTCTATATTCCTAAGTTCATAGTGTACATCAAACACAACATGAATACTTTGGAAGGTCATATCATATACCAACAATGTAGTGCAATGTAGTAAATACAATCACATTTCATTTCAAATAGTGCAGCGTAGTGCACATAATCTTTCCATTGTAGTGTAACGAAGTACACATCAGCAAGAAGAAGTACAAAGTACATTCAAATACAGTGTTACACAAGAACACATACAAGACAAGTGTCACAGAAATGCACAAAGTGCAACAAAATGCATAAAACTCACAAACGAAAAAGGCTCTACCCCCCAAAAAAAGGGGTACGCCCACGTACCCTAGACTAAAGTGTCTAGTCGGTAAATAATGAGGGAAACTTTGCTCGCATATCCGCTTCTAATTCCCATGTGGCCTCTTCAACATCATGGTTCGACCAAAGAACCTTTACGAGGCTCACAGACTTGTTTCGAGTATCTCGTGTCTTTCTATCTAAGATTCGTTGCGGTGTTTCCACGTACCGCATTGTTGGTTCTAATGATAGTGTCTCTGGTTGTAGAACATGAGAAGGATGAGGCATGTATTTCTTAAGCTGAGACACGTGAAAAACATTGTGTACTTTGCCCAACTCTGCTGGCAAATCAAGTCGATATGCCACAAGGCCCACCCGCTCTGTGATAGCGTAGGGTCCTACAAACTTCGGGCTTAGCTTGCCCTTCTGTCCAAATCTGAATACACCCTTCATCGGTGATACTCGTAGAAATACCTGGTCGCCAACTGCGAACTCAAGGTCTCGTCGTCTCTCATCAGCATACGATTTGTCTGTCTTGTGCTGCTTTCATATTATTTCTGATCTGTTGTACTTCTGCCTGAACTTGCTCTAAGTACTCAGGCCCAATGATGACGGTCTCACTAGACTCGTCCCAGCACAATGGTGTGCGGCATGGTCTGCCATATAATGCTTGAAAAGGTGACATTTGTATAGAGGCGTGATAACTGTTGTTGTATGCAAACTCGATTAGGTGTAACCTATCTATCCAGCTACCCTGGAAATCCAAGGCACATGCTCGTAGCATGTCCTCTAAGGTCTGAATAGTCCTCTCTGATTGACCATCTGTCTGAGGATGAAATGCTGTGCTAAGCTTCAATTCAGTTCCAAGTGCTTCGCGAGTAGCTCGCCAATATCGTGAGAGAAATCTGGTATCTCGATCTGAAACAATAGTCTTTGGTACTCCATGATGCCTGCTAATTTCTTTCTCAAATAGTTCTGCCAACTTTGGTACCTTCCAAGTGTCTTTCATCGGTATAAATCTCGCCACTTTGGTCAGTCGATCAACAACAACCCAAATCATATTTAGTCCTCCTCTCGTAGGTGGTAGTCCCACCACGAAGTCCATAGAGATATCATAAAACTTCCATCTGGAACTGGCATAGACTGTACCATGCCTCCTGGTCGTCTATGTTCGAATTTCACTTTCTGACAAGTGAGACATCGAATCACATATTCTGTCACGTCGCCCTTCATACCACTCCACCAGAAATACCTCTTTAGATCTTTGTACATCTTAGAAGCTCCTGGATGGACAGATGTGGAAGAAGTGTGGGACTCTCGAAGAATATGCCTTTATATCTGTGCTGTCTCTGGGAATACACAATCTGCCCTTTAATCTGATCAGCCCATCATCGTGTAGCTGAAACTCATACTTCCCTCCTTCAAATGTACCGTCAGACAACTTCTGACTGATCTCCATCATTCGCTGATCATTCTGCTGTGCGCTACGTATGTCGTCTATAAGACTCGAGCTAGCCACAATGGCATTTAAGGAATGTGCTCGTCGACTCAATGCGTCTGCTACATTAGCTTTTCCCTTTGTACTGCAAATCGATGTCGTAATCCTTGAGAAATTCAACCCATCTTCGTTGTCTCATGTTTAACTCCTTCTGGGTGAATACATATTTCAAACTTTTGTGATCCGAGTATACGGTCATCTGGACACCATACAGGTAGTGGCGCCAGATCTTCAATGCAAAACAATTGCTCCAAGTTCCAAGTCATGTGTGGGATAGTTCTCCTCATGTTTCTTCAGCTGTCGGGAAGCGTAGGCGACTACCTTCCCATTCTGCATGAGTACACACCCTAATCCCCTGCCTGATGCATCACAGTAAACTTCATAACCTCTGTGCCTTCAGGTATAGTCAAAACTGGTGCTGATGTCAAAGCATCCTTCAAATACTGGAATGAGGTCACATTCTGTAGTCCATGTGAATGGTGTCCTTCTTCATTAAACTTGTCATAGGTTTTGCTATTTTGGAGAAGTCTCTGACGAACCTTCTGTAGTAACCTGCTAACCCAAGGAAACTCCTGATATCAGTCACTGTCTTTGGTCTGGGCCAGGTGCGAACTGCTTCTATTTTTGCTGGATCCACTGCGATCCCAGTCTGAGATAACATGTCCTAGAAAGGAAACTCGTCTAGCCAAAACTCACATTGGAGAACTTAGCATAAAGCTGGTTCTCCCTTAAGATCTCGAGTACACGTCGGAGGTGACTCTCATGCTCTTCCTTAGACTTTGAATAAATTAGGATATCATCGATGAATACAACTACGGTCTTGTCCAGCTGCTCTCTGAATAATCTGTTCATTAAGTCCATGAAGACTGCCGGTGCGTTTGACAAGCCAAAAGGCATAACTGTAAACTCATAGTGGCCATATCGTGTTCTGAATGCTGTCTTTTCTCTGTCTTGCTCCCTGATAGGTATCTGATGGTATCCTGATCTCAAATCGATCTTTGAAAACACCTTTGCTCCTCTTAACTGATCAAACAAATCGTCAATTCGTGGTAGTGGATATTTGTTCTTCACTGACACTGCATTAAGCTCTCTGTAATCGATACATAACCGAAGGCTTCCATCCTTCTTCTTCACAAAAAGAACTGGTGCTCCCCAAGGCGATACGCTAGGTCGTATGTATCCCTTGTCTAATAAATCCTTCAACTGTTCCTTCAACTCAGCCATCTCTGCTGGTGCCATACGGTACGGTGCCTTAGCTATGGGACCGGTACCTGGTAGTAATTCAATGGAGAACTCTACCTCTCTGGATGGCGGTAAGCCTGGAAGTTCCTTTGGAAAAATATCCGGAAATTCTGACACCACTGGCATATCTGGATCAAAATCTGGGTCGTGCTCTACATCCTGAACATAGCATAAATATACTTCCTTCTGCTTCCTGACTTCTTTGTACATGGACATATCAGATATCACTTTTATTGATGGTGCTCTAGGGCTCTGGCGGTAAGACACTGTCACTCCTGATGGGCTCTTAAGTAACAGTCTGCGCTCTGCACAAAGGATGCGGCCTCTGTGCCGCCCCAACCAATCCATCCCGGCTATAACGTCGAATCCTAGACCTCTGAACTCAATTAGGTCAATGGGAAATTCCTCCTCCTTAATACGGATAGTGGCTCCTCTATAAAGACGAGTGCAACTGACCTTCTCCTTAGACGGGAGTGCCACCTTAAAATCAGGTAACTCTACAGCGTCTAGCCCCAACTTCCCCGCAAGCGAAGGCGAAACGAAAGTATGTGAGGCTCCGGAGTCGAACAGTACTAATGCAGCCACTCCATTGACAGGAAAGGTACCAGTGAGAGCGTGCTGCCCTTGCTGGCCTCCTCCTCAGTAGTGTACTTAAGGCACCTTCTGTCTCCTTAGCACAACATAACAACAGAATCTGGGTAAGTACTTGCATATGATGGAGGTCGAAAGACTTTCACTTTTCATAAAATAAGGCTTCATTGATGAGATGATCTTCTTTCAGTTGTCTAAAGACAATTACATTACTAGTATTTTCTAAAGGTCAAACTTAATCTTCCTGGTCTCATATGGGTGGTGTTTATCACTGTCGAAGGTGCTGAGTTCATCTTAATCCTTTTAATTCCATGGTATAGCAATCTTGACTTTCACCCATTATTAACACATCTCCTGACTTCAATATGATTTTCTTTGCAAGGTCCACACAGTTCTGCTCGCCATATAGGAACTCTGCGTCATCTCAATTGACAAAGACAATACTGGTATCCCCCTGATCGAGGGACCCTTGTGTTTCATCCTTGTTTCTGGTGTAGCCCTAAGCGGCCTCCTTCTTCATAAAAGTTGATGATACATAGATCAGCCCTTAGATTGGGAACTGGATCTTCTTCTAGCTGTTGAGCTGTATTACTGCTTGTTCCACAATTTGTAAAAATTCTTCTGGGATTTTTGGTACTTGCGCTCCATCTCCATTTCTTGTATCCTGGTAGGTCTTTGAGTAAGGATTCCAATCCTTTCCTAGCACATCATTTTCAGCTTCATTTTTGATCCTCCTGGAAATTCGGGAGGGTAGAACCCTCCTGGTCCTGCTCCCAGTTCTTGACATCTACTGAGGATGCAATTTGTGTTTCCGGCGTTAGGTATCCTTTGAGTAGTATTAATCCTGGTTGGATAACCTTACATTGTTCGTTCGCTGGTTCTTGTGCTTTGATAATGTTTTTCTTCCAGGGAGGGCGGTGAGGGGATAGGAAAGCATATCTTATAGCTTCCTACGTGGTTTAAAGGTCTACTAGTGAGTTTAGTTCTTTCCTACCCAATCAGGTACTTAAGTGTCAAGCACTCATTCACAACATTCACTGCTCAATAACATGTTCGTATAGGTTTAGAATTACCTGGGTTGGTAGAAGTACCAGCTTCATCTAAGCGGTCCATAACATGCAGGGCGGGTCCCGATGCTGGCCTTTGCCCTTATTTCCCTGAGCTTGGTTTGTTGGTGGAGGGCGAGTATCGCTGGCTCCACTCTTATGGCCGGTGTTTGCCTTTGCTCCCGGGCGGTAGTTCCTGCTCTCCGGGTTTTTAATGCATTCAAAGGCTCGGTCTCCCCATATCTGACAGTGGCGGCACTGGACTTTCTCCCCTTGGCAGTCCACGCCGGGGTGGTCCTTTCCGCATTGTCTACAGTTGATGTGGCGGACAAACCTCTGGCCCGTGTTTGAGCCATGTCCAGAACCTAATACATTCGAGGTCAATTATATATTCCAACGGTACTGAAGTAATCACATAAGTTTCAAATTTAACTGTTTGGTTAGAGTGTCTACCCTTAGATGGGTAGGTTTTCTGTGAGTTTTCTGCTCCGTAGGTTCCTGACTGGGGGTTCCCAGTAGTCTGCTTCCCCTTCCCTTGATAGGACCCCTGGCCTTTTTGAAAGGGTTTGTTCCTTCTATTGGAGTTTCCCTGCTTGGCATCTTCGCTGCCAGGTCCGTCCTTCCTCTTTTGGGAGCTCAAAGCATCCCTTCTTTTGCATGTGATCTCCACAACGGAGGCAGCATGGTAACATTCATGAAATCTCAAGGTATTAGTTTCCAAATCTCCCATGACGGAATATAGTAGGTAATCAAATTCCAACTGGTTTATATTTCTCCCTGTTTTTACCTGCAAGCTGGTGGGAATGACTGGTCCCATCCCAAACTGGAGCCGAGGACTCAGTCCCCATAGAACCGGTCGACCAAACCTGGTCCGAGTATCCTATTCCGGGTAGTAGTCGGATTAGTGAAGTAAACTTCGCATAATATTCATCTACGGTCATCTTTTCAGTCTGTTCTAGTGCATCAAACTCCCTAATCTTCACCATCCTGGTGTGGGCCGGGTATACTTGCCCCTAAGGAGTGCGGTGTAGGCTCCCCAAGTGAAAGCTGGATCGTCCATGTGGTCGGCCTAACCATATTCCACCAATCCCTTGCCGCATCCTCCAGGTAGAAGGCAGCGAGCCTTACCTTGTCCCTAGCTGGGACGGCTAGTGTCTCAAATGTTGTTTCCATCTCCATGATATAAGTCTCCAAGTGTGCAGGGTCAGTCTGTCCCTTGAATGCAGTTGGCCTGAGATCAGCCAAACTCTTCACCCAATCCTGCTCTCTAGGTGGTGGTGGTGGTGGAGGTTGCTGCTGCTGCTGCGCAACTCCCGCTTGTGCAAATGCTTGAGCTATCAAAGTAGCAATATCTGCCAGCCTGACAGGCGACTCCTCAGCTGTTTGTCCGCGGCGTCTTCCTCTTCCTGACATCTGCAGGATGTTGAGGTATATTAGATACGGTGGTCACAATCTTGGTCTTGGATAGTAGTCTAAGTAAGTCTAACTTAAACTCCTTTCTATACTATCACTCAACCCGTAACCTAAAGCTTTAGAAATCCTAATCTCGGTGTATTCTTGTATCCAGAGCGTAACTACGCTCTGATACCACTTTTTGTAACACCCCAACCCGAAATCCAATAACCTGAACGGCAATCACTCCGAAATAACATAAACTGCAGCGGAATAAAATACAATAACCGGGGTATTACAATGCCGTTGGCCACCCTTGTGACCAACAAGGCTAACTACAAATACAAATCTCAAAGTCACGGTCTGATACGAATACAATCCGAGATACTAGGAATCAAACTCAAAGGTATAATGTTTAAGTAAACAAATATCTAGTAATAAACTCCCATAGCTTGGTCTACCCCACCTACACTCGGTGTGGTAATCTCTGCAACTTCAGGTACCTGAAAAATGGGGTGCCCCAAAGGGGCTCAGCAAACAACGCTGGTATGGAAAACGTGCAGCCCTTCGGCTACCGGGCCACACTAACTACTTTGTCGAATACATGCAGTTCATTTTTTTTATAAAGCTGTAAACAGGCATAACATGATAATCACAAGTATCCATACAAGGACAACAATGTCACAAGAACAAGACTTCAGAGGTCAAGTTAAATGTCTGTAATCTTTTATAGTTGTCGGGTCCACACAGTGGGACTGATAGATGTATAAGAGTATTTCAACATAGTGAAGGTATCGTGACCTCGTTATAAAGAAAAGTGGGTAATTAGTCCCTCAGTAGCTAACGTAGTTAACTCCTGTACTTAAAAGAGGTGGGAATCGAACCCTCGAGAGGAATAGAGTCTTCCTCTCAACTTGAACTGTTCCGGTACGTAGCCGGTGAGTGACATAGTGCACCCAAAACTCCTCTCCCGTCGCGACGTAAATTGAATAGGAGAAGACCTGAGACAGGTACAGCTCCTGTAGCATGCATGGCCAGATCCAACTGGGCTCCTCATTCTCGTGGTATAGAATTGTTAAGTGTCAACCAAGGACGTTAGATAATAACATGATGTGTATTGTCGGTTATCACGTTTAGGATAACGACGTCTGTTTTAAAAGTGAAGTTAGTGAGACACTTGAGTACAAGTTCTCGGTACGATAAAATGCAGGTATTAATCCACTGGTAATGTAGTGTTATGGCGTGGGACATACATGGTATATTAGTATCATTCACGCACATAAAATAACATAACAGTGCACAAGAGTAATACAACATTTACATTAAATATCTTGGTCGTTATTTCAAACAACAGATATCACACAAGCCGGTGTAATCCGGTAGCAAACAGGTTGCAAGAATCCCATACCGTTCACCGTAGATTGCAGTTGAATATATCCTGGTCAACGTCTGGTCAAGTATTGTCCAATATTAGGATTAACTGAGAGGGTTAATTTATGTTACCCTTGTATAATAATTTTCTTTTGGATCATTCAACAATTTTGTATTCATTATTTCATGTGAAGTTTATTTCTTTTAATTACCTCATGATTTATTTATAAATCCTTTAATGTACACATATGTATATATTTGTTCATGTACTATTTATGTTACATTTTTTAATTGTCTAGAAGACATAATAACTTTATAATTCCTCAGCTATATTTATATGACATACATGGACATAATATTCTTATAGTTTTTATTATTCCCCTTTTAACCATAAATAATATTTATTGGTTTCCTTTAAATTCCTTATAACTATATAAGCCATAGTTTTAATCCCATAATTCCATACATAAAAATTCTTTCTTTCTAATTCCTCCAAATATCCATGTAGGACCTATATTTACTTAAATCTAAATTCTTACCCTTATATTTCGGTTATTTACAAAACAATCTTAATAATTCATAAACTTTACATTTAAACTCTAATCTCATTATATTACATAGTTTTTTAATTCCTTATTTAATTATATTACAAACTACCATTAATATTTTGATATATAACTTTTGAATATTATAACTTTTGAAAATTACCATTTGGCCCCTCAAACTTTCGGCCTTTATATAATATTTTCTATAATTACAATTTAACCACCAAATCTTATAATCTTTACATATATCATATAAACTATAGTTTCTAATTTTAATTCTCCTTAATTGCCGAATATATATATATATATATATATATATATATATATATATATATATATATATTACAAATCTAACCCCAAACAATTCGGCTTTGACATAAACTTTCCTTTATTTACATTTTCACCCCAAAACTTTATAATAGTTACTTAAATACTTATAAGCTATAGTTTAAATATTTAATTCCTCCAAATTTCGGAAGTATACTTTACCATTCTCCTATTTATGGATCCGCCCCATATTAAATTCCTACTTTCATAATAACTTTTATAAATTACATAATAGCCCAAAAACTTTATAAAAATTTATTTTAACTCTTGTTTAAATTATCTAAAATTCATAAACTTAATTCCTAACCTTATATAATACCATAATTACTCCAAGAACACCCTTAACTCTCGGCTTTCATAATATATACACCAAACTTTGTAAAAATTACATTTTAGCCACATAACTTAATTAAGTAGCCATTTAAGCACAAATAAAATATTTTTATCTCTCAAAACTTTATGATATAAGTTTATATACATAAGTAGTTCATTAAAACCTATTTTTCACCTAGAACATTCGGCCATAATTAATAAGTTATCATATATATAGTATATAAAAGTGGATTTATATGTCAAAATAATCATACATAAATTCATATGAGTCATATAACTTATGTAATAATTATTGTAATGTCTTAGATTGATTTTAGCTCAAAATAGAGCATATTTGCCCTTGCCATTTCGGCTTGAATTTGTATTAACATAGGCAACTTTTGTGACACAAAAATGTGTCTTAAGGTAAATATTTTCCATATATGTTATAGATTATATTTTTGGTACATGTTACCATGTAGGTTCGGTTTTAGACTCCTTAGAAGGTGTACATAATTTTTGTATAATTTTTAGAAGCTTAACCAAGCTTAAAACATAAAGATTAGCTTAGTAAACTTACTTCTTAATAAGGGTGGTTAAGTGCTTGAACTCTTCTTGAATCTCCAAGCTTTCTCCAAGGAATTTTGATGCTCCACTTCGGTTCTTATGCAAGAAGTGAAGGAGCTTAGGAATTAGATCTTTAACAAAGATCTTAAGTAGATTTGTAAGTAGTTTTCCAAGGATTTACCTTAAGCTTTTCTCCTTAGGATTTCGGCTTACTTAAGATGGATGAAGAACAAACTTTCCTTCATGAAAATGAAGAAGAAAAGAACCTTAGAAGAAGTAGAACTTGGTTACACATAAAATGTGCTTTAAGGATTTTCAAGCATGAAAATACCTTAAGGAAACCTTGAGATGCTCCTTGGATTAATGTTGGTTTAGACAACCTCCTTGGAGTACTAATTGATGCCGAACCCTTGTTGTTATGCTAGGAAGAGTTTTGCTTCAAGGCTTGACAAGAAATGCTAGGAAATTACCTTAAAGATGAAGATAGAAGTTAAAACTCCATTAATGGACTTAAGAGCTTCAAAGGAAGAAGATGAAAGAATAAGAGAGAGTTGGGAAGCTTACCAAGTCGGAAATGGAGTGGGCAAGGGAAAGAATGAAGCTAGACTTACGTAGGAATAAGAGAAGGCAAGTTTGAAAGGATTTTTCTTTTGTTAATTTTAATGTCATTGACTAGTCTTTCCATTAGTTTATTCATAGGTTATTGGCTCAATAAATTCCCATGTTCTATGCTCATTTTAGGCCATGTGATGAGACAAGGCAAGGTGGAAGAAATAATGGAAGCTAAATGACAAGGTAAGTTAGGTAAGGTTTTATTCTTTGATTTTTCAATGTTTAAAACTTGTCTTCTTCCTCCTTGTAGGTGGACGATTTCCAGGGTATATTGGAGCCTCTCAATCGGCAATTAAGAGCCAGGACAAGCAAGGGATGGACACTTGAATTTAAGAAATCAAAAAGTATATTCTAGATCTACTTTTTGCTTTAATCATTTTTATTCTTGTCTAGCTAACATGGCCTTGTTTCCTTTCAGAATTTCGAAAGCATGGAGCTCACATGAGACTTATATTCTTCTGTCATTAAGTATTATAGCACATGGAAGGTGAGTCACCATGTTCTATGTCTTTTATAAACTTTAAATGTAAATTTTATACTAGTTTTTGGACAGAAAATCGGCCCCTATAGAGCACCTTGTTTGACACTGCCTCCAGTTTATTTAGAGGGTCAATTTACCCCCATTTAAGATTCATAATTCGTGGCATGTCAAAAACTACAAGGTAATTGCGTAAAACGCGTTTTAGTGACACCCGAAGGTGCGTTTTTGTGCTCTAAGGATATGTTGGGAAATAAGTTGTCTTTATGAGTCCCAATTATTTATAAGTATTTATTATAGTACATAATGATATTTAAGGTGTTACATTGAGTTATATGGGGTTACATCAACTCATGACATAATTTTCGAGCTATCGGGACACTCCCGGGCAAAAAAGGAGCGTTAAGGAAGTGCCCCGAGCATTTTGTTGAATTTGAGAAACCAGCTCGTGGGTTCTCTTTAGAATGAGTATTAATGATGTTAGGAGCTCTAGGAATAAATTATATGGGAGTTCGTGCCGCCTCGGCAACTCTCCGGGCTTTTCTTTCTTTAAGGAGCGAGCGTGAGAACTCCCGAGCGTTTTGCGTTTTTGACTGAGTATAGCCTAGGGACTATATTTTTATAGTCATATAATGAGGGTATGACCATTTGGTTTGAGTTTTATAAGGTCATACAAGGTCATGCTTAATCGCATGTTTCTAAGGCGTTTTAGCGTTTATGGTGAAATGACTATTTTTACGTAACGTTTTCATGCATGTATTTGCATGCGTACGTGAAATGGTTTATATTTGGATTATTTTCCATTAAATAATAGTTTTATAATGTTAATTAGTGTAACACCCCCGAATAAACATCCAGTAGTACAAACAAGCTCCTAGCCTTAATACAAGACGACTATGCAGCGGGTTTTCAACATCATCCGGGTGTCACAGACGCCAACCACCCACGTGGTTGACACGACCATACCACCAACACCAAGTTACGGTCTGCATGACTGGGAACAGCCTTCAATACAAACTCATATACAACACATAGTACAATTCCCAATTACCGAGTGTCTACAACAAAATTACCAAATCATAAACTAAGAATTATATCTCGGTTTTAGTATCAACCCATATATTACACATACTACTACAAACTTAAAAGCCATGCCCTGATGGACTACCCCCGTGGTAGCCATCCCGCCTACGCTCCGTTATCGTCCGGCACAATACCTGTAAAAATTGGGTTGTAAAGGACTCAGCAAACTACGCTGAGTATGAACGTGTGTAGCCCGCATGTTGTCGGGCCACACGACTACTTGGTCGAATATGATTAAGTTCAATTTGCATGCTATAATAAAACAGTAACACACAGCACACAACGACAACATAGCAGATCACAACATTTTGGCATAGAGATATCATCAAGCACCTCAAGCATGTAACAACAAGTAGGGTTTACAAAAGAATTTGAATAATGATGATCCTCACAGTGGGATCATTCAATGTTGAGTGTTCTCATCTCTTCTTCTTTGTTCCATTATGTATACTTCTCGTTCTCTTTCTTTGCACCAGGTCCAGGGATATAGATTGATTCCCGTGACCATATAGTATGGGTGCCCATCTTTCTTTGCTTCTTTATAGATTCATCGTGAGTTCTTTTTGTTACCGCATGTTGGAGGACGTATCCTCCATAGCTAGTCCCCCATTCCCGACGTCATGCGCCGAGAAAGCGGAGTCGCCTCTTGACTCCAGGATAAGCTCCACCACGTTGTCACTCCCCCATTCCCGACGTCATGCGCCGGGAAAGCGGAGTCGCCTCTAGACTCCAGGATGTGCTTCACATAGAAGGGCGAAGGATCTGATGCAGATACCAACTCCTGAATATTCCATACCGTGCGGCCCGAGATGTCGTCTTCCCGGGTTATTCTCATGTTCCACCAATAGAGAATTGCTCTTCATTATCATTAATGTATAGACACCATAGTGGGTGTCATGGTACGTCCTCCATAGTTAGAGAGGAGTTCCCCTTTAGAGTATTTTCTTTGTTTTCATAGTTCTCAGTGTTTCATCTCAAATTCCATAAACGCGAAGGGACTAAACTACTGTGTGCGCGCAAATAATATGCAAAATGATATAACATCCTATAAGCAATAAACAGGCAATCCAATCTTTCATGCTTAGATCTTAAGGTCGTTTTCACACAGAGCACACAGCAAACAAGCCGTGTAGCACGGCAACATACGAACCACACATGTCCATACCTTATAATAGTTGTCATAGATACTTGCACAAGGGTTCCCCGCTGCCCGTGGAACTCACTCCTGTAATGATTATTCGGACGGGTTAGATCGTTCGACCATGCGTTATTGTTCATAGTTCAATTCATGATGTTTGGCCTAGTCTTAAGTGTTTTGGTTGCCAATGTTGGACCTACTTTATCCGTTTGGCTTGACCCATTGTTTTTTCCAAGCAGTAAAATTTAAGGTAACTCAACTTATCCTAATATAATCCTCTCGTGTTCTATAGTACTATTCCTAATTACCTTTCGAATACCTATAAGTATGCATTGTATCGATTTATTGATCAGGTTATAATTCTAGACCTTATATTATTAATCCCTCTTAGACCAACCCAATGGTTACGGGTTGATACTCAACAACTAAGGAATACTCCTCCACTTCTATGCTCATTAACTTGACTATTTCCCATTCTTAGTTCACCAAAGGTTTAGTTTCAAGCTGCCTAACCTGTACCTCTATTACTAGGCATCCCAGCACTGTTTTATATTCATAATCAATTCCTAATGTAGCACCAGACCCATCTATACAGAAGCACTGCAGTTTCCAAATCTGCGCACAACTCCCATGTGCTATCTTTCCTAACTTCACCTCTAAGTAGGAATCTGATGTTTAACCTTCTCGAATTCTTTTTTTTTTTGCTAACATAGATGCAGTTATTAGCTATGATTTAGGTTTATTTCTAAATCATAATCACACTCTTATACCACTTATATTTTTAGTTATACTAAGCTGAAGGGGATGGAAACTGAAAATGCTGACACACCAAACCTGAAGTTCTTCATCCTATTTCCTTTTCTTTATTCACGAACTTGACTCCAAATCATGTCCGCTTAGTTAAGCATTCTAGCAGGGTTTTTCTTAACTTAGGAACAACTTAAGATACCCTGACTGTCCTACTGAAATCCCTTAATACAGTGCTGCTAAAGAAAAAAAAACTGAAACTGAACACAAAAGCTGCAACTTCATCTTCTATCTCCTTTGTTCGTTTTTTTTTTAATTTGATTTCCAGAGTCTCCCACCTCATTACCCACGTGACTAAGTGTGTTTAAAATCTTCTTTTGAATTCAAGAACAGACCCAAAGTAACATGGTTAGCATCCCCTGGAAATTCTTAACAACCCAAAACAGAATCTGAAACCCTGAACTCATGAAACTGAAACATGTTCTTTCCTGTTGTTTTCTTCCTGTGAAATAATTTGCCTCCCAACTCCTCCCTCATTGATAACTCATATGGTTAAGTGTTCTATCTCAATTTTAAATCTCGACCAACTTGTGAATCCTACATAATCATCTTTATGCTGAAGCAAGAAAGTTCCAGAAGCTAAAACAAAACTGAACTCTGGAACACAGATATGATATCCTGATCTATTCTATTTCTTGCCTGAGTTCACGAACTGGGTTTTCAATTTCTCCAAAGGCACTTACTTAGTTAAGGGTTCTGGCTATGTTTCAAACTCAATACAACCTAAAACCACTCTGTTACTCCCACTGGTGAACTCTCATACTGAAGCAAGAAGGTACAGGAAACGAGTATATAAATTGGTACACCTCTCTTCTGTTTTTTTTTCTGTCTATTCATCAATCTGATTTTTTTGCCAATTTCCCCTCACGTTTCCTAGCTTCCTAGTTGAGCGTTGTGATATAATCTTACCCTCAAACCATGCGGTTACACCTACTGAGGCATATTCATACAGAACAAAAAACTCATACACTAAAAACTGAAGCTGAAATAGGAGAATTCCAGGACCTGAAATCATAAACTGTACCATTCTCTTACCTGCTCACTGTCTGATCTCTAACTGCTTAACTGCCTACGGTTTATACCAAAATACCTACTTACTTAGTTAAGTGTTAGGAAGTTTCTAAGCCCAAAACAACCCACAACAGTTCGATTGATGTTGCAGATATGGTCTAACCCTGAAACTGGAAAGACCAAGAGAACCTGAAATCTGAGACCGATTCATTACCCCCTATTGTTTTTTTTTTGTGTTCTTGTTTCTGTTTTCGGTTTACCCCACATAGCTTAAGTATTTAATCAGGATTATAACTCCGAGGCAACCCAAAACAATCCCGGTGATGTTATAGAGTTATCCTCCCACAGAAGTTAGGAACTGAAAAGAAAACTAAAACTGTAACATTGATATACTCCCCTGTGTCTCATTTCTTTATTCATGAATTTGACTTTCAATTCTCCTCCCCAACCTTTCTTACCTAGTTAATAAGTGTTTAATCCGGATTTTCCTTAGAGACAGACCAAAGACAAATCTGTTAAAGCCACTAGGTGTCCCAATCCTGAGCTGATAAGAAACTGATGTTATAAACTGATGTCTTTTCTTCCAAGTTCTTCTTTTCGTTTGCTCACAAATTAAATTCCAGGTCCCTCAGGTTGTCTAACTACTGATTTAAGTGTCTTAGCAAGGTTTCCTCCTCAAAACAAACCCAAGTCAATACAGTAATTCCTACTGCAACGTATTTATACTGACATTAAGAATTTTAGGAACTGAAGTCCAACTCTTGCATTCTTCTACTGTTATCTTCTCCTTTAATCTCACTTTCTAGGCACTAAACAATTTTATAATTCTTTCAACCTGTGTGCATATTCGGTTATGGGCTTAAGCCATGTTTTAGACTCAATCTCAAGTTAATATCACCCCTATACCCCTTCTGAAAATCATCCATACAGAAACGGCAAGTTGTAGAATTTAAATTCACGTTTCTGCACTAGTTCCTGAGCTAGTTCATACAGAATTTTCTGAGCTATTTTAACTTGTGGTTTAGCTGTAAGCAACTGGTACTCCTGTTACCTAACGCTTCAGAGTTTACTAGTGAAATACCCCGTAATTAGAAACAGTGATATATTAGGCTAAATTATATTTTTAAAGGCTTAATTACACTTAAACAAATACGAGGGAACAAATCCCGAAGAAAACGGACCTTTAAAATGGTTAAAAGCATAAACGAACCTTAAAGCGCGTTTTTCGAGAAACCGGGAAAACGCGACTTTAAGCGGGTCAAATAGACTCGTAACAATTTTGGTCAACTAAATAGTCACTAATAAATATTAGTGAAACTTTAGAACCAATAAATTAATTAAACGAGAAAATTCCGGAAAACGGGTACCCGGTTAGTGAAAACTGTAACAACCGGTAAGTTGTGGGGTGAGAGTACAAATAAACAAACTTAGTGTGTCCACTTTGCAAATAAGAATTTAAAATCTGTGTGTGTGTGCATATGTGGACCGATTTCCCCCTCCCTCTCTCATTTATTAATTGTTCCTAATTCACTAGAGGACAAAACAAATAAGAAAAAGGCAAAAAGGAGTCTCTCTCCTCACTTCCCTCACCCTCACTCACGTACACACTCCTCTCTATTCTCTTTTTTCTCTCTTCTCCCCCTACCTTGCGACAGCCATGGAGAAAGGAGAAACTCACACAACTCCCTCCTTCTCTCATCTTGTTAACCCACTAAACTTGCTCCAAAAATTACAAAATTAGTACCATTGTAATCCCCTTGCAAAGGAGAACACTTTCCTCCTTTCAAAAATCCAAAAGCTCCATTTTTGTTTTTTTGTGGGTATTCACCATTTGGAGATTTGAAGCCACCATTAGAAGCACCTTCACCTCCTTATCATCTGAGGTAAAAAGAATTCCGAAAATCCATCGTTTCTAGCTCTCATTAGCATTTTAAGAATTTCAGTTTTTGAATGCTTGTCCTCCTTGTTCCAGCCGATTTTGGCTCTCTTGTTGGGCTAGGAATTGTGTTCTCTTGCTAGTCAAGAACTTCATCTACTCATTGGAAGGTAATATTCTTTTCTAAACCCTAAAACATTAAATTCTAGGGTTTGTGCAAAATGAATGTTAAATGGTAGTGTGTATTGGTATGGTGGTTGTAGTATTGTGCATTGTGTGAGGAAGAACAAAGAAGAAGGAAGAAGGAAGGAGAAGGAAAAGAAAGAAAAGAAAACTAACAAGACAAGGTAAATGCTCTTACCTTGGTTTAGTTTGTGTATTGCTTTGTAACAGTTTTGAGTAAGTAAAATGAGTAATGTATTTGAGTAATGAGTAGTAGTAATGTATTTGAGTAATGAGTAGTAGTAATGTAGTAGTGTATTGGAGAAGAGAATGTAACAGTTTTTGAAGTTTTAAATGATGTTTAAACTTGGCAAAACATTGGGTAGTGAATGTGTATGTGTGTGTGCAGGAATTTTTTATTTTGTTGTAGTAGTGTGGAATGGTGTGTATAGTGTATTGAATAAACAGGTATGAGAATGAGAATTATGTGAACTGAAATGTTGTGTGGAGAATGTTGAAAATATAGGGGAGACTATGTCAAAATTCATCTAGGAATTTGAGGACTTAAGTGTGTAGGATGAGAGAACAACCTAGGTGATAACTAGGTGTATTTGAGGAGTGTTTTGGAGTTGTAACAGATTTGGAAAGGAGTATGTTAAGGGGATGGAACTAGGTTGTGAGTTCATGTATTTAAATTGCTAAGAGTAGCATTGGTTGAGGGAGTATTGGAGGATAAGTGTCGAGGGAAAAATCTGTAGCATAATGAGGAACCCCAAATCTGTAGCATTAGTGTGAAGGAAACCAATGTAAGTGTTGGATTGAGATGATGAAAGATTGTGTAAATGAATGTAGGAATTGAGTAGTAAGTTTGGTGGATGAACCAAGGTGATTTAGAGGGCTTAATTAGTGCTAAATCATGTGGGAAAGTATTGGTAAAGATTGGGGAAACAATGGGTAAAGAATGCAATTGAAAACAGATTTTTAACTGGAGTACTGGAGACCGTACTGGGCGCGACTTGCAACTTGCGACCGGACTTGCAAGTCCGTCGAGCAGAAATTTTCCCGTCAGAAAGCTACTGGAATCGACCGACTTGCAAGTCCGGTCGGACCAGAAAAATTCCCCGACGAAACCTTCTGGAATGGACCGGACTTGCGACCGACTTGCAAGTCCGGTCGGCCAGAAGAATTTCGGTAATCTGAGCTACTGGAATGAACCGGACTTGCAAGGTCGGTCGCAAGTCCGGTCCTGACAAAAAAAAAAATAGTATTTTTATCATATGATTATAGCAATCATATGTATATGTATATATACTTATATATGCCTATATACATATATGCATATATATGTGTAGTACATTATAAGTGAAGTAGTATGTGGTAGTACATTATAAGTGAAGTAGTAAAGGTCAGGAAACAAGAATAGAGGTAATGAGAAAAGAATGGGTATAATAATCAGTATGAATGTAAGGAGTAGTAGGTATATATTAGGAGTATTAATGAAGGAATAAGTTGGATCAATAATAGACCATTGATCATACAACTTCATGTATGTATAGGAATCAAATAGTTGAGCTCCAAAGGAACCGTAGTACGAATACGACGGTGAACGGTATGATTTCTTCATGCCCTGTATCCTAACTTGGTTACCCCGATTTGTTTGTGCTTGTGTGACCACCAACAAGATAAATGCATGAATCGGATTTATATTGCACATAGTTGTGTTTGAAACTATATTGTTCTTGTTTATTGCTCTTGAACATTTAGTTTGTATAATTCTTGAAATGAATGAATGGAAATGAAGGGTATGTGTAAGTATGAGTACTTGTGTATGTATGTATGTATGGAAGTAAGTATGGACTTCTACTAATTCCTAACAACCTAACTCCTAACATGAGTAATAAGAGTAAAATGGAATGAGTAGAAGCCCGATATAGTTTCGGCCACGCGTGAGGATAAGGAACCACAAGAGGTTGGAACCAAATCCTGGCTATAATCTTTTCCTTGGACCAATTCCCTTTGTATGGGTAGCATCCTGGATTAGTGTGCCACCCTAAAGCCCGGTGGTGGGAAGTAGTATTCCCTGCCCGGAGGTCATACCGACTTAACTGGAAGTAAAGTATGTAAGAATGTGAGTATTGTATTGTATGGGTCTTGGCTATTGTAAGTCATTGACCCGGAGAAAAAGTATTGAACACCCGATTAACCCGGATGTGTAATGAGGCTAACTGGACCTGTATGTATTGGAGAATTGTATCTCCGTAATGCGGTGAGTATTCGGTAAGTACAAACGGTTGACATGTAATGTCTTCCTTGTATGTATTGTATGTATGTATGCCTTGTGTATGGAATGTATTGTATTGTGTTGTATTGTATAAAGCATGTATGTATGTATGAATGAAACGAACCGCATGTACTCGACCAATTAGTTGGCGTACCCTCGCTAGCACGCGGGGTATGCGGTTATCATATGCAGCGTAAGCTGACCCCCTAGGGGGAATGTTTTTACTCCACAGGTACCCGCGAGGCGTGACGTTAGGTAAGGACGGGATGTGATTATTTTGATGTAGTTAGTAGCATTGGGATATGTACCGAGTTGTACACGTCTAAGGCCACTTTTGAGTAGCCGTGTACCATGAGGTTACACCCATTTTTGATATGAATCATGTTTGGATAGGAGGGAGAGAATGTAAAAACTCTCAATTTTTGGAAGTAATATTGGGATGTAATTTGAATAACTTGGATACTCGGTAATCAAATGTAAGTTAAAGTATTTGGTATTGTAAGTAAGTAGTAATGTATGCAGTTTATTCTAATCGTCAGACCGAGATGGTAAGTAGTAGTAGCCTTGTTAACCTTGGTGGTTAACGGCGTTGTAATCACCCGCCGGGAGTAAGTAAGTATTCCGCTGCGATAAGGTAATTATGGGATTGATTAGAGGATGATGGAAGAATTAGCGGTTGGGTGTTACAAAAAGTGGTATCAGAGCGGCGTTTCGCTCTGATGATTAGAATCCTAAGTGTAGTGATTACCGAGTTAGGATTTCAACCGTCTTAAGACGGATATTTAGAAACCTAACTAGGAACTACCGTTAGCAATAACGGATACCCTTTGACGTCTGTAAGACGATATCATTGCTTGAATCAAGACCATAAGGTCATAGTTTTACCGTATCTAATGTAATCCACACTGTTCAGATGTCAGGACGAGGTCGAGGCCGACCTAGAGGGAGACATCTGGTGGACCGGGCGTGCAACGATAGCTGAGATCGTCGCCGCCACGGTAGCGCAGATGCTACCGGAAGTAATCACCGCTGTACAACAAACACACAGCAAAACCAGCAGCAGCAACAACAGCACAGCAGCCCGACCCACCTCATCCCCGTGAGACAAATTGGGTAAAAGCAGTCGCCGACCTTCGACCTCCATGCTTTAGAGGCGAGAGCGACCTCCGCCAAACTCGAGGCTTATCTCTCTGAGATGGAGACGGCCTTCGAGACACTGAGACTCACCCCGCTGGAGTTCGAGTGAGGATAGCTGCGTACTACTTAAAGGACGCGCTATGGACTGGTGGAAGCTCATTAAGGCCGAGCACATAGTTGATCCCGCATTCGATGGGAAGCATTCACCTCTCTCCTCCGATCTAAGTACTATCCCGACATGTCAAGACCAAGAAAAGGCTGAGCTCGATGCACTAAAGATGACCGAGAAGATTACGGTTGATGAATATTACCGCACCTTCACCTCTCTTCTCAGACTTCTACCCGACCTTGGGTATACCGGCCAAGTCTTGGTCGACCCGCTTCTACAGCGGATTGAGCCATCGACTCCGGTATGGCATGGGCTTCACACTGTTGTACCTCCCTTCAGGTAAACAGTTGAACCTTAAAAGCCATGAGTAATGTGAATTAGTATTCCCGTATGTAAGTGTAACCTAATGCCTAGTATTCAGGAGTGTTACCATGCTGCCTCCCGAGTTGAGATCACATGCCAGCTGAGGATGAAGATCAAGCGCTCAAGCGCAAGGCAAGCAACAAACACCTCCGATGACCAAAACCAATCCAAACCTTGGAAGAAAAAGAAGGGGAAGCACCCCTATCGAAAAAACTTCCGGAGACAGCGGTGCCCATACTGAGAAGGGCAAGGCAGCTGAACCATTGCAGCTTGCCTACACCGCACCAGTGGCAGCGAAGCCACTGAGGTCTCAGCCCTACAGGGGTAAGTAACCGAACCGAATAGTACCTTGTGAATTTGTATGTATATAGAGTATTGTAAGTATACCGAACCTCGCTAACTTAGAAGCTATAGGTGCTGATTTGGCCAAGGTAAGAACCATTCTGATGGCCGCAGCTACATCTGTCGTAACTGCAAACAAGGATCATCTCCGGCACAGATTGCCAAGGAAGGGAGATCCGCTGCTACACTTGCCAAAGCCGGGCAACCGTGCTAATGCATGCCCAAAAACTCTAAGCCCAATGGCAACTACCAGGGCTACAAGCAGCGTGAGGGCAGGAAGCTGCATCTGGCGATGCTCATGCCCATCATGCCCCACAGGGCCAGGGATCCCGAGGTCCGCAGAAGGGCGCACCGCAGAGGCAGCCGGCCTTACATCATAGACCGTGATGGGACTGGGACTAAGTCCTGCCCAGGTAATAACTGAAACCTTTAATCCTTGAAGAGCATGTCTAAAGTAGTGAAGTACCTGTATGAGTAAATGTTATGAATGCGTGAGTATCCAAAGTATGAATCTAAGTATGAGTAAGTAACATGGAAGTATGTATTGAGCATGAAATGAATTAGTAAGCCTAGAACTTACACTATATGTAATTTACACCCATAGGGAATTCCTTATCTGTTACCCAATACCTTCGAACTCACCTCATGAAGAGACCGACATCACCACTCACCACTTCAACAACGAACATTGTCAGGTCATCCCCCAGGTATGATCTTATTAAAAGGATACCTGACACCCGAGCACAAGTTACAATTATCCGACGATGCAACGAGTTAGGAATGGTCAGGAGATTTTATACACCCGAATTCCCCGGTGAGCAACATGAGCTGAAGATGATGTGCTTGGGAAAGGATTGGAACCCTTATACAAGACATACCAACAATACGAACAAGAGACGGAGCAACACCTCCAGCAATACCCCCAGAATTCCAAACGCTTGTCACACAAGCTGTAGAGAATGCACAACAGTACGAAGAGGAACCATTCCCTGCACTTTAAGCAGATGTATGTATTGTCAACTTCTATGAGAAAGGACGACTTGGCTTACACCAAGATAAGGGACGAGACAGCGGAATCTCTTGAACTAGGAGTGCCGTAGTGTCTTGGTCCATTGGTGATGACGCCGTATTCTTGTATAGCGAGCAGAAGCGTGTGGACCTCGCAGAGAAATTGGTATTGAGATCAGGAGATGTTTAGTCATGGGTGGAGAATCAAGGTTGCTGTATCACGGATCCAGAAGATCAAGTTTGAATACGGCACCACCGGCAATAATCAATGCCACACCATGAAGCCAGGACGCCTGCACCTACCTTTAGAAAGTATTAATCTTGTAGTAGCATGTAATCCGTAGTAACGTGTATTAGAGACACGTATGTATGATGGTTGGTTATTCAATAAAAGCAGTGTTGGTTATTAATTCCACTTGCGTTCCACATCTTTACTTATAATCTCATGATCAATAGTTGTGGACTCGGTACCGAAGGTACCCTGAGTATCCTCACCGAAGAACAAGCCGGAGAAGCGGCACCATTCTACGGGAACATTCCCAGTAAACGGCATCGAAGCCTCAGTATTATTCGACTCCGGCGCCTCTCACACACCTTGTACCGCCATCATTCGCTACAAGGTTGGGGTTAGACGCAGATGAGCTACCAAATTTCTTGGTTACTCTCCCGTCGAAGGAGCGGGTAAAATGTACTAAGTACTACCACACCGCCACAATACAATCAAAGGTGAAGCGTTTCCCATCTCCTTCATGAATTCAACGGATTGGGATTCGACTTAATAATTGGAATGAACTGGTTGGAGCGGCAAAGGGACGGATCCTATGCCCGAGCCCGCTTGCAACTCAAGAGTCCATTTGTGTCACTGTCTCATACCGCCAGAGACCACCGAGAGCCTTCAACCACAGTCCTCATCTCCGCTATGGCAATGTATCGGGAGCTCAGAAAGGGACACGAAGTGTATTTATGTCACGTGCAAGACCTGGAGAGAGATCCAGAGTTCAGTGATGATGTATCAGTTGTATCAGAATTTCCTGATGTGTTTCCGAAAGAGCTACCTGGTATGCCACCACAGAGAGCAGTAGAATTTGAAATTGACCTTGTACCAGGTACTGGTCCCATTGCTAGGGCGGCACCATACCGCATGGCACCAGCAGAAATGGCAGAACTCAAAGAACAATTACATGATCTTCTCGACAAAGGGTTTATACGCCCGAGCGTATCACCCTGGGGAGCACCGGTCCTCTTCGTGAAGAAGAAGGACGGTAGTCTCCGCCTCTGCATCGACTACCGCGAATTGAATGCGGTCACAGTAAAGAACAAATATCCATTGCCACGCATCGACGACCTGTTCGATCAGTTGAAGGGAGCATCCGTCTTTTCTAAGATTGATCTCCGATCCGGATATCATCAAATTGCTATCAAAGAGCAAGACATTGAGAAAACAGCATTCCGAACAAGATATGGCCACTACGAATTCACAGTGATGCCATTCGGTTTGTCTAATGCACCAGCCAAATTCATGGGCCTAATGAATCGGTTATTCAGTGATCAGCTGGACACTTCAGTAGTAGTATTCATTGACGACATCCTTGTGTATTCGAAGTCACCAGAAGAGCATGAAAACCACTTGAGAAAAGTACTTGAGACACTGCGCGAGAACCAGCTGTATGCGAAGTTCTCCAAATGTGAATTTTGGCTAGATCAGGTATCATTCCTCGGTCATGTCATCTCGAGCGCAGGCATTTCAGTAGATCCATCCAAATCGAAGCAGTGCGATCATGGCCTAGACCTAAGACTGTTACCGACATTCGGAGCTTTCTTGGTTTAGCCGGTTATTACCGGAGGTTTGTAAAGGACTTCTCAAAAGTCGCTAAGCCCATGACGTCATTGATGAAGAAAGATGCACCCTTTGTATGGACAAGGGAGTGCGAAGTATCCTTCCAGAAACTAAAAGACTCATTGACCTCGGCGCCAATTCTCACACTTCCAGAGGGCACAGAGGGATTTGAGGTGTATTGTGATGCATCGGGTAAGGGAATGGGATGCGTACTCATGCAGCATGGCAAGGTAGTAGCTTATGCTTCTCGCCAGCTGAAAAAAGCATGAGGAGAATTACCCGACACACGATCTAGAGTTAGGAGCCATTGTCTTTGCCTTGAAGATATGGCGACACTATCTCTATGGGGTAAGCATCACCATCTACTCCGACCACAAAAGTTTGCAGTATGTATTTACCCAGAAAGAATTGAACCTAAGACAAAGGAGGTGGATGGAATTCCTATCAATTATGACATCAACCTCCAGTATAAAGAAGGGAAGGCAAACGTTGTAGCCGACGCCCTGAGTCGTCGAGCACACTCGCTCCATTCGCTACTCGCTTCTTCTAGCTTGGTTGACGAGGTGCGAGACGCTCAGTTGAGCGACCCTTACTTCACAGAGATCAGACAGAAAATCACAGATGGTACCTTCGAGAACCGAAAGTACGACTTCAAATTGCATGAAGATGGTCTGATCCGATTGAATGGCAGATTATGCGTCCCCGAAGCAATGCTGAGCTAAGGGATCGCATTCTGCGAGAGTCACATTGTTCGACATTGCATGCCCACCGGGAGCCTCTAAAATGTACAAAGACATGAACAGATACTTCTGGTGGTCAGGAATGAAATCAGACGTGACTGAGTATGTTCTAAGGTGTCTCACATGCCAAAAGGTGAAGTTCGAGCACCGAAGACCGGGAGGAATGGTGCAATCCATGCCCATTCCGGAGTGGAAATTCCACGATATCTCTATGGATTTTGTTGTTGGACTCCCACCTGCTAGGGGAGGACTCAACATGATCTGGGTAGTAGTCGATCGCCTCACCAAGGTTGCCCGATTCATACCGATGAAGGACACCTGGAAGGTGGCGAAGCTCGCAGAGCTATTCGACAAGGAGATCATCCGACACCACGAGTCCCGAAAACCATTGTATCCGACCGCGACACCAGATTTCTTTCGAGATACTGGAGAGCGACACGGGAAGCGCTTGGTACTGAGTTGAAGCTTAGCACCGCCTTCCACCCACAGACCGACGGTCAGACAGAAAGGACCATCCAGACACTAGAGGACATGCTTAGGGCATGTGCCTTAGACTTTCAGGGGAGCTGGATTGAAAAGCTTCATTTTATCGAGTTTTCGTATAACAATAGCTATCACGCTTCGATTAAGATGTCGCCATTCCAAGCTTTGTATGGTAGACCTGCCGTACCCCGTTGTGTTGGGATGAGTTAAGTGAAACGGTCATCATAGGACCGGAGTATCTAGAACAAGTGCAAGCTGAAGTTCAGCAAATCCGAGCAAATATGAAGGCAGCCCAAGATAGACAGAAATCCTATGCGGATGTGCGACGACGCGACCTTGAGTTCGCCGTGGGCGACCAAGTGTTCTTGCGTGTCTCACCTATGAAGGGTGTCTTTCGATTTGACCAAAAGGGCAAGCTGAGCCCGAAATTTGTAGGCCCGTATGCCATTACCGAGAGGATTGGAGCCGTAGCTTATAGGCTAGCATTGCCTGAAGAATTGGGACGTGTTCATGATGTCTTTCATGTATCACAACTCAAGAAATACATAGCCGATCCCTCTCATGTATTAGAAACCGAACACTTATCCCTAGAGCCGACGATGAGATATGTCGAGACTCCATTGCGAATCCTTGATACAAAGACAAGAGACACTCGCCATAAATCTGTACGAATGGTGAGGTCTTGTGGTCTAACCACGATGTCGAGGAAGCGACTTGGGAATTAGAGGACGCCATGAAGGCGAAGTACCCGAATCTGTTTGTAGACTAGATGTCTAGTATCCGTATAGTACGGAGGGTACGGGCGTACCCCTTTTAAGGGGGAGCCTTTTGCTTTGCATTGCTTCGGGTTAGCATTGCGTAGTATGTATGTATTGTAATTGTATTTTGTTGGCACATGTAGTGCTAATTGTATCGTATTGGCACAAAGTAGTGCTAGTAGTATTCAGTACGTAGTACAATGAGTATGGTATGCGTATGATATTTGTGTAATGAGAAATGCGTGTGTTGTACGGTATATGACACGAATGACATTGTGAAGTGTATTGTGAATGTATTGGGGAATGTGCGAATTGAATGGAGTATTATGTATGGATTGTGTATTGTGTATGGTATTGGAACTGAGTATGTTGCATGGTATCTGAATTGTGTATGCTGGTAGTGTAAGAATCGTGAACACCTCGTATGGTGGTAGTAGAATGCATTGTGGCAATCGACTTGCCAATGAGTAGAAATGGTAAACTGTAACCTTGAGCAACTTTGAGGGCAAAGTTTCTTAAGGGGGTAGATTGAAATACCCCGTAATTAGTGAAATAGTAAGTTCCAAAATTCCCTAAGCTCCTATCCGAATCTCTAATCGAATCCCTACTCTACTGCTAGGGCCTTTGTGCTTCATCGGGTTACCTTGTTACTGAGTGCTCGAGCTTTGAGAGAGAGAGAATCGCGCAGATAATGCAACAGTATGTAATTTCGAATGTGAGAACGTATGTTTTATTGTGGGGTTGAACCCCTATTTATAGTGTTTTACATTGTCAAATCGAGAGTTGCCAGCCTGTCCCTCTTTTTAATTGCCAGGCTGGCATTTACATATAGGTGGGATATTTAATTACCCATCCGGCCGGATCACACTCTGATCCGGTCGATATCCTTTGTTCTAAGCTGTTCCTTCCAGGCACATGGAACCGGATGCTCTATTCTTCCTTATTCTCGTACTTTTCCCTCTTCATCAGTCCCACAAGTTCCACTTTTGATTATATTAACGTAGAAAGTAGAACTTCCTCTTTCAGCGTGTGTTTTTGTTGTTTTTTTATTCTGACGCTATGGCCTTTTGCTCTTCCGGCTGAGGCGTTTTTCTTCCGGCTATCATTTCCCCTTAGTCCCACAAGTTCTCTTTTCTTTTTTTGTTCTAAAAAAAGGAAAAGAACTTTCTTTTTCTGATTGTGCTCTTGCCCGTGCCTGGTCCGTGCCTGCGCCTTTTCGATGTAGAATTGCAGAGCCGTTTTTGTGTCAGCGCCCTGTTTCCAGGAAGGTGTAGGATCTCTTTTTTATTTTTATTAACTGGGCGGGAATCGTTTTTTTTCCAAAGCTCTAGCTTCGAACTCTTTCAGATATCTTCTTCCCTTGTTCGCCCAGACTCCGTCGCCTCTCCTTGCATCCTTTTTTCGGATCTTTCACTCTTTTCGCTTCGCTCTTGCTCTCCGTTTTCTTGTTCTGATGGCGTGTCTAGCTCGAAGAAGAACAAGGCAGCTGTGAATTTCGTCTCTGCTAGAGAGGCGATCCAAGGTACCTTTTTACCCCAAGGGTTTTGCCCGACTCATCTGAAATTTACTGCGCCTTTCTCGGCTGACCGAGAACCTTCTCCATCCTCCTTGGATACCCCCTCCCTTCTCTCCTGTTTGAAAGACGTCGAAGTCCCACAGGGTACTCGCATCTTCCTTCCTTCCGCCGACTCACATCCCCACGATGATTTCGGGCTTGGATATGCCGTGTACGCAGACTTTTTCCCCGCGCGGCCTGACCGTACCCCCTCATCCATTCGTTCTGGGTTCTTGATTCGGCGCTGCTGCATGCTTGCTCACCTACACCGAAGGCAATTTCCTACCTCCATGCCTATGTTCTCCTCTGGGAGGAGAGCAAAATTCGGGTAGAAGCGACCGAATTCGTCCAATTCTATACCACAAGGGACGATCCTGATAGCCTAACTATCAAGCGAAGTCCGGCTTTTCTCTCTTCGATTATAAGAAAGCGTCTTCCGGGTGGAACTCCCGATGGTTCGTCATTGTCCCACCACCAGGCCGATTTTTGGGAGTTCCCTATGCCCCTCGATCCCGAAAGGCCAATTCAGCTGTCCTCCTTCCCGGCGCAAGAAATGCCTATCTCGAAAATCCTGAAGGTGATAAGCAAAAAACAGCCTACGGTCTCCGTATTTTTACCCCGGCGCGCCTGGAATCACTGAAGAAATATCACAGTAAGTCTTATTTGGTTAGTTTTACTTAAATTTTACCTTTGACCTGTTTTCTCACTTCCCATCGTTCCGGCAGATTTCTTTTCTAGGGGAGATAAGGTGGGGCCCTTCAACAGCTGGAATTTTGTCGGCTTCAAGATGGAGATGAGCAAGTTGACTATTATGCATCTGTTGATGCGGCTGTTGATGTGGCCGCAAGGCTCCTGGGAATGCCACCCCCTCAAGAAGAGGGCAAAGGGGCGATGGAGACAAGGACCATTCTGGTCAGAAGAAAAAGAGAATTACTGGTGGGTCTCAACCCGTTCAAGCGGTGATTTGCCAGGTACTTGGTACGTGAGTCCAGGGTCTGGGCGTCGCGTCTTTCTCCCTCTTACTCCTGATTCAGGCCAGGGGTCTGCCTCTCGTTCAGGGCAGGGATCTGGTCACCCAACCCCCATTTGTGAATTGTTTCCTGACTTGGCAGGATATTTCTCTTCCGATCCGGCCCATGGTGCTATCTTGGAAGATACTAACCACGTATTGCTCTCTCTTATTTGGAGGAAAACCTTGTCTTTCCTTTTTGTTCATCCTATGCTGACCCTTTTTTCTCAGGCTCTCAAGGCGCACCCATCACCGTTACTGACAACGAGGTTGCTTGCGGTCCGGCCCACCCTTCTCCTGTTGTTCCAGCTTCCGGTACTCAAAGACTCCGGAAGAAAACTGTGTCAAAGCCGAAGGCTGTTCTAGCGGAGGCTTCTGAGACTGAAAGTGACCGTGGGACTGTTGGCACCTCAGTCCCACAAGACATCCCTGGGGTCGGTGGATCAGCATCTGAGGGGGTGAAGGAATATCGAGCTGTGCCCGAGAACCCAGAGCTCCGAAGTAAGCAGAGGGAAGACAGGCAAAGGGAGGCCGTTGCTGCCCCCTCTTCCTCTCCAGGGAAGGATGTTGCTGCCCCCTCTCCTCTCCACCTCCTCCTGCCCAGGAGGGCTTTACCGGTCCTTCTCAGAAGGAGGGATGGTTTTACTACCGTGGGCAACCTTTGCGCAAGATCCCCTTCGATGTTGCTCGATATACCGACGCCTGGAAGGAAGCTATAAGACTGTCTGACCATCCGGATGGGATCTTCGCTCCTCCATCTATTGTTACTGCCACCAAGGAAAAACTGAGAGCTGGGGTTGGAGCAGCCGATGCTATCATGCGTCATTCCATTCCCACGGGAGATGTTTCAATCTGATGTGGCAAAGCATTTTTCGAGTAAGCGCCGTCTTCCTTCCATCCTCCCATGCCTTCCTGCTATATTTTTTTTAAGCTTTTTTGTTCTGTTTTTTTTTTGTAGGTTATGTCTATGGCCCAAAGCGCCGAAGTTCAGACTCGGGATCTTCAGCTTGATCTGCAACGTGAAAAAAGTCGGGCCGATAATACTGAAGCCGAGTTGAAGCAAACCCGTTCTAACCATGACAGCTACATGGATATTGTAAACTATGAGATTGACCGCAAGGTGAAAGATAGGACAGACATTTGAACAAGGAATTGCGGTCATCTCGCCATGAATGTGTTCGTCTTCGAGACGAATACGAATCAAAGTTAAAGAATTTGCGGGAAGAGATGTTTGTTCTGAGAAACCAGAGCCTCCACACAGAGGGTATCCTGAAGCAGGTACCCACAAACCTTCCGGTGAAAAGAATGTTTTGATACCAGAGCATACTTTGTCTGACTTGGAAGTTTTGTTGCGGCAGGTACAAGCTGCTCACAAAAGGGACGTAGATTCCCTTACTTCAGATAAGGCTTACTTTGCGGGTGTGAATGTTGCCCTTGAGAAAGAAATCAAATCCCTTGAGGCAGACAAAAAAGCTTTGACCGAGCAGAACGAGGCTTTGGTGGAGACAAAGCCAAACTTATTCAAGAGCTTACCGAATTGACCGAGGAAAAGAATGCTTGGATGAGCAAACTCGGATTGCTTTTGACCAAGAGAAGCAGTTTTTGACGGGTGAAAACACGGCTCTTTCTGAGGGTAAAGCTGCTCTTGCGGCCGAGAAGGCCTCTCTGGAGGAAAAGGTGAAGGCTTTAGAGGAGGCCAAGCAGCTCTTGATGGATGAAAACACGGCTCTTTCTGCAGGCAAAGCTGCTCTTGTGGCCGAGAAGGCTTCTCTGGAGGGGAAGGTGAAAGCTTTAGAGGAGGCCATGGCCCTCCCTCAACCTGAAGTGTGCCAAGGCTCCGGCCAAGGGTGAGTTCATTGGTCTTTTTTCCGTTGTTTTGTCGTCCTTATGCCTTATTCTTACTGATCCCGCTTTCTTTCCCCTTTTTTTTTAAAAAACAGATCCTGAAAACCTTTTAAGACACGTCGAGAAGCTCAGCGTTCGTATTGACAAGCTGAATGGGGAACTTTCCGCCGCGGGTTCTGACCGTGATCTTTACCGAGCTCAGGTTTTGCAGCTTGAGGAGGATGTTGCCAGGCATACAGCCTACACCCGTCGGACCAAGAGGAGCTGAAGAAGCAAGGAACTATCATTGCCCATCTAAAAAAGTCTTTTGGTTCTCAGAGCCGGAAGATTACTAACATTTGTCGCCAAGCCATCTCCAAGTACTTTCTGAAGAGGGGGAAGTGCTGGATGATGATCTGTATAATGAACTGGAGTTCGACAATGTTGCCCGGAAGAGCAACTTCTTGAAGACTTTGAGAAGTTCGGTCGTCTCCCTGGTGAGACAGTCTTTGGGCCTGGTCAAGCTTCTTTCCTTCCTCCCGATAGCGGCATGCGCCAGGAGGTTGCGGGCTCTCGCCAAGCTGCTGGAAAATCTAATTTGCAGAGAGTGTTTCCAAAGAGTCCGCTGTGAAGAAGCCTGCTAAGGAATAGATGCTTTTTAGATAGTAATTTTTAGCAGCAGGGATCTTGTATATTTGTATTTTGGATTACTATTTTTGGTAACGTTTTGGCGTTTTACCATTTCTTTTGTATCCCTTAATTGTTTTAAGTAACTTCCTTAAGAGTTAGTTTCATACACTCTTCATTTGGCTTTATCCGGAGCGACCGGATTTCCAAATGCTTTGTAGATCTCCCCCTTGTTTATATGGAAGATCATTATGCCTTTGCTCTAAGCTTTTTTATGAAATATAAATCCTTGTTTTTAAGCATGTTGGCTGGGTGGTATATTTCAAGGCGTGATAGCTGTAGGCACACTGGCCGGATGGTACATTTCAAGGCATGATAGCCTGTAGGCACACTTGGCCGGATGGTGCATTTCAAGGCATGATAGCCTGTAGGCACACTGGCCGGATGGTACATTTCAAGGCATGATAGCCTGTAGGCACACTGGCGGATGGTACATTTCAAGGCATGATAGCCTGTAGGCACACTGGCCGGATGGTACATTTCAAGGCATGATAGCCTGTAGGCATGCTGGCTGGATGGTATTTCAAGGCATGATAGCCTGTAGGCACACTGGCCGGATGGTACATTTCAAGGCATGATAGCCTGTAGGCACACTGGCCGGATGGTACATTTCAAGGCATGATAGCCTGTAGGCACACTGGCCGGATGGTACATTTCAAGGCATGATAGCCTGTAGGCACACTGGCCGGATGGTACATTTCAAGGCATGATAGCCTGTAGGCACACTGGCCGGATGGTACATTAAAAAATTTGCTTTAAAGGAATACCTCATTTTATTACTTTTGTAAGAAACGTTTTTATACATAAAACTTTTTGAGGCACTCGGCATGCCATGAGTGAGGCAACTCGTATCCTTCACTATTTTTCAAACGATATGAAGCTTGCCCTGTTCGCCGTTGTACTATAAATGGTCCCTCCCATTGGGGCTCTAGCTTCTTTGGTTGCTTTACCTCTCGAAGGACCAGTTCACCTGGAGCAAAGCCTCTTTCCCTTGTTTTCTGGTTAAAATATCTTTCCACTTTCGCTTTATCCCTTTCCATCCGGACTTGGGCCATAGTCCTGGTTTCTTCAAGCAGGTCAAGGCCGTCTTTCACCCTTTCATTGTTGTTTTCTTCATTAAAGGATTCCCATCTAATCGATGGGACTATAACTTCAGCCGGAACGATTGCTTCCAGACCGTAGGTCAGTCTATATGGAGTTTCCCCTGTTGGGCCCTTTTCGGTTGTCCTGTAGGACCAGAGAACCTGAGGTAGCAACTCTGCCCATCTCCCTTTTTTGCTGTCCAACTTCTTTTTTATAGCTTTGACAATTTGTCCATTCGCATTTTCTACCTGGCCGTTTGCTTGTGGATGGGCGACCGATGCGAATCTCAGGTCAATCTTCCATTCTTCACAGAATTCCCGGAAGCTTTTACAGTTGAACTGAGTTCCATTGTCTGTTATTATTATTTTTGGGATCCCAAATCTGCAGACTACATACTTCCAGATGAAATCTTGTGACTTTCTTGCGGTAATGGATACTGTTGGCATGGCTTCCACCCATTTGGTGAAGTAATCAATGGCCACATAAATGAATTTATATCTTCCCGGGGGATGCTTCCGGAAAAGGTCCAACGATATCCAATCCCCACATGGCAAATGGGATCGGGGACAATATGGCTTCAGTGTGGATGGGGGGCTATGTATTTTGTGGCCGTGTTCCTGACATTTTATGCATTTCCGTATGTATTCTTTTGAAAATTCCCTCATCCTCGGCCAATAGTACCCCAGCCTTAGGATCTTGTGGACTATTGCCCTTCTCCTTGGTGGTTCCCACAGGTCCCCTCATGTAGCTCCTCCATGAGCCTTACTCCTTCTTCTATGGTAACACACTTAAGTGCTGGCCTCGCGAATGATCTTTTGTAGAGCTGTCCTTGTTCTAAAAAGAAAGATGCAGCCCTTCGCCTTGTTTTTGCCGCCTCCTTCTCATCTTGTGGCAAGTTTCCGCTTTGTATGTACTCAACAATGGGTGCCATCCAAGACTTGGCTATTGCGTCTGATTCAATGGTGCATACTCGGATCTCCTTCAGACTTGAGTTTGCCTTTATTTCCATCCAGACTTTACTGGGCATTCTTTCGGCCATACTGGCCAGTTTAGCTAACGCATCGGCCTCTATGTTTTCTGCTCGAGGAAGATGTCTTAACTCACATCTCTGAAAGTTTGCCTTCGTCTCTTGGACTTTGGCCAGTATTTTCCAAGCTTCTCCTCCTTGACTTCGTAATGTTATCGTTTTGTCGCGCCACTAGCATTGAGTCTGAGTATATTTCTAACTCTGCATAACAAACAAAGAGGTAAGTCCCACTCTTCCCCCTTTAGGGGCATGTATAAAAAATTCCTATAGACACAAATGAGAACCCTGTTTTTATTAGAAAAAACCTGTTGCCCCTAAGGCAGTGGCGACCTCCAATCCCTGTATGAGGGCTTCATATTCTGCTTCATTATTTGTTACTTCAATTCAATTCCAGCCGGAACGCAAAGTTAAGAGTTCTTCCATCCGGCGTTTGGACCACTATTCCGGCCCCCGCTCCAGTCTTGCATCGAGCTCCGTCAACTAGGATAACGTACGGGTTGGTTGGTTCTCTTTGTTCTTGGGCAAAGGTTGTTTCGGTTATGAAGTCCGCCAAGGCCTGTGCTTTTATGGCTGTTCGAGGAAGGAAGTGGATTTCGTACTGGGTGAGCTCGACGGTCCAACTAACCATTCGCCCGGATGCGTTTGGGTTGTTTGCTATCTGTTTCAGTGGCCAATTTGTTCTAACGAATATCGGTGTGACTGAAAATAAGGCCGAAGCTTTCGGGATGCAACGACTAATGCAAACAATATTTTTTCAATGTTGGTGTAGCGGCTTTCCGCTGGAGTTAGGATTTTTCCGGTGTAGTACACTGGTATCTCTTTTTTCTCCTCCTCCATTATTAACACAGCTGCTATCCCAATCTGTGGCAGAGAGGTAGAGATACAAGTCTTGACCAGGTGCCGGAACACCCAGCTTGGGCAACTCTTTGAGCATCTCTTTGATCCTGTCAAAGGCGTCTATACACTCTTGACTCCACTGGAATTTCTTGTTTTTTCGTAAAATGCTGAAAAATGGTATTGACTTTTCTTGGAGTTTTGAGCAGAATCTTGCTAAAGCCGTGAGCCTTCCGTTCAATGCTTGCACATCTTTAATGTTCTTTGGTGGTGACAGATCGAGGATTGCCTGAGTTTTTTCGGGATCCACTTCAATCCCTCTTTGCCCAACGATAAAGCCTAAGAACTTCCCCTTTGTAACTCCAAATACACATTTTTCCGGATTCAGCTTGATTTGGAATCTGTCTAGGGTGTCAAAGGTTTCTTTTAAATCTTCCATGTGTTGTACCCAGGAATTACTTCTTACCACGATATCATCGACATATGCCTCTACATTCCGGGCTAACTGTTGTTTGAACACTTTGTCTATCATTCTTTGGAAGGTTGCACCCGCATTTTTTAATCCAAAAGGCATCACCTTGTAGCAAAAGGTTCCGGCCGAGGTAATAAAAGATGTTTTTTCTGAATCCTCCTCATTCATTCTTATTTGATTATATCCTGAAAACGCATCCAAGAAACTTAAGACAGAGCTTTGAGCCGTTGAAGCAACCAGTCTATCTATCGATGGTAGTGGGTAAAAGTCTTTAGGACATGCTTTGTTCAAGTCTGTGAAGTCCACACACTTCTCCATTTGCCATTTGACTTTTTAACCATCACAACATTAGCCAACCACTTGGGATAGGACACCTCCCTGATGAATCCGGCTTTAAGCAGTTTTTGCACTTCAGCACGTGCCGCAAAGTCTCTTTCCTCTCCTATTATTCTTCTTCTTTGCCGGATGGCTGGGTGCTTTGGATCCACTCGCAGGTCATGCTGGATAACGCTTGGATCTACTCCTGGCATTTCGTCCGTGCTCCAGGCGAAAGTTACCCTTCTTTTTTCCAGGAATCTCATCAGGTGAGTTTGCTCCCCACTGCCGAACGCATTTCCTATTTTAAAAAATTTAGAAGGGTCAGTTTTTAAGTGTACCTCTCGTGGTGACTCTTTAGAGGTTCCACAGTCTTCTGCCCTTTGATCCGGCTCTGGCGGGAGAGGGAGCTTTCCCTTGAATTCCTTTCCGACCCCACCGTTTTGACCATCTCTTCTTCCGGCATTCCCTCCATGATGCGTACTTCGCATACCCGAGCCATCTTTTGACTTCCACTAATGGTCACCGCCTTTCCAGACCTGGTTAGATACTTCATTTTCAGGTGGTGAGTGCTGCATATTGCTTTGAAAGCATTAATCCCTGGCCTGCCAAGATACATATTGTATCCGGAAAGTCCCGGTACAATGAAAGCTGTGAGCTTTTCAGTTCTTCGTCGTCTCCCAATCCCAATGTTAAGGTGAAGTCTATGCTCCCTGAAGACTTGGTAGAAACGCCCCCAACAAGCCTCCAACCGCCGAATATGGTTAATCTTACTTTCTGGAATCTCCAATTTTTTAACTGCCTCGGCCGATATGACATTCGCTCCAGCCCCGCTGTCTATCAGGATTCCTTCCATCATCCTGTCATTTACTTGCGCCCGAATGACCAGTGGATCATTGTGAGGGTATAACACCCCTTCTTCGTCTTCGTCTGTAAAGAAAATCTGGGGAAGATTCTCCCGCTTGGCAATTTTTCTTTCCGGTAGCTCTTGATGTACTGCATGAATATGTCTTTTTCTCTCGCTTGGGGTCAACGGTCCTACCTCTGAAAAGAGACCTGAGAATTTGCTTAAGAGAAAAAGTTTATTAGATTTTTATTACCGGAAGATTCCGGGAGATTTTTACAACATAGGTCTTCTCTAAAAAGAAAAAAAAGTTCAATTACACCGCCCTTGCTTTATTGTTGGCGTGACTGGGTTTATCTAACACCAGGGAAACGAAAAAAAACTTCTTCACCTTCTTACAAACCTGAGATCATACCGACTGATTTGCCGTGATTAAGCTCAGGGTGGATCTCTTCTTCCTGGTGATTTCGAGAGGTGGACTGATTTTGCCTGCCATATTGCTTCTGCTGGCCTGCCACTGCTTTCCTTTGCTCTTCTTGTCCTCTTCGATGATCCTCAACTCTTTGGCCAGAGTGGCGCAGTTTGCGGTTCTGTGACTTTTGCAGCCATGGTACTCACAGAAGGCTACCGGAATCTCCCCTGGATAAGGCTTCTTTGGTGGAGGCAGATATCCTTCTTTGACCGCCGCCGCATACCTGCCTGGATCAATCTGACGGCAACTCGGGCGTTCTGAAACTGAGGCGCCTGGGATGGAGCTTTGTAGTAAGGCTTGTATCTTGAGCTTCCTCCCGATGAACTTCCTGATATGTTGCCGGAAGAGCCATTCCCATTCGATCCTCCTTTCTTGTCGTTGACCGCTTTGAAGCTATTTGCTAAATCTCTGGCCTTATTTTCCGCCACCTCTGACTTTAGAAACTCATGAATCATTTCGGCTAGCTCTCCATGGGTTTTTGGGGCTTTTGTCGCGATCTTCCCGGCGAGCCTTGGCTGTGCTAGCCCGTTTCCGAAAGCCTTGATTAGGATCTTTTCATCAATGTGATCGATTTCTGCCACCTGCTTATGAAACCTCTCGCTGAATTCTTTCACTGTCTCCCCCTTCCTCTGTTTGAGATCCATTAGTTCTATCGTTTCCTTCTTGATCTTTTTGCTTGCGGCAAAGTATTGCTGAAATTCCTCAGTCAATTGCTTAAAACTTGAGATCGACTGCGGGGGTCTTGTTGAGATCCAACCGAGCGCTCTTTTGGATAATGTTCCCGGAAACAAATTGCAGAGGGCGAGAGAACTTATCCCCTGCGTGTTCATCGCGAACATAAACTTCTGAACGTGAAGAGCAGGGTCCCCCGTTCCATCATACTTTTCTACTGCAGGTGCAACGAAGTGAGGAGGAAGCTTTGCCTTCCTGATTTTCTCGGAGAAGGGGTAGAGAGTCATGTCGATCGAATCATCTTCCTCAATCTCGTCGCTGATGATCAGAGTTTTCTCTAGCTGCTCTTTCTTCCGGCTGTTGCTCGCCTCGGAGTCGCGATCCTTGAGCGATTCGAGCGCCTCAGTCATGTCCTCCCATTTCCTCTGGTATTCTACATCTCGTTGCATCAGCTCCTGCTGCAGAACTTCATTCCCCTCCACTATCCTTTCATCGATGGTTCTGATTAAGCTCTTCAGCATCTCCTCCAACGCTTGCTTGGAGATCATGTTTTCAGCTTCTGTTCTGTTGTTTTCGGTTGTTCTTACGTTATCGGTCTCGCCCTCAGGTCGGGGTGTCTTCCTTGTTCTTGGAGCCATCCTGCACACGTACTTTCCTTGCTTTTTCCTGCAAAAAACACAACCTCAAAAGTTTCAAAGCTTCGTTGTTTCGTTCAAAATCAGGTTACCTCCGGTGGACTCGTGGTTGCCAAGAAAGATCTTGAGCCATTCGTTTCCCACAGACGGCGCCAAATGAAATAGTAAGTTCCAAAATTCCCTAAGCTCCTATCCGAATCTCTAATCGAATCCCTACTCTACTGCTAGGCCTTTGTGCTTCATCGGGTTACCTTGTTACTGAGTGCTCGAGCTTTGAGAGAGAGAGAATCGCGCAGATAATGCAACAGTATGTAATTTCGAATGTGAGAACGTATGTTTTATTTGGGGTTGAACCCCTATTTATAGTGTTTTACATTGTCAAATCGAGAGTTGCCAGCCTGTCCCTCTTTTTAATTGCCAGGCTGGCATTTACATATAGGTGGGATATTTAATTACCCATCCGGCCGGATCACACTCTGATCCGGTCGATATCCTTTGTTCTAAGCTGTTCCTTCCAGGCACATGGAACCGGATGCTCTATTCTTCCTTATTCTCGTACTTTTCCCTCTTCAATTAGAAACAGTGATATATTAGGCTAATTATATTTTTAAAGGCTTAATTACACTTAAACAAATATGAGGGAACAAATCCCGAAGAAAACGGACCTTTAAAATGGGTTAAAAGCATAAACGAACCTTAAAGCGCGTTTTTCGAGGAAACCGGGAAAACGCGACTTTAAGCGGGTCAAATAGACTCGTAACAATTTTGGTCAACTAAATAGTCACTAATAAATATTAGTGAAACTTTAGAACCAATAAAATTAATTAAACGAGAAAATTCCGGAAAACGGGTACCGGTTAGTGAAAACTGTAACAACCGGTAAGTTGTGGGGTGAGAGTACAAATAAACAAACTTAGTGTGTCCACTTTGCAAATAAGAATTTAAAATCTGTGTGTGTGTGCATATGTGGACCGATTTCTCCCTCCCTCTCTCATTTATTAATTGTTCCTAATTCACTAGAGGACAAAACAAATAAGACAAAGGCAAAAAGGAGTCTCTCTCCTCACTTCCCTCACCCTCACTCACGTACACACTCCTCTCTATTCTCTTTTTTCTCTCTTCTTCCCCTACCTTGCGACAGCCATGGAGAAAGGAAGAAACTCACACAACTCCCTCCTTCTCTCATCTTGTTAACCCACTAAACTTGCTCCAAAAATTACAAAATTAGTACCATTGTAATCCCCTTGCAAAGGAGAACACTTTCCTCCTTTCAAAAATCCAAAAGCTCCATTTTCGTTTTTGTGGGTATTCACCATTTGGAGATTTGAAGCCACCATTAGAAGCACCTTCACCTCCTTATCATCTTGAGGTAAAAAGAATTCCGAAAATCCATCGTTTCTAGCTCTCATTAGCATTTTAAGAATTTTCAGTTTTTGAATGCTTGGTCCTCCTTGTTCCAGCCGATTTTGGCTCTCTTGTTGGGCTAGGAATTGTGTTCTCTTGCTAGTCAAGAACTTCATCTACTCATTGGAAGGTAATATTCTTTTCTAAACCCTAAAACATTAAATTCTAGGGTTAGTGCAAAAATGAATGTTAAATGGTAGTGTGTATTGGTATGGTGGTTGTAGTATTGTGCATTGTGTGAGGAAGAACAAAGAAGAAGGAAAGAAGGAAGGAGAAGGAAAAGAAAGAAAAGAAAACTAACAAGACAAGGTAAATGCTCTTACCTTGGGTTAGTTTGTGTATTGCTTTGTAACAGTTTTGAGTAAGTAAAATGAGTAATGTATTTGAGTAATGAGTAGTAGTAATGTATTTGAGTAATGAGTAGTAGTAATGTAGTAGTGTATTGGAGAAGAGAATGTAACAGTTTTTGAAGTTTTAAATGATGTTTAAAACTTGGCAAAACATTGGGTAGTGAATGTGTATGTGTGTGTGCAGGAATTTTATTTTGTTGTAGTAGTGTGGAATGGTGTGTATAGTGTATTGAATAAACAGGTATGAGAATGAGAATTATGTGAACTGAAATGTTGTGTGGAGAATGTTGAAAATATAGGGGAGACTATGTCAAAATTCATCTAGGAATTTGAGGACTTAAGTGTGTAGGATGAGAGAACAACCTAGGTGATAACTAGGTGTATTTGAGGAGTGTTTTGGAGTTGTAACAGATTTGGAAAGGAGTATGTTAAGGGGATGGAACTAGGTTGTGAGTTCATGTATTTAAGATGCTAAGAGTAGCATTGGTTGAGGGAGTATTGGAGGATAAGTGTCGAGGGAAAAATCTGTAGCATAATGAGGAAACCAAAATCTGTAGCATTAGTGTGAAGGAAACCAATGTAAGTGTTGGATTGAGATGATGAAAGATTGTGTAAATGAATGTAGGAATTGAGTAGTAAGTTTGGTGGATGAACCAAGGTGATTTAGAGGGCTTAATTAGTGCTAAATCATGTGGGAAAGTATTGGTAAAGATTGGGGAAACAATGGGTAAAGAATGCAATTGAAAACAGATTTTTAAACTGGAGTACTGGGGCCGACCGGACTTGCGACCGGACTTGCAAGTCCGGTCGAGCAGAAAATTTTCCCGTCAGAAAGCTACTGGAATCGACCGGACTTGCAAGTCCGGTCGGACCAGAAAAATTCCCCGACGAAACCTTCTGGAATGGACCGGACTTGCGACCGGACTTGCAAGTCCGGTCGGCCAGAAGAATTTCGGTAATCTGAGCTACTGGAATGAACCGGACTTGCAAGGTCGGTCGCAAGTCCGGTCCTGACAAAAAAAAAAGAGTATTTTTATCATATGATTATAGCAATCATATGTATATGTATATATACTTATATATGCCTATATACATATATGCATATATATGTGGTAGTACATTATAAGTGAAGTAGTAAAGGTCAGGAAACAAGAATAAGAGGTAATGAGAAAAGAATGGGTATAATAATCAAGTATGAATGTAAAGGAGTAGTAGGTATATATTAGGAGTATTAATGAAGGAATAAGTTGGATCAATAATAGACCATTGATCATACAACTTCATGTATGTATAGGAATCAAATAGTTGAGCTCCAAAGGAACCGGTAGTACGAATACGACGGTGAACGGTATGATTTCTTCATGCCCTGTATCCTAACTTGGTTACCCCGATTTGTGTGCTTGTGTGACCACCAACAAGATAAATGCATGAATCGGATTTATATTGCACATAGTTGTGTTTGAAACTATATTGTTCTTGTTTATTGCTCTTGAACATTTAGTTTGTATAATTCTTGAAATGAATGAATGGAAATGAAGGGTATGTGTAAGTATGAGTACTTGTGTATGTATGTATGTATGGAAGTAAGTATGGACTTCTACTAATTCCTAACAACCTAACTCCTAACATGAGTAATGAGTAAAATGGAATGAGTAGAAGCCCGATATAGTTTCGGCCACGCGTGAGGATAAGGAACCACAAGAGGTTGGAACCAAATCCTGGCTATAATCTTTTCCTTGGACCAATTCCCTTTGTATGGGTAGCATCCTGGATTAGTGTGCCACCCTAAAGCCCGGTGGTGGGAAGTAGTATTCCCTGCCCGGAGGTCATACCGACTTAACTGGAAGTAAAGTATGTAAGAATGTGAGTATTGTATTGTATGGGTCTTGGCTATTGTAAGTCATTGACCCGGAGTAAAAAGTATTGAACACCCGATTAACCCGGATGTGTAATGAGGCTAACTGGACCTTGTATGTATTGGAGAATTGTATCTCCGTAATGCGGTGAGTATTCGGTAAGTACAAACGGTTGACATGTAATGTCTTCCTTGTATGTATTGTATGTATGTATGCCTTGTGTATGGAATGTATTGTATTGTGTTGTATTGTATAAAGCATGTATGTATGTATGAATGAAACGAACCGCATGTACTCGACCAATTAGTTGGCGTACCCTCGCTAGCACGCGGGGTATGCGGTTATCATATGCAGCGTAAGCTGACCCCCTAGGGGGAATGTTTTTACTCCACAGGTACCCGCGAGGCGTGACGGTAGGGTAAGGACGGGATGTGATTATTTTGATGTAGTTAGTAGCATTGGGATAGTGTACCGAGTTGTACACGGCTAAGGCCACTTTTGAGTAGCCGGTGTACCATGAGGTACACCCATTTTTGGATAATGAATCATGTTTGGATAGGAGGGAGAGAATGTATAAACTCTCAATTTTTGGGAAGTAGTATTGGGATGTAATTTGAATAACTTGGATACTCGGTAATCAAATGTAAGTTAAAGTATTTGGTATTGTAAAGTAAGTAGTATGTATGCAGTTTATTCTAATCGTCAGACCGAGATGGTAAGTAGTAGTAGCCTTGTTAACCTTGGGTGGTTAACGGCGTTGTATCACCCGCCGGGAGTAAGTAAGTATTCCGCTGCGAGTAAGGTAATTATGGGATTGATTAGAGGATGATGGAAGAATTAGCGGTTGGGGTGTTACAACTAGCTACTGGCCCTAAGGCAGTTTCCACACATATTCAACACTAGGAAACACCAAGTTTCAGTCCAGATGCATTCAATTTTCTGCTGTTACTGAAGCAGTTCACCACCAGATTTTTACTCAATCATTGTCACCCGATTTATCAAGATACTTACAACCAGAATTCTTTTTACACTTGATCAGACTCAGTTTTAGGGTAGGAGTTTCGATATCAACCTCAAGGTTTTCAGTTAGAGTTCTTTGTTGTTTTCTTTGGTGTGTTGCTAGTACTCTCTTAACCTGATATTCACACGTACACACTAGACCCTCTAGGCATGTTTGTTTTTTTTTTGTTTTTTTGTTACTTAACCTTATTCTTCCTTGACCAGCTCCCTTAACAATTTTCCAGCACACACACACCGCTTACAACACAGAAATCAGTTCCAAGTATAGTACACCGAATTTGCTAAATCGTTCAGACCAACATAACCAGATTTGTCCTAGTAGTTACTAGCTGATTATCACTAGTATTTCCTACTGTTTTTTTTCTTTACAACATTAAATCATGTTTTTAGTTTCTTAAAAACTTGGTGTTTAGACAAACATTTTGCCAATGCATTGACCGATCAGCTCACAGATTTCCAGCAGAATTTTAATCTTCACAACACTCCGCTTTTTTTGTTCAATGTTACAGATCTATCAAGATATCATCAACACAATTTATACAACAGATTAAGCATAGTTTTAGGTAGAAGCTTGGGTTACAACCTTGGGGTTTCCGCTGGGTTCTTTAGCTGGTTTCATTGGTTTACTTCGCACCTAACAGAATCAAATATCCATGTAAGTTTGTTGCTCATCTCAAATTCAACAGCCAGTGTTAGCAGAGAAGTTTCTCAATGGATTTTACCTTCCTCAGAGGTGATTACTCCTGGGTTGTATTTTTTTCCAGTTTGGTTGGCGTTTTGATTTCAGAACCTTGGCTTTGTAGCCGGCAAAACACAAGGACAGTTGTGAGTCCACTGATTACATTAGTACCAAGTACGGTGGTTACAATTTTTAGGACAATTACATGGATATAAAGTGTCTCACCTCAGAGAATGTACACGGACGTTTTGAACAGGTTATTGCTCTAGCACCCGTACAGTTACTGGAGCATCTGATAAAACATTCAAGCAGAACGAAGGAAGGATTTAGAGCCAGATGACGTCTTAAGGGATTCTGAACAGAAGGAAATAAGGTAGGGGAACAGGGCTGTTTGTGGCCTTACCATCGAACCGTTCTTAAGCAAGTTCGGGGTGACCTTCTTGGGGATTTTGGTGCAGTCCTTTAAGAGGTCTCGGAGAGGATCTCTGTGCGAAGGCTTACAGAGCTCATACTAGCGGGTTTGCATACATGCAAAAATGGAGGAGATTAGAGACTTGAGCATGGAGTTTTCGGACAAACGGGACAGAGGAAAGGAAGTAAAAGCGAGAATACAACCTGGTAGCAAATCCTTCACTAGGCTTGGGCAAGAATGGAGCCAGAAGTCCCACCCGTGGGTTTGCATGCAAGGATCGGGGTTGCAGTCTGGTCCCGCGTTGCTTCTGATTCACAATCCGGTAATAACCCCAAGCAAGGGTGAAGTTAGCACAAGAGGCGGGTGAAGCTAGTTGGCCACTTCCGGTCTCCTTCCATGGAGGAAATTCATGATAGAGTTATGCATGCAAGTAGAGGGAAATAAGGGATTAGAGTTTCAGCAGTTTAGGACAAGGAGAAATGAAGGGGTGGAAGTGAGCCTACCTTGCGCCAGAAACAAGAAGAGATGAAGGGAAGGATTCTGGCCAGAGAGTTCGAGAGGTTTGTGAGGAAGTGTGAGAGGGGCTTATTAATTGTTAGTCCATGTATATTGTACATATACATAATGTGGTAAGACAATAGAGTTAAGTAGTATATAGTAGTAAGTTTAACAGTGAAGTCAAGGGATATAAAACGGTGTGCACAAATACTTTATATTATAATGTTACTAGTACATATTTGTATCCGATGGCGTAGTTCGTATATTATACCCTCGTAAGGTCTGTTATCTAGCACCATCGCTATGTGTCGACGAGTACCCGATTTATTTTAGTTGCATAACACACTACACTTGTTTCATGTACAAATGTCCTAACAGTTTAATTTGCTCCATTGTATCCGTTAATGTCAAAAACCGTTGAGCACCAATGCGTATGTTCCATTGTGACTTGTTTATACCCTTAGTATCGTAGGTTATATGTTATACACTGGTTACATTAATGTGACCGGTTTATTAAACATACCATACATATTCATGATTTCATGTGTTATGGTTATTAGGGGTGTTTCAACCTACCCCCCTTAAAAGGGACTTCGTCCCGAAGTCTTACTTCCTTAACCGAGGTTTTACATTCTTGTTAATCCTAGGGATCAAGTCCCACATTTCATAATTCTCACTACCCAAGTGTGTTCATGAGCACTATGCCACATTAATGGCTTCTCACAAGTTTTCATAGTAGTCCAAGGTATTAGCAATGTACAAATAACAATATGAGGCGTAAACCACAGTACACACATTCATTCATAACCGAGCGTACATACACACACATAACAACCTCATACACGCAACCAACGTGTGGCTGTAGGAACAGACACAGTGCAAAGATTAAGTCCTAAATGCGTTCTCTCTAACCAAGGGATCATGTCCCGCCAATTCCACCATCCTATTTCATTGTTTGTGCTTATAAGCACCCCGCCACATCTGTGGCTTGACCAAGTTCTCAATAGTATCTCCATGTACCAGTAATATTCATATATTGCACTCATAAGCTATCAGATGAACTAATCATTCATTCATAACCACAATGCATCCAACCAATTCGTACACAGTTAACAGACATAACAAATAAACCACACATTAACCGCGCAACAACACAGCAAAAACGCAACGCGCCTACCCCCCTTAAATATGGATCGTAATCCCTTTTCTATCATCCTTGAACCTTGGTTCAAGAAGTTTACTTCAACTTCTCATGGGGCATTCTAGTTTCAATGCTATTAGCTCACCTTACGATCCTATCAAATTCCTTGACCATGTTAAAGGGTAGTTCGGGTTTAGCCTCTCTAGGGTTAGGGTATTGGCCGATAGGTCACTTGTTATTCATTTGGGAAATGTGATATACGGTCCACCAGCTTCTGCTGTGCGACTCTGATTTCCTTCAGGTTTAATTTTCCCTCACTATGTCTTCCAAGGTGGTGCGTGGCTTAATTGTATCCTTATCATTTAGGGATAATGGCCTCTTGACTGCCCTGAGGCATTTGAATTTATGCACAATTTTGGTGGCTTGTAATCTGTCTATCTATTTTCTTTGGTGGTCGGTTATTCACAGTTTTAGTGCACTTTTAAGCGTCTGAGTTATTCTTCCTAGCTGTCCTTTAGGTTTACATTCATATATGCTTTGTAGTAATGGTTTAGTGCTTGGTATTTTTTTCCAATGTTGCAAGCATGTCGTTGCTACGACAACATGTCTGGTGGATCTTACCGATCATAATTATATGCAGTTAGTTAGTTTACTCTCCTAGCACTGTTACCTATTTTCTCCCTTGATGTGTACCGCCAAATTAGGCTTTTCTTCGTCTATACGTAACCTTTATTTTCCATCTTCATTATAGCCTAGACATTGCTGGTTGACCTCCTTTAGTCTAAGTCTAAAGGTTGCCAAATTGTATATGTTGCAAGTCTCTATGATTGTAAATTGTTTACATAGGATAGTTAGTTTCCCTATCATCATCATTGTTCTTATGATTGTTTCAAGCAGCAGCTTGTCGATTAGCTCTGCTCAGTCGCAAGGTCCAGTGTCTTGCATTTGGTTTCTGTAGTACATGTTTTCATGTATTATCTATTTGGTTATTAGTAACATCACACCATTCTTCCCACAATTTCAAGTCTTCACATCTTTGTAGGTGCTTACTTTCTGGGTTTCGAACCATGTGTCTATGTTTTTTTTATGTGACTTTATTACTTAGTAGCAACAACGCTTTCTTCACACTTACCAATCCAAATTCGTACAATTTGACACCTATTTGTAGTTCTATGTCCACTAGTAGGGGGTTTCGAGAATCATCCAACACCGACGTGATCAGCGTAAGTGTTAGACTACCCCTTCACCCTAATTTATGCGTAGTGTCACTTGACCTGGCCAGGGTCGAGCTCAACCTTGCACGTCCGGTTTAACCGACCAATCAGTTTAACCAATTTTAGTTCTTATCCCATTTGTTCCTAGTCATCTAGTAATCAATTGATGGATTAGTATTAAAATATAAGCCTTTAGACTAATCGTTCAGATTCTTAGTTGTATATATATATACTATACATATACTCGTGTATTATAACCCTCTTGATTTGTATATATAGGTTCCCATATGAGTATTCCAATAAGTTTAATGATATACTAGTACATGCATTTATATCCTCCTGGTATTACCAGCTCTTCACTTCCTAATCCTCGTACCATATGTAGGTATGTTCATGTTTGTTTCCTATATATCTGTGGTCTCATAAATTTTTGTGTTAGTCAATTGGGTATACAGTTGTATATTTCCCAACTCCCATGTTATTGCTATTATCCTCAACACTTGCAGATTAATATCTGAACTCACAACATGATTCCTCACCTATCTTAGTCCATTAATTAATTCCTCCATTAAGTCGTTAATCTTATTCAAAATTTCCAAATTTCAATGGCCAGTTATTCGTAATTATTTGATTTTCTCCTGATATTTTCCTTCTCATAAATATTTGTCTGATTTTTCTTCTCATTTCTATCTGACTTACACGTTATTTTGTTTTCCAAGCTCATCTTTTCTGGGTCTCGTAAACCTTTGTTACTTTCTGATTACTATTCTTTGTGTGCTCCTCTTACTTGGAATAGTCTAGCTTTTGTTTTCCTGGTCTACCCAACGAGTGGTGGGTACTCTGGATTTCTCACCACTGAGGTTTCAGTATTTATTTTCGATCGTTGACCTTCTTTAATTGAACTCTATTTACTCCATGGGTTTTGTTGGTATCTTGTCTTTACTGGTATGTATGTATGTACATTGGTATATATATGATTTGATAAATCCTTTTTAGAGTGCCTCGTGTTTATCTATTTATATTTTACTCGATGTAGTTGCCGTTGGTTAAAGGTCCATTAGTCTTACCAGACGTTCCACCTTAGTCTTTTGATTATCATTGTGACTGTCATAGCTTCTCCTACATTGGTGAGGCCGCTCTTCGGAATCTATTTAGAAACATTTGTCCTTGAATGTAGCGCGTTTTAGATATTTACATTTGTTGCAGTTGAGTGAGGTTATTATTCGGAAACATTGTGATGACTTTAGTTGGGGTTATGGTAAAGCTTAGACCAATAATTCGTTGAACGATCTTGGTTTGAACCGTTGTTAGATTTACATGTGTATTATGTTGTAAGTCTGTTTTATATAAGTCTCCCGGGACAAATTTTTATGCATGTCTTGAATACTCAGTTAAAGCTCAGACAAATATGGATCCAAGCGTTCTTTCGTAGGCATAATGAGATATAACCAATGGTGTAAAGGGTTTATTTATTATAACCGGATTTTTCAGCCATCGGCGCAATTGTTTGCTGGCATCCCAACAATTCCTCTTTTGGAATGTGTTCATCCATGATTGAAACTTAACTTTTTGTTGTGAAATTCTTCCCTTATTTGATCTTCAGAATCATGATACTCGTTAAATATTTGTTTAGATATTGTACGTACTTCTAGACTTTGGCTCGCACATTTATATGGTGAAAGTTGTTGCTCTTTTAAATGGTGTGATGGTACATTATCGTGCAGGAGAAGAATGACAAGCAACTGTTTGTCCTTAGTGAGTCAATTGCTGGGTTCCAGAGGGATAAAACAACTCGAACCATAAGAGTATGAAGGAGACGTTGATAAGCATGTATATATGTTCCTTGTTCACCGGTGATAGAAGCAGGAGAGAAACCCAGTAATTTTCACCGGTTTCATTTGTTTGAGATGGAGAAATGTAGAAGAATAATTGAATATAAAGATGGAGAAAGGAGGCGGTGACGACGCATACCGATCGCCAGTTGAGGCGTTGTGTCGTTCAGATCATGCAGAGAATGGGGGTAAATGTAAACAGGAGCAGGGAATTTATTGAATCCGGAAATATTAGATTTTTGGGGTATAAAATTATGTCATGCTTTATTCAGCGTTATAGATCGTACAAATTTTATGGTGTAATTACGTCTCGAATTATATTCTCTATTTTCATCGTTTTACGAGGGGTTTTCTTAGATTACCCTCTCAAGTATTCGAATTGCAGAATTTATCTCAATCCCAATCTTGGCTTAATTAATTTCTTATTTAAGCTTTATTCATTCATAAATTTTAGGGTATTTCAGTCCTCTTTGTTTGTGAGGTAGGGTCTCATCGACTGCTAAGCATGTCGACCCAAGTTGTCGCTAAAATTGGTCCCTCTACGGGTATTATCCTTTTGGCAACGCCTATTGTATAGAATAGTCTTTTCTTCACAGGTTGATTGTATGCCATTAAGTAATTGCCAGATCGGGTCTTCCCGAGTGTGAGGAGTCTTTCTACCTCTCTGCGTTCTTTCCCTGAATTTTAGAGGAAATTAGGGACGTAGAGGTTGGGTGTAGGTGTCTGTCAGGTATCCAGTAATTACTGGGAAGAATCCTAACTAACGCGCCTCACGTACTACCCCAACCCTTAACTCATTGTCAGAATTCCTAAACTCGGTATTTCCTGTTCCAGTCATCAGAGCGTAACTACGCTCTGATACCACTTTCTGTAACACCCCCGAATAAACATCCAGTAGTACAAACAAGCTCCAAGCCTTAATACAAGACAACTATGCAGCGGGTTTTCAACATCATCCGGGTGTCACAGACGCCAACCACCCACGTGGTTGACACAACCATACCACCAACACCAAGTTACGGTCTGCATGACTGGGAACAGCCCTCAATACAAACTCATATACAACACATAGTACAATTCCCAATTACCGAGTGTCTACAACAAAATTACCAAATCATAAACTAAGAATTACATCTCGGGTTTAGTATCAACCCATATATTACACATACTACTACAGACTTAAAAGCCATGCCCTGATGGACTACCCCCGTGGTAGCCATCCCGCCTACGCTCCATTATCGTCCGGCACAATACTTGTAAAAATTGGGTTGTAAAGGACTCAGCAAACTACGCTGAGTATGAACGTGTGTAGCCCGCATGTTGCCGGGCCACACGACTACTTGGTCGAATATGATTAAGTTCAATTTGCATGCTATAATAAAACAGTAACACACAGCACACAACGACAACATAGCAGATCACAACATTTTGGCATAGAGATATCATCAAGCACCTCAAGCATGTAACAGCAAGTAGGGTTTACAAAAGAATTTGAATAATGATGATCCTCACAGTGGGATCATTCAATGTTGAGTGTTCTCATCTCTTCTTCTTTGTTCCATTATGTATACTTCTCGTTCTCTTTCTTTGCACCAGGTCCAGGGATATAGATTGATTCCCGTGACCATATAGTATGGGTGCCCATCTTTCTTTGCTTCTTTATAGATTCATCGTGAGTTCTTTTTGTTACCGCACGTTGGAGGACGTCTCCCCCATAGCTAGTCCCCATTCCCGACGTCATGCGCCGAGAAAGCGGAGTCGACTCTTGACTCCAGGATAAGCTCCACCACGTTGTCACTCCCCCATTCCGACGTCATGCGCCGGGAAAGCGGAGTCGCCTCTAGACTCCAGGATGTGCTCCACATAGAAGGGCGAAGTATCTGATGCAGATACCAACTCCCGAATACTCCATACTGTACGGCCCGAGATGTCGTCTTCCCGGGTTATTCTCATGTTCCACCAATAGAGATTTGCTCTTCATTATCATTAATGCATAGACACCGAAGTGGGTGTCATGGTACGTCCTCCATAGTTAGAGAGGAGTTCCCCTTTATAGTATTTTCTTTGTTTTCATAGTTCTCAGCGTTTCATCTCAAATTCCATAAACGCGATGGGACTAAACTACTGTGTGCGCGCAAATAATATGCAAAATGATATAAAATCCTATAAGCAAGATAAACAGGCAATCTAATTTCATGCTTAGATCTTAAGGTCGTTTTCACACAGAGCACACAGCAAACAAGCCGTGTAACACGGCAACATACGAACCACACATGTCCATACCTTATAATAGTTGTCATAGATACTTGCACAAGGGTTCCCCGCTTCCCGTGGAACTCACTCCTGTAATGATTATTCGGACGGGTTAGATCGTTCGACCATGTGTTATTGTTCATAGTTCAATTCATGATGTTTGGCCTAGTCTTAAGTGTTATGGTTGCCAATGTTGGACCTACTTTATCCGTTTGGCTTGGACCCATTGTTTTATCCAAGCAGTAAAATTTAAGGTAACTCAACTTATCCCAATATAATCCTCTCGTGTTCTATAGTACTATTCCTAATTACCTTTCGAATACCTATAAGTATGCATTGTATCGATTTATTGATCAGGTTATAATTCTAGACCTTATATTATTAATCCCTCTTAGACCAACCCAATGGTTACGGGTTGATACTCAACAACTAAGGAATACTCCTCCACTTCTATGCTCATTAACTTGACTATTTCCCATTCTTAGTTCACCAAAGGTTTAGTTTCAAGCTGCCTAACCTGTACCTCTGTTACTAGGCATCCCAGCACTGTTTTATATTCATAATCAATTCCTAATGTAGCACCAGACCCATCTATACAGAAGCACTGCAGTTTCCAAATCTGCGCACAACTCCCATGCGCTATCTTTCCTAACTTCACCTCTAATGTAGGAATCTGATGTTTAACCTTCTCGAATTCTTTTTTTTTTTTTTGCTAACATAGATGCAGTTATTAGCTATGATTTGGGTTTATTTCTAAATCATAATCACACTCTTATACCACTTATATTTTTAGTTATACTGAGCTGAAGGGGATGGAAACTGAAAACGCTGACACACCAAACCTGAAGTTCTTCATCCTATTTCCTTTTCTTTATTCACGAACTTGACTCCAAATCATGTCCGCTTAGTTAAGCATTCTAGCAGGGTTTTTCTTAACTTAGGAACAACTTAAGATACCCTGACCGTCCTACTGAAATCCCTTAATACAGAGCTGTTAAAGAAAAAAAAACTGAAACTGAACACAAAAGCTGCAACTTCATCTTCTATCTCCTTTGTTCGTTTTTTTTATTTGATTTCCAGAGTCTCCCACCTCATTACCCACGTGACTAAGTGTGTTATAAAGCTTCTTTTGAATTCAAGAACAGACCCAAAGTAACATGGTTAGCATCCCCTGGAAATTCTTTACACCCAAAACAGAATCTGAAACCCTGAACTCATGAAACTGAAACATGTTCTTTCCTGTTGTTTTCTTCCTGTGAAATAATTTGCCTCCCAACTCCTCCCTCATTGATAACTCATATGGTTAAGTGTTCTATCTCAATTTTAAATCTCGACCAACTTGTGAATCCTACAGAATCATCTTTATGCTGAAGCAAGAAAGTTCCAGAAGCTGAAACAAAAACTGAACTCTGAAACACAGATATGATATCCTGATCTATTCTATTTCTTGGCTGAGTTCACGAACTGGGTTTTCAATTCCTCCAAAGGCACTTACTTAGTTAAGGGTTCTGGCTATGTTTCAAACTCAAAACAACCTAAAACCACTCTGTTACTCCCACTGGTGAACTCTCATACTGAAGCAAGAAGGTACAGGAAACGAGTATATAAATTGGTACACCTCTCTTCTGTTTCTTTTCTGTCTATTCATCAATCTGATTTTTTTGCCAATTTCCCCTCACGTTTCCTAGCTTCCTAGTTAAGCGTTGTGATATAATCTTACCCTCAAACCATGCGGTTACACCTACTGAGGCATATTCATACAGAAACAAGAAACTCAGAAACTAAAAACTGAAGCTGAAACAGGAGAATTCCAGGACCTGAAATCATAAACTGTACCATTCTCTTACCTGCTCACTGTCTGATCTTCTAACTGCCTTACGGTTTATACCAAAATACCTACTTACTAGGAAGTTTCTAAGCCCAAAACAACCCACAACAGTTCGATTGATGTTGCAGATATGGTCTAACCCTGAAACTGGACAGACCCAGAGAACCTGAAATCTGAGACCGATTCATTACCCCCTATTGTTTTTTTTTTGTGTTCTTGTTTCTGTTTTCGGTTTACCCCACATAGCTTAAGTATTTAATCAGGATTATAACTCCGAGGCAACCCAAAACAATCCCGGTGATGTTACAGAGTTATCCTCACACAGAAGTTAGGAACTGAAAAGAAAACTAAAACTGTAACATTGATATACTCCCCTCTGTCTCATTTCTTTATTCATGAATTTGACTTTCAATCTTCTCCCCAACCTTTCTTACCTAGTTAATAAGTGTTTAATCCGGATTTTCCTTAGAGACAGACCAAAGACAAATCTGTTAAAGCCACTAGGTGTCCCAATCCTGAGCTGATAAGAAACTGATGTTATAAACTGATGTCTTTTCTTCCAAGTTCTTCTTTTCGTTTGCTCACAAATTAAATTCCTAGGTCCCTCAGGTTGTCTAACTACTGATTTAAGTGTCTTAGCAAGGTTTCCTCCTCAAAACAAACCCAAGTCAATACAGTTATTCCTACTGCAACGTATTTATACTGACATTAAGAATTTTAGGAACTGAAGTCCAACTCTTGCATTCTTCTACTGTTATCTTCTCCTTTAATCTCACTTTCTAGGCACTAAACAATTTTATAATTCTTTCAACCTGTGTGCATATTCGGTTATGGGCTTAAGCCATGTTTTAGACTCAATCTCAAGTTAATATCACCCCTATACCCCTTCTGAAAATCATCCATACAGAAACGACAAGTTGCAGAATTTAAATTCACGTTTCTGCACTAGTTCCTGAGCTAGTTCATACAGAATTTTCTGAGCTATTTTAACTTGTGGTTTAACTGTAAGCAACTGGTACTCCTGTTACCTAACGCTTCAGAGTTTACTAGCTACTGGCCCTAAGGCAGTTTCCACACATATTCAACACTAGGAAACACCAAGTTTCAATCCAGATGCATTCAATTTTCTGATGTTACTGAAGCAGTTCACCACCAGATTTTTACTCAATCATTGTCACCCGATTTATCAAGATACTTACAACCAGAATTCTTTTTACACTTGATCAGACTCAGTTTTAGGGTAGGAGTTTCGATATCAACCTCAAGGTTTTCAGTTAGAGTTCTTTGTTGTTTTCTTTGGTGTGTTGCTAGTACTCTCTTAACCTGATATTCACACGTACACACTAGACCCTCTAGGCATGTTTGTTTTTTTTTCTTTTTTTTTGTTACTTAACATTATTCTTCCTTGACCAGCTCCCTTAACAATTTTCCAGCACACACACACAGCTTACAACACAGAAATCAGTTCCTAGTATAGTACACCGATTTTGCTAAATCGTTCAGACCAACATAACCAGATTTGTCCTAGTAGTTACTAGCTGATTATCACTGGTATTTCCTACTGTTTTTTTTCTTTACAACACTAAATCATGTTTTTAGTTTCTTAAAAACTTGGTGTTTAGACAAACATTTTGCCAATGCTTTGACCGACCAGCTCACAGATTTCCAGCAGAATTTTAATCTTCACAACACACCGTTTTTTTTGTTCAATGTTACAGATCTATCAAGATATCATCAACACAATTTATACACCAGATTAAGCATAGTTTTAGGTAGAAGCTTGGGTTACAACCTTGGGGTTTCCGCTGGGTTTCTTAGCTGGTTTCCTTGGTTTACTTCGCACCTAACAGAATCAAATATCCATGTAAGTTCGTTTCTCATCTCAAATTCAACAGCCAGTGTTAGCAGAGAAGTTTCTCAATGGATTTTACCTTCCTCAGAGGTGATTACTCCTGGGTTGTATTTTTTTTCCAGTTTGGTTGGCGTTTTGATTTCAGAACCTTGGCTTTGTAGCCGGCAAAACACAAGGACAGTTGTGAGTCCACTGATTACATCAGTTCCAAGTACGGTGGTTACAATTTTTAGGACAATTACATGGATATAAAGTGCCTCACCTCAGAGAATGTACACGGACGTTTTGAACAGGTTATTGCTCTAGCACCCGTACAGTTACTGGAGCATCTGATAAAACATTCAAGCAGAACGAAGGAAGGATTTAGAGCCAGATGACGTCTTAAGGGGTTCTGAGCAGAAGGAAATAAGGTAGGGGAACAGGGCTGTTTGTGGCCTTACCATCGAACCGTTCTTAAGCAAGTGAGCTTCTTGGGGATTTTGGTGCAGTCCTTTAAGAGGTCTCGGAGAGGATCTCTGTTCGAAGGCTTACAGAGCTCATACCAGCGGGTTTGCATACATGCAAAAATGGAGGAGATTAGAGACTTGAGCATGTAGTTTTCGGACAAACGGGACAGAGGAAAGGAAGTAAAAGCGAGAATACAACCTGGTACCAAATCCTTCGCTAGGCTTGGGCAAGAATGGAGCCAGAAGTCCCACCCGTGGGTTTTCATGCAAGGATCGGGGTTGCAGTCTGGTCCCGCGTTGCTTCTGATTCACAATCCGGTAATAACCCCAAGCAAGGGTGAAGTTAGCACAAGAGGCGGGTGAAGCTAGTTGGCCACTTCCGGTCTCCTTCCATGGAGGAAATTCATGATAGAGTTATGCATGCAAGTAGAGGGAAACAAGGGATTAGAGTTTCAGCAGTTTCAGACAAGGAGAAATGGAGGGGTGGAAGTGAGCCTACCTTGCGCCAGAAACAAGAAGAGATGAAGGGAAGGATTCTGGCCAGAGAGTTCGAGAGGTTTGTGAGGAAGTGTGAGAGGGGCTTATTAATTGTTAGTCCATGTATATTGTACATATACGTAATGTGGTAAGACAATAGAGTTAAGTAGTATATAGTAGTTAGTTTAACTGTGAAGTCAAGGGATATAAAACTGTGTGCACAAATACTTTATGTTATAATGTTACTAGTACATATTTGTATCCGATGGCGTTGTTCGTATATTATACCCTCGTAAGGTCTGTTATCTAGCACCATCGCTATGTGTCGACGAGTACCCGATTTATTTTAGTTGCATAACACACTACACTTGTTTCGTGTACAAATGTCCTAACAGTTTAATTTGCTCCATTGTATCCGTTAATGTCAAAAACCGTTGAGCACCAATGCGTATGTTACATTGTGACTTGTTTATACCCTTAGTATCGTAGGTTATATGTTATACACTGGTTACATTAATGTGACCGGTTTATTAAACATACCATACATATTCATGATTTCATGTGTTATGGTTATTAGGGGTGTTTCAATTAGATTTGGGGTATTTCATGTAGTTGCTCCCTATTTTTGTTGTATGGAAATAGGGAAAAGAAAGATATGTACTTGTGACCTATGACTGTTTTCCTTGTATTATGTAACTATCTTAGGGGAGAACTATCTACTATGGTTATAGTATAAAAGCTGTCATCTTTTGTTGTTCAGATTAATCTTTCAATCTTTAACAAACTCAGAGGGAATTCTTCTAAGGGGGAATCTCTCGAATTTTTTAAGTTGCCAAGTACATATGATTTTGTATAGGTTGACATCATCAAAAAGAGGGAAATTGTTAAGTCAAGATACTTTAGTATCGATGATAGCAAACCTTGTATTGTATATGTAACATGTTTGTTAAGCTTTGAAATTCAGATAGACAGACAAAGGAGTGGCTTCGCACGCAAGGTTGCAAGCGCACTCAATTCATGACATGTGCCCAACCGGTCGGGCACCTGTCCAGGAGAGCTCACGATAGAACTTCTAGCACATACAAGAAGTGAGGCATCACACGACCGTATCTTTTATGCTTCAGAAGTAAATCAAAGACAAAACACTGCAAGAAGATCGACATATCTATGCATACTCACACATCCTCACAATCAACTAGCACACGACAAGAACATAACTCACTAATGTGCAAAAGAACAAGATAAGTAAAAGGCTATTTATCAGAACAATTACATAGCCATAATGAAGTCTAAAGGAACATTAATGAGCCAGCCAGGATCAGACAAGTTGAGTACACAAGTTGTGCTCGACCAATCGAGAGAGCCGCCGCCGATGTGTTCAATCACAAGGCGACACGTGTTCTGACAACTCCAGATCAAGTTGAAGCCTCTCTACAAATCTAGTGTGGTTGTTATGTGAAAGGTCGAATCTGTAATCGACTCCTAAAGTCTAGGAGCTTATTGGACGGTAGTTATATCTTGACTAACCGTATATATACTTGCATTTATGTCATATGTAGGTAAGTTTGTACAAGAGAGAAAAAGAGAGATTATCGGAGCAAGTGTGAATCAGACTTAAGTGTGTGTAAGAGCTAGAGAGTTAGTGAGCTGGTTAGGACTGGAGTTGTGTGACAACACTTTGTATTTGGTAGACTGATCAGTCGGGGAGCGGTTGAGCAACCGTAGACCGGCTGTCAGGAGAGGGTAGGTGACTTTTGGATAAAGTCCTAAACTGTCTCGGAGTCTGTGTGTGGGGCGAGGGAGATTGAGTGAATTTCTGTGTGTAAATTCTCAATCGAAATGGAGTTTCTGGTTTAAGTTTATCTCGTGTCTTTCCTTAACTATCAAAGTTTATTTGAGTCAACGATACGTCCACGATCGATCGGGGACGCATCAGGAGCGCTAGTTAGTTTCATGATCAACGATTTACCTAGAATTAGACGTGAGAGTGATTGTTCAAAGTGCTGAACAGGTCAGGTTAGGAGTTATCAATAATAAGATTGATAGTGGAGTTTTTCATCTAAACAATTTTTAACTCGTTCTTTGTTTTCGTTCTCTGTCAGTCTCGTACTAAGGCTTCTGATTTACTATATTACAAACTTACAGTACATTGATACTTTTATTGTCTATAAATACCAGGGTCGTTGCTTACTATTTGAAATTCCCACAAATTCTAGATAGTCTTAACCTATTTCCCGCGAAGTTATCAGGTTAGTATCGATAATTACATTCATTAAATGAATAGCATATTCCTTTCAACGTCAGTAATATTTCTAACGCAAATTCTGGGCTACACCTCACTGTAGCCAGTGGGGGCTACATCCAGGTACGCCGCTCACTTTCTTTTTTTTCTTTTTGTTTCCTCTTCCCTTTTTTCTTTTATTATTTTGGAACTTCCGTGTAACACCCCAACCACAACAACACACCTGATAACCTTCTGCAGCGGAAAACACTCAACATCACATTACTTAATCCAATGGTGTTACACGCCGTTAACCACCCACGTGGCTAACAAGGCTGATACATATACATCGTATCGGTCTGATGGACCAGATTCCCGAGCTACTACACAATACAAACCTTATTCCATTTCCAATAATTACTATATATAAACATTTCCACTGTACCGAGTATTCATTAACCAATGCCGACAACAAATTCGGTCTTACTACACCTAAAATACATACACCATTCAAAGGCTACCCATGCATGAACAAATACCCCGTCCTATCCTCGAACGGCCTCCAGCTCCTTGTACCCGAAATAGAAAAGGAAGAAAAGGGTGGCCCCCAAGGGGCTCAGCACCTTTGCTGGTATGGTAATCCCGCAGCCCGCATGCTACCGGGCCACGCACAACTAATTGTCGTCTTAACATTCAGTTGATTATATTTAAATCATGCATGTAAACCATAAGCACACAACATATTGCATACACCCAACTAAAGGGCTCAACAAACATCCAACACATCCACACATCCACACGTCACAACCATTCATAGTTTCCTTTAACCCTAGTATGGCTCTCCTCCAAACGGAGTTCTTTCTTAACAGACGACACTTACCCATTAATCGGGTTGTCCTTAAACACCTCTTAATTAAACTATGTTTCTTATCCATCATCCACATATACCACATTTTAACGACTTATGGCACCACATCGTAATAGCAATTGCAGCACAACACAACACATAACATAACGGGTACAGTCCTCTTAGGAACCGTCCCAACCATAATTAGTTCACCATAGAGCCTAGAGAATGTTGCCAAACTCATGACAAGCTCGTAACATAACTCGTTACCGTCTCTTTAAACGAACGGATAACTTAACACCAAGGTGTGTCAGATATAGTAATCCAAGCACACTGAACAACCATTGTATGCCCCAGTAAACCGACGTGAGTCAGTAATATAGCTTTGGTTAAGCTAAAGGGAAGATTGGAAACCCAATGGGAAAACAACCACAACATACACCAAGAGAGTCGAACCGGGTATGACATCGACTCCCGTCCATCACACGCGTGGCCGGAACATGACCGGACTCCTCACCCCCCATTAGTACACACATACTTATAGATAGGTAGATGAGCTCCATTATGGAACCTATCACATCCACACACCATACGGTATCAAACCGAGTGAAACACGCAAGGGAGGTTCACACACTTGCACATAATAACGTCACACAACTAACTCACGCATAGCCGTGGTTAGAACGTTCCCAAGGTTTGGGCCGTTAAATCCGAATACCGGTATCTCATGTGTTCCTAGATTTAGTTAGCTAGGGTTTAGCACTTAATTGAGGTTAAACGGTATCGGGACCAATTGCGCCACATAAATGAATTACTATAAACTCATTACATGTTTTAATCTTACAAGGTGGCAAACACTCAAAAAAACACATTGGCATACAAGCCGGTGTAATCCGGTAGGACACAGGTTGCAAGAAAACCATACCTGTCGCCGGAGTCCACTCTACCATGTCCACTTATGTTCCTCGAACAATTCTTGAACAACTGGTAACATTACAATTACTTTCATTAATATTGGGGTAACATAATTGCTTGATAGCCAATGCCCATAGTTAACCCCGTCATTCCTTTGTACTTAATCTATTTATGTGATCTTGAGTTCACAACTTACACATTCACTCTCATACTTGTTTATACTTCCAATGGCCTTTAAAAGTCACCAAACAAGGCCTAAACATCATCTAAAACCATTACCATTCACTTCCCCATCTTAAACACACTTAATTACACTCTTTGGTGCACTTTTAGGGTGGTCCGGGTTTGTGTCCGAGTTTACAAACCCGGACCATCTCATCGCAATCCTTTCTGCCCAATTTCTCACCTGGTCCGGGTTTGTATCCGGGTTTACAAACCTGGACCACCTACAGACTTTAGTCTCTGGCATGTTTTTGGGGTATTCCGGGTTTGGGTTCTTGTTTGCAACCCGGACCACTCCAGTATTAGTTCCAAAACATTATTTTTCAGGTCTTGTTGCCTTAGTTCCTCACCTCCATTAAATGTATAAACTTCCCAAATGTTCCTAAGTATATTCTAATGCCAAAACATCACATTAAACATCCCTAGTTTCATGTTCAACTTGTTACTCAATTTCCTTATATATTCACCAACACTTGTAACGTTTTCCATTTGATTTCCTAAGTGTTGTTTCACCTAAATGACCTCTATACCAAGATGTTTCCTCTCCATCATAACATCATCTCCCAAGCATCTTCTCTTACTAACCCAAATCTTCTTTTTCACATCTTCTTAAAATTCCTTTCTCAAAACCTTACCCAAACATCATTCCCTCCATATTCACCAACATTACCCAAACCTTAAACCAACTTCTCCAAGACTTTAATACATCTTAAGAACACCCATAGATTTCTAAAACTTCCAAGATAATGCCTAAATCCTTGTAGCACCTTAGAACACCTTAATGCATGTTTTCTTCCTTAGTAAAACATTTATCCATTCCTTACATTACCTAGTTCACCAAAGCTCATTTAAACACTTAAAACTCCTTATACATTTTACCAATTTTCGCCATAGGTTCTCTTAGCATATCATCATTCCAAAACTCATAGTTTTCACCATTAAACATTCAAGATCACCTAAATCCATCAAGAACACCATCACAATCAAATCTTCACCAAATTACTCCACATCACAATATAGTGCATAACTTAAATTGCTTGGCACTTAGGCCCTTAAATAACATGGCTCTTAGGCCCTTAAATTGCTTAAACCTTAAACACTGAATTTCCACAAGTATATATTGCCTTTGACCTGCAAATACACCAACAATACATATGCCCTTAATAAACTCCTTGAGAGCATTTCACTAGCTCATTTACCATGGCTCCTTAGGTATTTTATTAAGCCAAATCAAGCTCATTTCCTAAGGCATTTAAATCACATGAGATAGTTTGTTTTACCTCTTTCCTTCCAGATTTTTTACTTGATCATTCTTGTTCTTTTTCTTGTTTGGAAATCGGCAAGAGCACTTGGTTACTTGCCAATGTTCTAACCAACACACAAGTGCAACCAATGAGCATTCAAGCTTCATGCTTAAACTCACTTACAAACCCTAGGTTATAGATATTGTCTTAACACATAAGGATAGTTGTTTTACCTTAGATCTCGAAGAGAGTTTGAATATATACCAAGAGAGGACTCCACCTAGTCCATGAAAGGTTGGAATGAAGCTATGGAAGAACAAGAGAAGACACCATTAATGGTGTATTTTCGGTCAACACCAAACATGAGGGAAACTTCATTTTTCTTTGAGTTTCCTTACCTTGAAGCAAAGGAGAACAACAAGGTGTAAAAAGATGTGGTCAAGCTCCATCAATGGTGACTCTCCATGGCACCGAAATGAGGCTTTTGAAGATTTGAAAAGATAGAAGTGTAGAGCTTGCTCCAACTAGAAGAACGGTGGTCTCGAAATTGAATTTGGACCATGGAGCTAGGAGTTACAAGCATTCAAAGATGGAGAATGGTGTGAGAGCTGCTGCAACCGATGGAGAGAGGAGGAAGAAGATAGAAGAGAGGATGAAGACGTGTGAAATGAAGAAGGAAGGGAGAAATGAAGATAAGCTTTGCTTTAACAAGATATTAGTATTATAAGGTAACTTTCTTCTTTTTACTTTCCTACCCTTCCTTTCCTTAATTGATTTTTACATGGTGGTGACTCACCTTAATAACAACCGGCCCCCATCATTTATTTAGAGATAGTTTGGTCTTTATTGACCCATTTAATTACTTGTAACAACATATGTTACAAACTAGCTTATTAAAGTCACTATTCATCAAAACAAGGCACATAGAAGTGAAATTTTTGATTTCCCATTGACCTAGACTTCCAAATGTGTTACAAAGTAGTACACATATTAATTAAAGAGTAATGATGGATATTTAGCCAGTCAAAACTCATTTACAAGACAATTTGTCCAAAAATGTGCTTTAAGACTCCTTAAAGCACATTTTGTATTTCAACTTGTTTTCAAGCTTGGTTTTCTTTAGTAATTGATTTAATATGTTCATTAACATATTTACAAGGTCTAGGAATGACCTTTAGATTTTATACAAGGTTAACCAAGTCTAGAGCAATTATTTGCTTAAATTGACCTTAAGGTGTTTCCTTGTGTTTTGTTTGGTTTAATTGTCCACCAACGTTCCCTAAGGACTTAATTAGCCTTATTAAATCATAATTGAATTTTAAAAAGTCTTGGTAGGCTCTTTGGGTCCTAACCAAGTTCACTCCTAGTTTAGAGCATGTTTTTGCTCAAACTGTGGCTTAGTGTTTTATTGTGTTTTACTATGGTTTAAAATGCACACTGATGTTTCTAAGGCACTTTTTAGCCTTAACATACCATAGTTTAACATTTAACCAACATATGAAGGTTTGGGGTATTTCAATCTACCCCCCTTAAAAGAACTTCGTCCTCGAAGTTCACACTTCCCCACACATCATTGGATTAGAGTACGGGAATTACTTTCAAAATAAACTTCTATTACCAACACACCTTACGTCACAACCTCGGACTTGACGGTCCGGGTACATATACACATCCATCCATAACATATCATACTCACATGATTACCTCGGACTCAATGGTCCGGGTACCTTAACTGTATTGTACTTACATAACCACCCTTAGACTCTCAGGTCTGGGTAACATAACCACCTTTGGACTCATAGGCCCAAGTAACATAATCAATTCAGAACTCACCACATTAAGACTCAAGGTCAAAGTAATATTTATTACACCTATCACACAACATGTCTTAGCATGTATAGCAAATAGAAATACCTTTTCCATCTCTTCATGGGCTCGAGTCCCACGTTGAGTACATATACACTGTGACCCCGCAGAACCCGGTCGCGATGGACACCTTCTGGTCCCCGTTCCTTTGGGAGGTCAAAACATTCACTTAATTTTTTTTTAACATATGTACTCCTCATGTCACCGGTCCGAAGACAAAGGCTCATACGTCCTCAGCTCGTGAGCAAGTACTACAAAAAAAATATTCTTTACCAAGTTAAGTAAACAAGAGAATCCTTTATTCAAAATATCAATCCACTGTTTTGGAAATACCAATTGAAAACCCTTTTGAAAACTCAATACAACTCCCAGTCCAATTTATGCTCTTTGCATCCTTTCTTAGTGGTGTTATTTGTGACCACTTATAGGGAGCTTCAAGAGTCATCCAACCCTGATGTGATCAGCATCAGTGTTGAACTATCCTTCCACCCCAATTTGTGTTCGGCTTCCCTTGATCACATGCAAATCAAGTTCCACCTCCCACTTCATTTTCAAGTATCAATTAATACACACATTTCCCTTTTCTATCTTTTCCATCATTCTAGTCATAATCATCGCATCTCCAAGGGATAGAACACAGTCTATCAATTATCTCCATTTACTTTTAATCAAGTTACCTAGGGAATCTAATTCTTACTAGGTTCCATGTCAGTTTCATACCCTTCATAAATCACCACACTGTATATATATATATATATATTTATTTATCAAAATACCATACATCGTGTTACATTTAGTATTACACGAACACACACCATCGGGGTTTTAGTTCCCCAGGAGTTTATTTACTCCTTAATACTTGTACTAACCCACCACCATTTACAAGGTAGTCACACCTACCACAATGGTATTTCGCCTCTTCTGTGCGCAACTACCACCATTTAACCATGCCAACCATCATAACAATTTATTTTTGTGCTATGCACAACATAGTTCACGTACACTTGTACGGTAAAACACACTAAGCGGTTTTACGCTCTACCCCCCTTAAAAAGGATTACGCCCACGTAATCAATCACTGAACATTGGATTAAAACGTTCTACCGTCGTGAAGTGTTTTAACTTCCACGCGGTCCGCTATACAACGTGTTCCGGTTAGAGGATCTTAACCATATTGGCGGTTTAGTCCCTAACCAAGAATTCTCATTGGAGTTCTCTTCACCCATAACCAGTTTCGATTCTAGCCTGTCCATTCGTTATTCATACTGTATTGTACATCTCCAATTTATTACCTTTATCTTGGTAACCATGGTTTCTCAACCGACGCGTGGTATCTCTTACCGTGCGCGAATTCGGTGAGTTACAAACTTTCTATCCACCTCCACAGTAGTTTACTGTGTATGCTGCTATGTATTTCACAATGATTGGCTCAATTCTTTTCGACTTACTGTCGGTGGAGATTAAGCTACTACGTAATATGTAGTGCTTTCTCGGTTATTTCCCACCCTTGAGATATACTCCATACCGGAGTTGGTATTTAATGCCACTATAATCAATTAATGCCAGTCATGTTCCCACATTTGGTTCTGTACCAGTATCATTTCTATTAGTATGACCTTGCATTTCCTATGCTTCGTCATTATAGTATTATAAGTTTCCTTCTACCTCCACCACAATTAGCATTTCCCAAATCCTAGTTACCCCACTCGATCAGTACTGCGCAAGTGCAATACCAAAACACTCAGTCATACAGAGTGCAGAGGCGTAAACTCTTGACAGTAAATCTCTCATGCGATTGCAATAGGAACTCACACTGTGTTGTACTGAAATCCTTATCACATAATAATTGCCTCCGGCTTACTGCTCGGTTCGTTTGTTATCACTTACTGCTGTATCTCCACTGGGTTTAACTCACAACTCTGCTTATTTGTCATACCATCACTTAATAATACTTATACAACGGTCGCTTATTGCACACCGTATCCTCTTTCATTATCCAACATCAACTTACACTGCATCCGCTATTATATTAGCTTCCGCTATTACACTGGAATTGGCCACTTATTTGGCTGATTCTTTTTTTTTTAATATACTCCTTTTCGAGCCTTTATTTTCCTTGAGCGTTGTTCGCTGCACATCTAGCATCACACACCTATGGTGGTTGTTATCAGACTTATTACTCTTCTTGTTTACACAACTGGTGCAAAACACTTCCTTTCCGTAATATTTTTATTCCAAACATTCTAGGGAAATAACAACATGGTCTATCCTTAACATATTCCTTGAGTTGGGTTCACATAACTACCGCTCCTGCGGTCTCACAATATCGAGAGGTATCCCCACTCTTAATGCAGTGGTTCGTTCTCCGCTCTATTTACTTGTATAACATATACTTATACAATTAATTCAAATTTACATAACATATCTTGCTTGTGGCTTATAAGCCACTGCCTCGAGCTCTGCTCACTAAAGGCTATTACCACCCATTTACTTTTCTGCACGACATTACATCCTTTAACAGGGTCATCACATCTCGATTCCTTCCAAGTTGTCTCTTTGGCAGCTTAGGGTTGTACTGTTAAGTGGGTTCCCTTCAATGTCTAATCCGAGTGATTGTTTCAACTCTTGCGTTTCTGTTACGTTGCTCCATCCAATGATGTTTGATCCAAACACCCCTCAAGGATTGCTCCTGGGTGTTTCTAAGGTATGCCATTACATTTGGCTTGCACTTATGAGCACATTCAGTAAACTACGCCTTTTTACATTCTCAGCTGGGTATTCGTTCCAGCTATCATATTTTATTCCTGAAGACTCTTAAAACATATTGAATGTCTTTACATAACAATCGGTGCACTCCGCACCTCCCAACTCTTACATATTTCCTTGGACAAATTCACTGATTCCTTAGTCTCTTTAATTTATCTGGGTTCCTTTACTCCAAACATTAATGGTAATCCATTGCTTTTGCTTGACTTTTACTGCTGACCGTAGTATGGAGTCAACTACTTCCCGTGTTTCGGACTCTGCTCGTATACATATATGGGGTATCATATTGATACATTACTACTTACCCGACTAACTGCAGACGTTATAGAGTGAGTGGTTGAAATGGTGTAAAATTAAAAGAAAAGAAATTAAAACTCAAAATAAACGTCGGGCTGCAAACAAATCCCGATCGCAGTAGTATAGTGAAATGTAAGCGACCGGATATCGAACCACGGGACTAATGTACATATTATAGTACCTAAGCGTGTCACAAAGAGGGGGATTAATTGACTTGTTTTTATAAATAAAAGGAAAGATAAAATAAACTAAATTAACAGTTAAACTAAACGGGACTCTGGTTCAGATTAATATTATCTGCTCTCATTTCATGCTATTCCTACTGGTTAATTATAATTGTCTGGCAAAATTCCTTTAATTATCTAAGGACTAAGTCATAGCCTCATAAGAACTCGTTAACCAGAAATGCTCGGTCTAATCAAGGTTCGAGCACTCTTATGTAAACGGACATTAAGTACGAGGAAATATAATTGCATCTGAAAATACTAACTCATTAAATCATAATAGAGCTTTCTCCAGATTTACGGCTTAATCAACCTATCTATTTATCACCTGGTCTGATCAAAATAGACTTAGCAAGCAATTTAATAAACTCATGACATTTATTAAAAAGGCGAGAGATGAGCTTTAAGCGTAACAAACTTCATTAAATTAAAACCAGTAAAAACATTGCATAATTAATACAGAACATAATAATCATTCGCAAAGCATACGAACTCTAACCTAACATATTAAATAGTTTGGTCTTCTATTTAAATACGTGAGACTAGAGGTGATATTAATGAGATGAAAAGAAAACAAATGGAGAAGCGGGAGATTAGAAATGAAAATGAACGAGTGAGTGAAAGTGTAGTGGTACGAAGATGGAATGATGGTGTGAATTGGAACTCCAGGAGGAACCACGGACGGAACCTCTCGAAGGACACTGGAGAAAATGTTTGAGCGTTATATTTATAGAGGAGGAGAAGAAGCAAAGCAGCAGCTCATTGATTGAGCTCGTTGATTGCAGCCTCACTGCTTCATTTATTGCAGGGGACAGGAACATACGCGTGAGTGTTTTCTGGTAGGCGCCGACTGCTAAACGATATGGCGGAGTCAAGTTGGAGATAGTCGGCGCAAAGAAGATAACCCGTATTTAAACATGACCGCAAGGTAATAGGCGGCCTCCTCTGTCGTGTCCGCCTCGCGGTCTCCTCTGTCGTGTCCGCCCCTTATTGGGCGGTACTCTCTATCTTGTCCGCCCCTTATTGGGCGGTACTCTCTATTCCCGTCCTCACAATATGAGGCGGTTGCCTCCATTCAGAGTGGTCCGCCCCTTATTGGGCGGTTGCATGTAATTCATGCATGCACGTTCTTCTCCACGTGACCTTCTTTAATCCCTTATAAACATATGTATGTTTTAGGTATTTTTCCTACAATTTAACACATAAAATACCTTAGTTAATATAACAACATAATTATAGGAAAAACCCTAGATAAGTGAGAAACATTACTAAAAATGCTATAATTAATAAGGTGATTAAGCCCTAAAAAGTCTATATGTTTTGCACTTATCAAACTTCCTCACACTTGACTTTTGCTTGTCCTCAAGCAAATAAGGAATATAATTATCTCTAAGCCTTAATAATAAAACAAGATTAAATAAGTGTAGAAGGGAATTTAGACAAAGTGACAATTGAAAGAATAATTCTGCTCTTAGAAGTAGGTTTTAGCAAACAGTGAAAAAGAACAATTCAATAAAAGCATAGAAAAACTAACTGCAGAAAACAAGTTAGATTAACCTGGGATTTCCAACCAATTTCATTCACTAACCCGGGATGACAAGGGGTGTGAAGTAATGCCCTACTCCGCAATACCTTTCAACACCACGTACTCATGTTTATAAATATAAATTGCAATTTATATTTACATTTTTTTTTGAATGTGCAAATTGTATATACAAGCATACATTTTTTTTTAATTGCATTATTATTTTTCTGTACCCCAGACTTTTCTCTCTATCCTTATAGCGGTGTTGGGTCTTCTATCCCAGATCACGAGACCTTAGGTAGATAGGTGTTAAAGCACCCCAAAGAACTTAATAACCGGATAGACGAGGCCTGTTTTGGTTAGAAAAATTCATAAACAGCGGAGTACCTTGTCTTTATCCTTTTCTTTCCTTGACTTTCCACATTTTTCCATAATCCCAAGCTAAACTAAATTGATTTTTACAATTAGCAGATCTATCATTTTTGAGTGAAAATAGAGTATTTTGAAGGAAAATAATTTTATACAAACTCCTTGAAATAAAACTACCTTTCAGTTGTCACTTGACATAATTTCAGACACTTCTACAATTATTTTACCTCATTTTTGCAAAAATTTTTATATAGGCAGTTTAGAGTAGCAAAAAGCGAGTGTGGCATTATCGAGCAACTGTCATATTTTCAGGGAAAGGTCTCTCCTTCCTCACACTTAAGAGGAGCAATGTCCTCATTGATCAAAATTAATTCTAGAAAAGGACCTTTCAAAATATGACAGACTCATAAAGGATTAAACGCATGTAGGTTGAACATTAATATAATAAATGAAGAATTGAAACTCCCCTTGTATCGTAGATTGAGGAAGGTATCCTTCCTCACACTTAGAGCTTTGGTAGGGGTGAGACGTTCCTCACACTTGAGTTTGCGCAAGTGTTCAACCGAAGATAGTGAAATTCCCAAAGCAACTGAGGTTGCTTTCCAAAGGTGAGTTCAGCTATATATTCAACATAGAATTTGTTCTGAAAAGAAAATCATATATAGCCAGCAGAACTCCAATTGAACCAAAAGAAAATCATAAAATGAAAAACATAAATAAAAATTCATAAAATAAAAACATAAAGTAAACCACAATGTTACCTTCCTGAATATATCAAATGTTAGCACAAGGTTTAAACAGTAATAGTCTACAAAAAGTCAGAGAAATATAAAATAACAAGAAAATAAAATAAAATAAAATCACTGTGGTGGTGGTGGTGGAGGCTGTGCAGGTCCCTGGCCTGACTGAGCGAGGAGACGCTCTAGGAGCTGAGCGGTCCGCTCATGCTGCTGCGCTGCCTGTATATGCAGCTCATCACTCCGGTCTAGACGCCGTGTCACCCTCTGCTCAAAGCTCTCAAAGCGCTGATGCATCTGCTGCTGCATCTGATGGTACGCCTGGAGCTGACTCTGTAGATCTGTCGAGTAAGGTACAGGAGCAGGGGTCTGCATCACGTCAGTAGTCGGCACATAGGGCTCCTCTCCCTATGCAGTTTCAGCGGTCGGTGGGTCGGGATCAGCCGAGTGTGTAGCTCCCGTAGAGGTCCCCGCTGCTGTGGAAGATGCAGTGGAAGACTGAGCAGCGGTACCCCTGACCCAAGTACCGTCATCTGAGCGCATAAAGCCCCAGCTCCGCACAGTCAGCAGTGACACTGGGCGCTTCGCTGGACGGAGCTCTAAAGCTTCTTTGAACTCTGCTGAGAATGGGACAGAACCGATAATGTGGAGACCGAGGAAGAAGGGAAAATGGGAGTGATCTTCTTCTTCTTCGTCCTCATGTAGGAGACCACCTTATGGAGCTGGCTGAACATGACGTGGCTGAAGGAGATGCGCTGAGCGGGTGGAAATGGACCTAGGAAGTAGTCTAGTAAGGCACAATCCTCATCAGTAGCATCATGCGCCCCAGATGGGCGAATCTGATGACTGAGGATCTCCAGGAGAACCCTCTGAGTCAGCGTGGGGAAGCTCGCGAACGGGAGGACATCCTTCTCCTCCTCCCCTCTACGTCGGGTCCTCCGACCTACAACCTGAAGCCACCTAGACTTCGACCTCTGCAAGTACTCCTCTATGAATCCTCGGATATCACCAGGACCATCCGGAAGGTGCAGGAAAGAAGTGAATGTCGAGGGTGTGATCTCCACGGGGCGATGGCGTACATAAGAAGTAATGCTCATATCTCCCGCCCGGGCATTAGCATAAAACTCTCTAACTAAGTCCGGACTAAAGACTCCCTGCCCTAACCTCAGGATCATCGAAAGTCCTAGCCTGGCAAATAGAGTATCCACCCCTGCAGCCTCTAGCACCACAGGCTCAAATTTCCTCTCCATAACAAAGTCCTTGCCCTGATCGAACCAGGCACGAGCCTCTACTGAGATAAAGTCGTCGTCCCGGAGACAAGGTGCAGAAGAAGATGATGCACCGGGGCAGTCACCACCACGTGTACTAGACATACTAATATATATTTAAAATTAAAGGCAAACAATATTAACAGCATAACAATAAAATATTAAATATTAAACAAAATTAATAGATAATAACAACATAAAAATTAATAAACAAAAACAGCATAAAAGTTAAATAGATAATAACAACAAAGAACGTTAATAAATAACATAGAAATTAATATCAAATAGAACATTAATATTTAACAAAAACAACTCCGAAAATTAATAAAAATAGAAAACAAGATGAACAAAGAATGAAACATAAACAGAATAATTATACAACATAAATTCTGTCGAAAATTCGACAGAGTCTCCCCTAAAATTCTTCGTTTCTCCACAAAAAATTCAGTCAGAATCAAGGTTTTTAGTACCGTCAAACAATAACCTATAATCATAATCTATACTCGTTTAATAATCAAGGCTAAATAAAACTGAAAAATGCTAGTTTTAACAATAGATTTTCGTAACTATCATTCTTCAATTTTCGAATTCAACAAAAACACCCAAACTAAGTGTAATAAGTGAAGATTTAACCTTGTGTATGTAGATTATGATAAATATAGGACAAATTCGAGACAAATTAGCAATTAGAATTCGAAATTTTCGAATTTAAGGAATTTAGGGATTCGAAACTTCAGACCTCAATTTCTCCTAATGTAGTTCATCATTTACAAATTTGAAGCTATAGAAACGTAGAGAATTGAAAAACGAAGATTTCGGTACTAACCTTGAGTGATTTGGTGGAGAATTGAAGGAGTTGTGTTGATTTGAGGGAGAGGGTGATTTGCGCAAGGCCGTGTGCTCTCGGGCTGGCTCGAGTTCGAACTGAATTTGGGGAAGAACGGGCCTTGAGTGAAACGCGGTGTTTAGCTATATTTTTTTTTCTATACCGAGTCGCGTTCGCGAGGCGGTCTCTTGTGTGGCGTCCGCTAGTTAAGTGGCGGACAAGAGTGAGGCGGTCGCGTGTGTGGAGTCCGCTTGATATCTGGCGGACCAGGAGGCGGTCTCGTGTGTGGAGTCCGCGTGGTAAGTGGCGGACAAGACCTGTTCGATTTTTTTTTTTTACTTTCATTCGTAACAGACAGAAATATAAATTCATAAAATTATAGGTTAGTAATAATAATGACATAAAATTAGAAGTTAATTTAATTAGATAACGTAATTATAAGTTAGTAATTAATTTACATAAAATTTAAATGTTAAGGACAATGGAAATTAAATGTTAGTAGTTAGAGACAATGGAAAGAAATGACAGAAAATTAAATGACATAAATTAAAAGTTAGTAGTTAGTAAGACAATGGAAATTAAATGACAATAATATAAGAGTTAGTAATTAGATGTTAGAAGTCAGATGTTAGAAGTCCGAAGTTAGATGGCCAAAGTCAGGTGTCCAATTGTCCAAATGTCCAATTAACAGATTATTAGATAATTAATATTAACAAAATAGTAGAAAATTAATATTAACAAAAAACAGAATATTATGGACATAATATTATCAGAGTAAAAAGAACAGAATATTTATAATTAACAGGTGAATAATCCGGGGCTTAGGAACTAGAATAAATCTAGTCCCCGGCAACGGCGCCATTTTGCAGACGTTATAGAGTGAGTGGTTGAAATGGTGTAAAATTAAAAGAAAAGAAATTAAAACTCAAAATAAACGTCGGGCTGCAAACAAATCCCGGTCGCAGTAGTATAGTGAAATGTAAGCGACCGGATATCAAACCACGGGACTAATGTACATATTATAGTACCTAAGCGTGTCACAAAGAGGGGGATTAATTGACTTGTTTTTATAAATAAAAGGAAAGATAAAATAAACTAAATTAACAGTTAAACTAAACGGGACTCTGGTTCAGATTAATATTATCTGCTCTTTCATGCTATTCCTACTGGTTTAATTATAATTGTCTGGCAAAATTCCTTTAATTATCTTAAGGACTAAGTCATAGCCTCATAAGAACTCGTTAACCAGAAATGCTCGGTCTAATCAAGGTTCGAGCACTCTTATGTAAACGGACATTAAGTACGAGGAAATATAATTGCATCTGAAAATACTAACTCATTAAATCATAATAGAGCTTTCTCCAGATTTACGGCTTAATCAACCTATCTATTTATCACCTGGTCTGATCAAAATAGACTTAGCAAGCAATTTAATAAACTCATGACATTTATTAAAAAGGTGAGAGATGAGCTTTAAGCGTAACAAACTTCATTAAATTAAAACCAGTAAAAACATTGCATAATTAATACAGAACATAATAATCATTCGCAAAGCATACGAACTCTAACCTAACATATTAAATAGTTTGGTCTTCTATTTAAATACGTGAGACTAGAGGTGAAATTAATGAGATGAAAAGAAAACAAATGGAGAAGCGGGAGATTAGAAATGAAAATGAACGAGTGAGTGAAAGTGTAGTGGTACGAAGATGGAATGATGGTGTGAATTGGAACTCCAGGAGGAACCACGGACGGAACCTCTCGAAGGACACTGGAGAAAATGTTTGAGCGTTATATTTATAGAGGAGGAGAAGAAGCAAAGCAGCAGCTCATTGATTGAGCTCGTTGATTGCAGCCTCACTGCTTCATTTATTGCAGGGGACAGGAACATACGCGTGAGTGTTTTCTGGTAGGCGCCGACTGCTAAACGATATGGCGGAGTCAAGTTGGAGATAGTCGGCGCGAAGAAGATAACCCGTATTTAAACATGACCGCAAGGTAATAGGCGGCCTCCTCTGTCGTGTCCGCCTCGCGGTCTCCTCTGTCGTGTCCGCCCCTTATTGGGCGGTACTCTCTATCTTGTCCGCCCCTTATTGGGCGGTACTCTCTATTCCCGTCCTCACAATATGAGGCGGTTGCCTCCATTCAGAGTGGTCCGCCCCTTATTGGGCGGTTGCATGTAATTCATGCATGCACGTTCTTCTCCACGTGACCTTCTTTAATCCCTTATAAACATATGTATGTTTTAGGTATTTTTCCTACAATTTAACACATAAAATACCTCAGTTAATATAACAACATAATTATAGGAAAAACCCTAGATAAGTGAGAAACATTACTAAAAATGCTATAATAATTAAGGTGATTAAGCCCTAAAAAGTCTATATGTTTGGCACTTATCACTAACCCATAAGTAGGTCTGTCAGGCCCACATGCTCCAATCGGAGTGCGGTCGTCCCACAACACAGTTGGTACACTCGTAGTGTCCGTCACACGCCTAGGTGAAGTATTCTGTTGTCGACTCCCTTATATTGTCCTGTGGCAATATATATCCCGTGCTTCCCGAACTTATTCAAGGGTAAGTTTATCCACTGTTGTATCGTTCTGAACTCCATCCATACCGTCGGGTTGCTACCCTCGGGTTCACCGGTTTCCGTCCGGTTATTCAAAGATAAACTGGTTTGAAAGAAGGTTAGAAGAAGTATCGGTTTTAAGAAGAGAATTTTGTTCTGAAAGAAAAGAGTTTGAAATAAATCTGAGTTTGAACGAAAAATTTTCATGGTTTTACAACGTCTTCTTACCTTAACCGAGTCTAGCTTCTTGCTGACTGGTGTATCTCCAATTACAGAGGTTAGGCTATTAAGCCCTTCCACGGTTGTGATCATCTCCTTTAACTTCATGTTACTTCACTAAGTACTTTGTATTTTTCTAAATATTCTGCGAACAGCCCTGTTATAGCAGCACTTGCCATGGCAAGTGCGCCATGCTAATTGGCCATCGGTTAAACACACACACCGGTTGCGGTTTTGTTCTTACCCGCACTGTTATCAGTGGCTTTGTTGGCCCTTAATTGACCTTACAGTCTTGACAATAAATCCTTTGGGTGACTTCTCAATATCTCCCATAACAGTTATTAACTAGGGTGTCTCCCATCCTTGGGGACCCCTTTTTTATTTAGTATTGTATCTTCTTCGTACCGTTCCACGCATTTATCGTGGTTACTGAGACTTGTCTCCTGTTTGGGTACTACATTGTAGTTCCTTTGTTGGTTGGTATACCGTTGGTGCCATTATCTAACATTTGCCATCCCGTAGACTCTCGTCTCGGGTTTCATTATTCCGCTTCTTGCCTGTTGCAAGCTGGTAGTTTTCGACTGCTCGGCATGTCGACCCAGGTTGCCGGAAATTTCATTCTCCCATACACAAGATTCTTCATTCCTTGCTATCAAGTGCGGTTACAGTTGTTCACCTGGGAATCGTCTCCGGGATTTCTAATTTTCAGAATCTACCGCATGACAGGTTCCCTATACTTACAAGATAGTTAATAACAGCCAGATCGGGTTTCCCGAGTATGAGAGGACTTTCATCTCACTGGCGCTCTTTCCCAAGTCATAAAATAGGGATTGTGGAGGGCGGGAAGGATATTGTAGGTTTCCAGTATTCACCGGTATTCCTAACTAGCGTATCTCTCACGCTATCACTCAACCCTTAACCCAAGATACTGAAATCTTAACTCGGTACTTCCTAAGCTCGGTAACTCAGTCATCAGAGCGATACTTCGCTCTGATACCACTTTTTGTAACACCCCAACCACAACAACACACCTGATAACCTTCTGCAGCGGAAAACACACAACATCACATTACTTAATCCAATGGTGTTACACGCCGTTAACCACCCACGTGGCTAACAAGGCTAATACATATACATCGTATCGGTCTGATGGACCAGATTCCCGAGCTACTACACAATACAAACCTTATTCCATTTCCAACAATTACTATATATAAACATTTCCACTGTACCGAGTATTCATTAACCAATGCCGACAACAAATTCGGTCTTACTACACCTAAAATACATACACCATTCAAAGGCTACCCATGTATGAACAAATACCCCGTCCTATCCTCGAACGGCCTCCAGCTCCTTGTACCTGAAATAGAAAAGGAAGAAAAGGGTGGCCCCCAAGGGCTCAGCACCTTTGCTGGTATGGTAATCCCGCAGCCCGCATGCTACCGGGCCACGCACAACTAATTGTCGTCTTAACATGCAGTTGATTATATTTAAATCATGCATGTAAACCATAAGCACACAACACATTGCATACACCCAACTAAAGGGCTCAACAAACATCCAACACATCCACACATCCACACGTCACAACCATTCATAGTTTCCTTTAACCCTAGTGTGGCTCTCCTCCAAACGGAGTTCTTTCTTAACAGACGACACTTACCCATTAATCGGGTTGTCCTTAAACACCTCTTAATTAAACTATGTTTCTTATCCATCATCCACATATACCACATTTTAACGACTTATGGCACCACATCGTAATAGCAATTGCAGCACAACACAACACATAACATAACGGGTACGGTCCTCTTAGGAACCGTCCCAACCATAATTAGTTCACCATAGAGCCTAGAGAATGTTGCCAAACTCATGACAAGCTCGTAACATAACTCGTTACCATCTCTTTAAACGAACGGATAACTTAACACCAAGGTGTGTCAGATATAGTAATCCAAGCACACCGAACAACCATTGTATGCCCCAGTAAACCGACGTGAGTCAGTAATATAGCTTTGGTTAAGCTAAAGGGAAGATTGGAAACCCAATGGGAAAACAACCACAACATACACCAAGAGAGTCGAACCGGGTATGACATCGACTCCCGTCCATCACACGCGTGGCCGGAACATGACCGGACTCCTCACCCCCCATTAGTACACACATACTTATAGATAGGTAGATGAGCTCCATTATGGAACCTATCACATCCACACACCATACGGTATCAAACCGAGTTAAACACGCAAGGGAGGTTCACACAATTGCACATAATAACATCACACAACTAACTCACGCATAGCCGTGGTTAGAACGTTCCCAAGGTTTGGGCCGTTAAATCCGAATACCGGTATCTCATGTGTTCCTAGATTTAGTTAGCTAGGGTTTAGCACTTAATTGAGGTTAAACGGTATCGGGACCAATTGCGCCACATAAATGAATTACTATAAACTCATTACATGTTTTAATCTTACAAGGTGGCAAACACTCAGAAAAACACATTGGCATACAAGCCGGTGTAATCCGGTAGGACACAGGTTGCAAGAAAACCATACCTGTCGCCGAGTCCACTCTACCATGTCCACTTATGTTCCTCGAACAATTCTCGAACAACTGGTAACATTACAATTACTTTCATTAATATTGGGGTAACATAATTGCTTGATAACCAATGCCCATAGTTAACCCCATCATTCCTTTGTACTTAATCTATTTATGTGATCTTGAGTTCACAACTTACACATTCACTCTCATACTTGTTTATACTTCCAATGGCCTTTAAAAGTCACCAAACAAGGCCTAAACATCATCTAAAACCATTACCATTCACTTCCCCATCTTAAACACACTTAATAACACTCTCTGGTGCACTTTTAGGGTGGTCCGGGTTTGTGTCCGAGTTTACAAACCCGGACCATCTCATCGCAATCCTTTCTGCCCAATTTCTCACCTGGTCCGGGTTTGTATCCGGGTTTACAAACCCGGACCACCTACAGACTTTACTCTCTGGCATGTTTTTGGGGTATTCCGGGTTTGGGTTCTTGTTTGCAACCCGGACCACTCCAGTATTAGTTCCAAAACATTATTTTTCAGGTCTTGTTGCCTTAGTTCCTCACCTCCATTAAATGTATAAACTTCCCAAATGTTTCCTAAGTATATTCTAATGCCAAAACATCACATTAAACATCCCTAGTTTCATGTTCAACTTGTTACTCAATTTCCTTATATATTCACCAACACTTGTAACGTTTTCCATTTGATTTCCTAAGTGTTGTTTCACCTAAATGACCTCTATACCAAGATGTTTCCTCTCCATCATAACATCATCTCCCAAGCATCTTCTCTTACTAACCCAAATCTTCTTTTTCACATCTTCTTAAAATTCCTTTCTCAAAACCTTACCCAAACATCATTCCCTCCATATTCACCAACATTACCCAAACCTTAAACCAACTTCTCCAAGACTTTAATACATCTTAAGATTTCTAAAACTTCCAAGATAATGCCTAAATCCTTGTAGTACCTTAGAACACCTTAATGCATGTTTTCTTCCTTAGTAAAACATTTATCCATTCCTTACATTACCTAGTTCACCAAAGCTCATTTAAACACTTAAAACTCCTTATACATTTTACCAATTTTCGCCATAGGTTCTCTTAGCATATCATCATTCCAAAACTCATAGTTTTCACCATTAAACATTCAAGATCACCTAAATCCATCAAGAACACCATCACAGTCAAATCTTCACCAAATTACTCCACATCACAATATAGTGCATAACTTAAATTGCTTGGCACTTAGGCCCTTAAATAACATGGCTCTTAGGCCCTTAAATTGCTTAAACCTTAAACACTGAATTTCCACAAGTATATATTGCCTTTGACCTGCAAATACACCCAACAATACATATGCCCTTAATAAACTCCTTGAGAGCATTTCACTAGCTCATTTACCATTGGCTCCTTAGGTATTTTATTAAGCAAATCAAGCTCATTTCCTAAGGCATTTAAATCACATTGAGATAGTTTGTTTACCTCTTTCCTTCCATATTTTTACTTGAACATTCTTGTTCTTCCTTGTTTGGAAATCGGCAAGAGCACTTGGTTACTTGCCAATGTTCTAACCAACACACAAGTGCAACCAATGAGCATTCAAGCTTCATGCTTAAACTCACTTACAAACCCTAGGTTATACATATTGTCTTAACACATAAGGATAGTTGTTTTACCTTAGATCTCGAAGAGAGTTTGAATATATACCAAGAGAGGACTCCACCTAGTCCATGAAAGGTTGAAATGAAGCTATGGAAGAACAAGAGAAGACACCATTAATGGTGTATTTTCGGTCAACACCAAACATGAGGGAACCTTCATTTTTCTTTGAGTTTCCTTACCTTGAAGCAAAGGAGAACAACAAGGTGTAAAAAGATGTGGTCAAGCTCCATCAATGGTGAATCTCCATGGCACCGAAATGAGACTTTTGAAGATTTGAAAAGATAGAAGTGTAGAGCTTGCTCCAACTAGAAGAACGGTGGTCTCGAAATTGAATTTGGACCATGGAGCTAGGAGTTACAAGCATTCAAAGATGGAGAATGGTGTGAGAGCTGCTGCAACCGATGGAGAGAGGAGGAAGAAGATAGAAGAGAGGATGAAGACGTGTGAAATGAAGAAGGAAGGGAGAAATGAAGATAAGCTTTGCTTTAACAAGATATTTGTATTATAAGGTAACTTTCTTCTTTTACTTTCCTACCCTTCCTTCCTTAATTGATTTTTACATGGTGGTGACTCACCTTAATAAAAACCGGCCCCCATCATTTATTTAGAGATAGTTTGGTCTTTATTGACCCATTTAATTACTTGTAACAACATATGTTACAAACTAGCTTATTAAAGTCACTATTCATCAAAACAAGGCACATAGAAGTGAAATTTTTTTTTCCCATTGACCTAGACTTCCAAATGTGCTACAAAGTAGTACACATTATAATTAAAGAGTAATGATGGATATTTAGCCAGTCAAAACTCATTTACAAGACAATTTTTCCAAAAATGTGCTTTAAGACTCCTTAAAGCACATTTTGTATTTCAACTTGTTTTCAAGCTTGGTTTTCTTTAGTAATTGATTTAATATGTTCATTAACATATTTACAAGGTCTAGGAATGACCTTTAGATTTTATACAAGGTTAACCAAGTCTAGAGCAATTATTTGCTTAAATTGACCTTAAGGTGTTTCCTTGTGTTTTGTTTGGTTTAATTGTCCACCAACGTTCCCTAAGGACTTAATTAGCCTTATTAAATCATAATTGAATTTTACAAAGTCTTGGTAGGCTCTTTGGGTCCTAACCAAGTTCACTCCTAGTTTAGAGCATGTTTTTGCTCAAACTGTGTCTTAGTGTTTTATTGTGTTTTACTATGGTTTAAAATGCACACTGATGTTTCTAAGGCACTTTTTAGCCTTAACATACCATAGTTTAACATTTAACCAACATATGAAGGTTTGGGGTATTTCATTCCGTGACGATTTTTTTTCCTTTTTTTTTCTTTTTTTTCTTTTTTTATGATTTCGGAACACGGACGTTTATTCCTTTTTTTCTATTTTTTAAAAAAGATTTTTCCTTTTTTAATTTTTAATATATAGGTCCAAAATGAAAAAAAATTATATCATTGTTCATATAAATTCAAGCTCTTCAAAACAAGACCAGTCATGGATATGTTTTGACAACTTTGAAAAAAATTATTTTTACATGTATAAGTCGTTCTATACTTTAATGTGAGGATGTATGTACATATTTTAATGTGAGAATGTACATGTTTTAATGTGACGATATACATGTTCAAATGTGAGAATGTACATGTTCTTTAATTAACATTTGTACATATTTGTATGTCCACCCTAAACCCGCCACTACAAACCCTAAAAATGTCTTCGACGTTTTTTAGCTATCCTAGGGTGATTTTTGGGGTGTTTTGGGGTAGGGTAATCTATTTGGAATTTATTTCGTACTTTATATTATAGCAACTAACTCGACATGTTTTTAGGGTTTGTGGTAGCGGGTTTTGGGTCGTTAGACCCTAAACCCGCCACTGCAAACCCTAAAAATGTCTTCGACGTTTTTAGCTATCCTAGGGTGGTTTTTGGGTGTTTTGGGGGGTAGGGTAATCTATTTGGAAATGTTCTATACTTTATATTGTAGCAACTAACTCGACAGGTTTTTAGGGTTTGTGGTCGTGGGTTTAGGGTCGTTAGACCCTAAACCCGCCACTACAAACCCTAAAAATGCCTTCGACGTTTTTTAGCTTTCCCAGGGTGGGTTTTAGGGTGTGTGGGGTTAGGGTAATCTATTTGGAAGCCGTTCTATACTTTAATGTGAGGACGTATGTACATATTTTAATGTGAGAATGTACATGTTTTAATGTGACGATGTACATGTTCAAATGTGAGAATGTACATTTCAATTATGAGAATGTATATGTTTTAATGAACACCTGTACATGTTTGTATGACCGTCTGTACATGTTTGTATGACTGTATGTACAAGTGTTCTTTCTTATATGTACAGGTTTTAATCTAAGAATATACATATTTAGTGATTCGTAAGGTTTATGTGATTTGTGTATGTTTTTAATGTACATGTTTTTACGTGATGATGTACATATTTTAGTGAACATTTGTACAGGTTTGTATGACCATCTGTACAAAGTTTTCTTTATTTCAGTGCACTATACATGTAAAAATAAATTTTTTTTAATGTTGTCAAAATATATCCATGACTGGTCTTATTTTGAAGAGCTTGAATTTAGGTGAACAATGATATAATTTTTTTTTTCATTTTGGACTTATATATTAAAAGTTACAGCAATTTAAAGTTTTTGTGGTTAAAAAAAAAAAAACCAAACAAACGCGCGCGCACGGAGGAGGATGGGGATATAGCTAGATAGCTACACTTAGGTTTAGCTAAGAACGACTGTATTTCTAATATCTTCATTGTCGCTTGATTAGGATACGACCAGATTGAGTAGTGCCACCATGTGTTTGAGGAAGCGCGTTCATGCATTGATCGACAGAGATAAGGACGAGAAAATGCTATCCCCATACGAACAATTTGAGAGGTACTGAGAATAGGAGGTTAAGTCCGATAAAACCGTCAAGATGTCGTTATTCATGCGGAATGAGAAACAAAAAACTGCAACTCGTCTGCAAAATCAGTTGGCCAACGTCCCTAAGTATGGCCCCCCAACGAGCACAAGCTTATGTTTGAGGAAGCGGAGTGTGTCTTTGATGCGTTTCTTACGATTCTGATCATCGGATTCGAACCATTAATCGACATCGTCTATAATTATGTGCACACAGCAAGCCATCTTCACTGTGTCAACAAGAGGGGCTCAAAGTTTCAGCGCTGACTTCAAGCAAAAGGCAGAGTTGGACCATGATTTGTCTAGGTCAAAACTTGGGTTATCCGTAGGTCCACGTACTCCACGGAAGACACATCGGCAATTAGAATTTCCTGAATGTGACTTTTAGTAAATTGACATATTCGGGTAAGTTTTGCTTGTAATATATTAAATCCAGTCGTGTAAATCACAATGGTTCTTCATCACCGGATAGATTGGACTTAGTATGTCGCGCTAGTCAAAGCCAGGGTTTTGTAACAAGTTTTTTGTAACCACTTAAACATCTTCGTAAAACAGTGTCATCAGTAACAAGTATTCTGCGAAAAAATAGTTCTAAACAATTTTCCGAACATTGATACTACACTGACGATAAAACTGTTACAAAATTATACTTTTTTTATAACATTAGTTCTAATTGACAATGGGTTAAAGTCGTCACAACATGAAACACCCCAAAATAATTAGACACATGAAATCATTAACGTGTGAAGACTACCCGAGAATAATGTGTCACATAACTCGGGACATGTGATAATACGTGAACAATTAAATTTAGTACGGGCGTATACATGGCCGAAAACGCGACAACGTTACATATTAATACGGCCCCGTACTTATATATATATACGTATATGAAAATACATATACGCCACTACAAGAAAAAGAGGATTTAGCGTCCGAAATTAGCGTCCGATTAAGTAGCGGACGCTATTTTTCGATTAGCGTCCAATTTTAGCATCTGATTTTATGTTGGACGCTAAATTGTGTCTAATTCGATTTCGGACACTAGCTGGACGCAGGTTAGCGTCCGATATTAGCGTCCGCCAATAAATCGGACACTGAATTGTGGCTAGTCTTATATTGGACACTAGCGGACGCAGATTAGCGTCCGAATTTAGTGTCCAACAGAAAATCGGACGCTAATTTACATATATAAAAAAAAAGTCATTTGAACCTTATAATACCACACTACATTAAACTTAATAATTTATTTTATAATATATTTAATATTCAAAGTTATAATTTTTACACAAAATATGAAATACAACAAGAAGCTATATAAATTTAGAAAATAAATATGAAATCCTTTATTTATATATATTGTTAATATATAATTTTATATAAAATCTAAATACAACAAAATCTATTTAATAATTATATAGTTTACAAATAAAAATTAAATAAATGTTAAATATATATAAGATATATGTTATTTTTCACAAAGTTTAAGTTTTGGAAAACAATAAAACATTTTACAAATGACTATGAATTCTGGTTCCCATTCACCATTTTAGTTTCATACTTTTTTTTGAGGTAGACCATTTGACTTCGTACTTATCTAACTCAAAAACAAAGTAAGATAAAATTTCCTCTAAAAAAAACGATAAAATTTCCACTACAATTCAGAAACAAAACCCAATCATTTTATTTTAGCCTGGACTCTCAGCCACGGGAAGAGGAAGAAATTCCGTCGATCTCTCAAATCTTCCCCTCAGCCGATCTCTCAAATCTTCGGAAACTAAAACGATAATTCCGCCACTGCCGCTGGTGTTGTTTAGCGGCTTCTACTGCGTTCATGGAGAAAAAGTTTTTCGCATTTTGAGGAAGTACAGAAGTTGGAGATTCTCGAAGCTGGTTTGTGTCTGGTATCAAGTCCATGAACCCTTTCTGTTGAGATTCTAAATCTGGTTTGTGTCTGTTATCAAGTTCATGAACTCTTTCTGTTGAGATTCTCGACATGTTGGTTTTACCTAAGTTACCCCTCTTATACTCTTATATTCTCTAGTCTATGTACCTAGTATAAATACCCCACTCTAGTACTATGTAAACATACATTCTCATTATCAATAAACAATGAGACCATTATGGCATCAGAGCAGGATAAAACCTCTCTTTCGTTAACTTTCAGGATTGTTTGAATCAACTCATTGATCATTCAATTCAATTTCCAAACATTCACACAGATTTACATTGTGTTCTTTTTCTTGCGAGAATCTCTCTCGCTACTGCTTACATTCAGAAAACAAAATCAAATATACTCCTCGATCTGTTCTATTCTCTACGATTCTTACATTCAGAAAACAAAATCAGATCTGTTTCTCGATCTGTTCTATTCTCTACGTTTTTTTCTTCCTCACATCGATCAAGTCTCTGCGATCAAATCACGCGATTCACCAGAGCAGTGCGATCCATCGTCCTTCTCTTCGCTGCGGCAAATCAAGCAGTGCGATCCATCGTATTTCCCTTCGCTGCGGCAAATCAGTAAGTTCTTCTCCACATCGTTTCTTTTCGCTCATCGATGGATCCTCAAAGAACCGAGAAACAAACAGAAGAAGAAAACGATAGTGAATCAGAATATGAAACCGACAAAGATGAGGAGACTAGTCCTAGTAAACGTAGGAAAACCAAATCGGTCACAATTAGAAAAGTTGTGAAGAGAGGGAAGATTACTCGCAAAGAGAAGACACCGAAAAAGAAAACTCAAAAGAATGCTGAGATTAGAAGAAAGGCGTACCTTCTCACGCACCCCTCTGATAATCCTGGAATTGTTTTGGCTCCGAAATTCAACGGGACTGGTTTTAATACTTGGAAACAAATCTTCCTCAATGGCCTTGCATCCAAGAGCAAGGTAGGTTTTGTCGATGGTTCTCTGGTTGCAGATGATTTTGATGGAGATGAACGCGTGGAATGGGAGAGATCAAACGGAATGGTTAAGGGATGGCTTTACACAGCTCTGGATGATTCACTTCGTGAATCGATCATGTATTATCCGACTGCGAGGGATATTTGGCTCGATCTATGTGATCGATTCGGAGAGGCTCAAGGGATGCGACTATACACATTGAGGCAAGAATCCAGAAAGATAGAACAGCAACAAAATCAGAATATCAACCAGTATTACACCCGATGGGTGAAAATCTGGAACGAACAGAAGCTGTTGGTCACTCTTCCAACTTGCACTTGTGGATCAGCAAGAGAGATCCAGAAATTCATGGAAAACGAAAGAGTTTTCGATTTCCTTATGGGACTAGATGATTCGTATGAGAGCATTCGGTCAAACATCCTTATGATAACTCCTCTTCCAACCGTAGATAAGCTCTACGCTATGCTCAGACAAGAGGAACAACACCGAATGAACAAAAAGAGCAAGAAAGAAGATACCGAGGCCCTTACCTTTGCCGCTGTTGCAGGATCATCCAACATGAAAAAGAATTCGGGACCGAATTCAAAAGTGCAGAAAGACGATGGAAAACCGAAGCTTAGATGCACCAAATGCAAGAAACCGGGGCATGAATACGATCAGTGTTTCTGGGTAACCAAGAAATTCCCAGCGCATTGGAAAACCAAAGGCAAGAAAGCTTACACAGTCACACTCGAAGAAGGTGAAGCAGATAACAATGGAGGTGGAGTAAACCCTAGCGACACTGTGAACATTTCCGAATCACAATTGAAAGCTCTCACCGCATACTTCAGGGGGCAGGCTTCACATGTCCCTGGGCTGAATCAGAGGCAAGTCCAGGCCCTTGCTAGCCAGATTATGGGCCACGACGATTTGGGAGCAGAGCAAGACCAGGCCCTTGCCTTGGTGAATCAATTTTCAGGTTCTAATACTACAACCCAAACTAATATATGCTGCTGTGATGAAATTGCTTATGATCATTTCGATATAGTGCACACACATAAAAACATGTCACAGATTGCAAACACTATATCCATTTTAAATCAGCATGCGCATATGTTAGATTTTCCCAATAACGATAATAACAATATCATGACCGATAATATGCATAGCTATATTTGCTGCAATATTAACAGTAAAGGCACCAATTTTTTTAACGGGAAATGGATTATAGATTCTGGTGCCACTGATAGTGTATGTGGAAATATAGCTTTATATGATAACAAGACTTATATTCCCAGCACATATAAAGTTGCTATGCCCGATGGACATATAGGTAACATTGATGGAATAGGAAATGTTATGATTTCCCCAAGTTTTACACTCCATAAAGTACTACATGTTAAGAGCTTCCAATTTAATTTGTTATCCGTCAGGAAGCTTCTTATTCAATTAAATGCTCGACTATTGACTTATCATGATCATTGTGAATTGCAGGACCTTGAGTCAAAAGCCCACGTCACTCTTGGAGTAGAGACTCAAGGCCTTTATATCTTGCATGATCATGCCTTAGAAAACTTTATACATGAGAGAAATAAATACCGGGCTTCTAAGTCCGTTGTTTTTAGTAGTTTGTTTTCCAATAAAGTTGTTTCTATGGATTTTGTCCCATGTTTTGCTACATATAGGAACACCATTTTATGGCATTACCGGCTAGGTCATGTACCTTTGCCAAAACTTACTAAGCTTGATATAGTTGATAATAAAAACATACCTATGGATTTTCATTGTGATTCATGTGATAAGGCTAGAAATCATCGACTACCATTCCCTATCTCTAATAGTCGGTCTAATGCTACATTTGATCTTATCCACCTGGATGTTTGTGGCCCATTTAGACAACCCACACATGACGGTAGCCGTTTCTTTTTATCAATTGTTGATGATTATAGTAGAGCTCTTTGGGTCAAATTACTCAAAAATAAATCAGATGCTTTTCCCTTCATTAAATTCTTCATAGCTTATGTTAGGACCCAATTTGGGAAAACCATCAAAATGATTCGATCTGATAATGCGATGGAGTTGGGATCTTGAACGAAGGGAAATTATTTTTTAATAACTTAGGCATTATACACCAGACTTCATGCGCTCATACACCACAACAAAACGGAGTTGTCGAACGTAAACACAGATATCTTATGGAAACAGCTCGTGCTTTACATTTTCACTCCAACATGTCTCTTTTATATTGGGGAGAATGCATCTTACAAGCTACATACATAATAAATCGTCTCCCCAGCAAAGCTAATCAAGGAATATCTCCTTATGAACGCATACACGACCATAAACCCGACTATAAAAATATTCGTGTTTTTGGTTGTCTTGCATATGCTGTGGTCCTTGGAACCAATAAAGGTAAATTTGATCCTCGATCGATACCTTGCATACACTTAGGTGTTGCAGAAAGACAAAAAGGCTACAAATTGTTACGCCTTTCTGATTACAAACTGATTATATCTCGTGACGTCATATTTCACGAGTCTACATTCCCTTTCAAAAGGGATAATATATCTTTTGATACCAATTCTCCCATTCTACCAAATGGTGATACTACACCATACCACATGGATCAGGATCACCTACGTTATGTTCTACCTGATTCTTTAGACACCACCACTCCTAACACCACCACCCCACTTCATAGCTCACATCCTACAAGCGATCATGCACATTATACGCATGATACGCAAGACAGACATAATATTTTCTCTGACAATGATCAGCCTCAAACACAACATGCACCTTATACGCATGACATACACACTGATCATACACATACCTCTGGGAACAATCAAAATGTCATCTCTCAGAATGATAATAACGACAACAATGATGCTCTCGATACTCAAACTCTTCGACGATCTTCACGATCTAGAAATGCTCCCTCATACCTTCAAGATTATGTCGTTGGCTCACATACTACGTCACCACATTTTGACCTTTTCAGTGATATCCTCTACGATAGACTTAACAAAAATCATGTTACTAATGTGACTACTACAAATAATGATTATATCCATACTTAACAGATCTTACCCCGAATAGATCGATATGCACAAATGCTATTGCTAACACTGTACACTACGATACGATTCTAAACCTACATGAACCTTCTTCATACGAAGAAGCTTCCAAAAGTCGACATTGGACAGATGCTATGAACAAAGAATTGCATGCCCTTATTTCCAATAACACTTGGGAACTTACTAAACTCCCAAAACATAAAAAGGCAATCGGATGTAAATGGGTCTATAAGACCAAACTTAACGCTGATGGATCGATCGAACGCTACAAAGCTCGCCTTGTAGCAAAAGGATTCAGTCAACGTTTTGGATCTGACTACACAGAGACTTTCTCTCCCGTTGTTCGCATGACTACTCTCACTACTCTCCTTGCCATTGCGGTTAAAAAGGGATGGCATCTACACCAGCTAGATGTTAACAACGCTTTTATACATGGAGATCTCCATGAAGAGATTTATATGCACCTTCCCCCCGGGTTGAAGACAAATGGCACTGCCAATGCATGTCGCCTTCGAAAATCCTTATATGGTTTAAAACAAGCATCCCGACAATGGTTTGCTAGATTGAGTGATCTTCTTGAAACTTTAGGATATACGAAGTCTGACAATGATTACTCTCTCTTCAGTAAAAATCAACATAATCATGCCACTCATCTCGCGATATATGTAGATGATATACTCCTAGCTGGAGACGATATTACAGAAATTAACCATCTCAAAAGACACCTGGATGAGGAGTTCAAGATCAAGGACTTGGGAAAACTAAGTTACTTTCTTGGGATGGAATTCCTTCACACAGACTCGGGACTTGTCATATCACAACGAAAATATTGTAACGATCTCATTAAAGAGTTCGATACTATGCATGGAAAACATTCCCCCTCTCCATTGCCCTTAGGGTGTAAATTACATCGAGACGAAGGGGAACTCCTTCATCACCCATATTTATATCGTAGTCTCGTCGGGAAATTGAACTTTCTCACTCACACGAGACCTGATATTGGGTTCACAACTCAACTTCTTAGTCAGTTCCTGAAAGCGCCGAGAGTCACTCATTATAATGCTGCTCTCCACACTTTACAATATCTAAGAGGTACCACGAACTATGGCATCCTATTAAAATAACACTCCATCTCTATCGCTAACCGCATATTGTGATAGTGATTGGGCTAGTTGTCCAACCACACGAAAATCTGTATCTGGTTACATCATTCTCCTAGGAGGAAGTCCTATTGCGTGGAAATCGAAGAAGCAGAAGAGTGTCTCATTATCAAGTGCCGAAGCTGAATATCGGGCCATGCGAAACGTTACATGCGAGCTCGCCTGGCTGACAAGGATCATCCACGAACTGGGCATTGATGGTTCCAATCCAGTTCCGGTCAACTGTGACAACAAGTCTGCTGTTTACATTGCTCGTAATCCAGTTCAACACCAACGAACCAAACACATAGAGATCGACATACACTTTGTTCGACAGAAAATTCGTGAAGGGCTCATTCAAGTTCAACATATCTCCAACACACAGCAGCTGGCAGATTTCCTGACGAAGAGCCTTGGCGGCCCAGATTACACAAAAATATTACATAGAGTGGGTCTATATCTCATAGATGATTAAGTTTGTACGGGGTAGACTTAAGGGGGGCTGTTGGTTTTACCTAAGTTACCCCTCTTATACTCTTATATTCTCTAGTCTATGTACCTAGTATAAATACCCCACTCTAGTACTATGTAAACATACATTCTCATTATCAATAAACAATGAGACCATTACGACATTGGAGATTTTCAAGTTGATATTCTGTTTCTGTTTTCATACAAATCGATCGACCAGTAGCTAATTAAATAGGCGAGCGAACACATTTTTTCCGATTAGCAGTCATCATGACTACGTACTAGGTTTTCTACCTTAGTTTGCAGTACTTGGAAACTCACTTCTATTTTCTACCAAAACCAACGCATCATTTCCAAAACTATAATTAGTTAATTCTGCAACTGAAAACTAGATAGAAGGAAAAGTGAGTACTTGAAGAGAACACGAAGACATGTAAAATCAGTTAACAGTTCGATAAAGTGAGGAGAGGAGAGAAGATTTTTTTTGCATATTTTGACCACGTAATTTACCTTTTTGTTGTTGTTCCAGATTCTTTCAAACAGACTGGTTTTAAATAAGATGAAATTGATAGTGTTTATGATCTTGGATATCCTCATGAATCGCTTCTTAACTTGCTTGAAATTAAAGAGAAGCGTCTTAACCCTGCTAGGCTAGCCTATAATACACATTCTCTATCTCACTTTGATTGATGATGATTATAGGTTGTTAATTATAGTGGTAGAATAACTTACTTGTCCCATCCGAGATATCTCCATTTTACCCAAACAAGCATTTGAAGATTGAGCACCCTACTGCCTTACAATGGTTAACAAAAGTTACTATTTTCTATATATTACAGAAAAGCATATATGTTACTGCTGCAAGTTAGTATTGTAGTATGCCTTTCAGATACTCTTGGTAGTGAGAAGTTTAAAAAGGATAGTCAAATATAGGAATATATCAGAGATCAAGCAGCGCTGTAGCTAGAGAATTTATGTGAGAAAGAAAGAAACCCTTTTTTTACCAAACTCAGTCTGGTAATTGTATATTGAATATATAGTGTGAGAGAGGGGGTTTAGTTTGCTTTGCTTTGCTTTGCTTTGCTTTGCTTTGCTTTGGTTGATAGATGTACATGTACCAAGAAAGAAGAATACAAAATATCAAGGACATGATAAGATTCCTGTCATTGTATGGATGACATCTCAGGTTGGTGGTTGACAATATGTTTAAGATCTTTTAGCTAATTGAAATAAAACATGTGCTATTTTATTTTATATATTCATTAATGTGCAACTGAATTGACAAATATCCTTTTGCTCTGAAGGTTAGTCAAGTAGACCCAGCTGTTGGTGTATTTGCTTGGGCACATAACCTTGTGCATATCCTCACAAGCAAGTCAGGGAATAATCCACTGTTAAGGGATCTGATTTTGCAGTTGGTTGAGAGGTGTGAATTTTCAACAGCTCTATTACCTTCAATTTTGTAATATTATTTTCAAGGAAGTTGATCAGGGATTGTTGTTTAACAGAATCTTATCTACACCAAAAGCTCGCACTGTTTTGGTGAACAATGCTGTTCGCAAAGGTGAGTGGTCGGTTCCAGTTCCACCCACTGCACTGGAGACCCTGGTCCAAGTGACTTTTCTTGCACCATCAGCACGGATAAAGGTAAGATGATTTATGATGCACGTATTTTGTAAGGTTCCTCTTCCTGACAACAGGGCAAGTGTTTTTCTCATCATCCTTTAATGCTATTGAATAGGCTACTGAGAGGTTAGAGGTTGTCTATCCCACCCTTAAGGAAGTTGCTTTAGCTGGGGTGCCTGGTAGCAAAGCAATGAAACAAGTTTCACAGCAGATATTCAGTATTGCAATTAAAATGGCAGGAGAAGGTAACTGCTAATTCTTGTTCTGCTTCATTGGATTTTTCATAAATAGCTGCATTCAACATTTTGACATGTGGTCCTGCATTTCCAGGCACCCCTGAGCTACGCAAGGAAGCAGCTAGAATTTGTATCTGGTGCTTCGGTCAAAGCAATGACTCCTACAAGCAGTGGGTAAGAATCTTGAGTTTCATAGTCCAAGCCTCCTTTTTTAGTGTATATGTATAAACAGTTCTCCTTCGTGGATTCTCTCTGATAGCAGACTTTGCTCATATGTCTCAGGACAAAGTGTACCTAGATAACCTGGATGCTAGTGTCGTTGTGTTGAGGAAGCTGTCAGAGCAATGGAAAGAGTTGAGGCGTAGCCAGCCTTCTCTTGATGCTATGAAGGCAACGCTCAATAGTTTCCAACAAAAGGTAGATTTTAACTTGTTTTGCCACTAGCGTGTATTGGCTGGAATAAAGTTGGTGTGCATTGGTAAAGGTCACAATATTATGCTGTTTCAGCTTTTGTGAGGTGCTAATAGATGGAAAAAGAACTAAAATACGTCATAGTTCAACATAAGAGCTCTAATATATGTGATGCTGCTTAAGCTATACTCTGATAAGTGCTAATGCATTCAACGGGTTGAAGTACATCATGGTACACTGGCGTTAATGTGTTATGTGATTACTTGTCATTGTTCTCTGACATTGATATATTTCTCAATCACATAATGAAAGGGCTTTGGCTGAAGATAGTGACTATGTATCCGTTGTGTGAACGAGTGCTGTAGAGTAGAGATGCTGATGTTGTATAGAGAATGTCTTGTCTTGATTTTTCAATTCCTTACTCTCTTGCTGTTGTTCCTTTGGAATGTTGTGTTGTGAACTAATACTATCTTGCTTCTCTTTATTCTTTCAGGGAGCAATCATTGATGAAACAAGACCGATGAAAACTTATCAAGTAGTGGCTTATAGTTTGATTTAGACTATAAATATTGGACTTGTTGATCTAGCTAGTGATGTACTTTGTTGGATATAAACAAGGTCATTTTGGTTCTAGTTTGTAACTGATTTTTATTTAGTTTAGAAACTAATGCTCTCTACTTTATTTGTAAAGATTATTCACTTTAATATTCTCTCTTTATATGTGAGCATATATTTGAGCTATTATGACTTGCAATATAATAAATATTAGATTAATTATGTCTTCAATCACTAAATTAGAGTAAATGTAAAACCTGTGATATATGATTGAAGCAATTTAAAATCTGTAAATATGTTTTTTTATGCTTGATAAATTATTATAATTTAGCGTCTGAAAATTTCATTTAGCCTCTGATAAGTGGCCACTAAATTAGTATTTGATAGATGGGTGTAAATTAGCGTCCGAATATATAAGCTGGCGTCTGATGAGTAGAAGCAATTTAGCGTCCGAAGATTTAAATTAGCGTCCGATGAGCGGATGCAATTTAGTGTCCGAAAAAATTGGATGCAAATTTGTAATCTATTTGCCTTTAGGTAATTAGAGTCCGATTAAGTGACTTGCGACCATTTAGCAGACTCTATTTAGCGTCCGACTGTGGACGCTAACTAGTAGACGCAAAATAGCGTCCGAAACAAAAATGGACGCCAATCGGACGCAAATTAGTGTCCGCGGACGCCAAAAAAAAATTAGCGTCCAGGCTTTTAGCGTCCGACGCTTTCGGACGCTAAATCCTGATTTTTTTGTAGTGCGCAACGTTACAATATTACAACGTTGTATATATAACTAATAACGCGACATGATAATATAGTCGTGTTGGTATATATAACAAACGCGACAAATAAAAATAGCCGCGCATATATACATAGGTATAATCAATAACGTGACGAGATAAAATAATTGTATATATGTATATGTATGTAACAACGATAAAAATGAATGTACACTTATACACAAAAAAATAGAATGGATATGCTCTAGCCAGGATTTGAACCTGGAATCCCTCGTTCCTTCCCGAATGCCTTAACCGATTGAGCTATGCTCGTATTCAGTAACAATCTGCACACCAGACAAAAGTAAGCATTGTTAGTAGAGTAAACAAATAGTAAAACAAGTAAATAGATACCACCATTATTACCTTCAGCCAGCTGTTATCGCATTACATATATGGAGATCATTTCCATCCCCATACTTGCGCGAAACATTGCGCCTCTGTACAGTTTCGAACAGCAACAGAGCACAAGAGTCTTCTTGTTATTGTTGGCACAAAATCCTTCACGTGCCTCATTCGTAACAGTGTCGAGTTCCACAATGACGACAGAGCATATAGCATGCGCTGAAAAAAAACAAAAGGAGAGGAAAACGACGCCTCAATCCCATTCCTCTGCTCCAGTTTCGATAGCACCCCATACAGGTTTTTTTTTTTCACTTCTGTTATAACCAGCGCAAATACACTCATCTGAATCGCCACGCACGACCCAAGACAAGCGACCCAACTTGTTAATTTCAGGATTTCCTTCCCCCGACCACCATACCATTCTCAGATTCGCACCTGAACAGCACCACAGTCTTCGAACAGCAGCGCCTGGGAACGACTGAGACAGACGGCCTCTCCCCTCTGTTTTCTCTTTTTTTTCTCGCGTCCCAGCCCCACTCACCTGCGTTCTCGGTTGCAAGGCAAACACCACCTCCCTTCTTTCCTGTTACATTCTCGAACCCAGGCCTGACCGAGACGCACTGCACCTGCCTCTTCTCTTCTCCTTCTCCCACGGTAACTACAGCACCAAGCTCTCTCCATTCTTTTTGTTCCCGCCTTTTTCTGGCATTGTACAACTGTTCCTTCTTCTGCTGCAGTAAGCAACAACGCATCACCCAACTGAGCTCCTTCTCCCACGCACAATGACAGCATGCAAGAGGGAACCCCCTTGGCCTTCACGGTAAGAAAGAAAACCCATGCTAGAGTGCCAACCGTGAGTTACTCACACTTGACAAATCAACAACCACGGAGACGGTAGTGCTTATACAGGCATCCCTGGTTTCTTTTCCTTCCAATGCATTGCCCAGCCCACTCCTTCCTTGCACGAGACCGAGACTGAAACGGTACTCTGCAACCCATCTTCCTTTCCTTTTTCCTGCGCAATATACGCCCCCTTCCTCATCGAGTCCTGCACATTATCTCATTCTACTCCCGCTCTTTTCCTTCCTTTCCTGTCACAGCGATCACAAAGAACATCGGCATGAAGCGTAACCAGTTTCTTTTCCAGTTTGAGCTCACTCTGGGCGCAAGCTCAGCAGAGCAGTACCACACTGAAACCGCATAAAAAAAAAGAAACCAAGAGTAACCAGTTTGGGTTCTCCTTCTGTTTCACACTCGCAGGCAGCAGAGCAAGTCACCACACAGGAATAGACCAGCCACAGTGCACCAGTGAAATACCCCTACCCTTTAAAACATAATTAAATGATCTATTAATGATCTAAGAGCGTTAATAAACATCTAAATATTATTGGGGGAACAATCTAAAAGATCTCAATAAGGCAAAACATGCCTTAAGATCGGTAAAGCCAAAAATGTGCTATAAAGCACCATAAAGAGTGTATGACCTCAAGTAGGATCCAAAGTGGATTCTATTATAATGAAGTAAGGAACACAACAAAACTGTTCTAAAAAAAAACTAAGCCCAGAAGCACCTTGCAACACAAAATGTGCACTAAAACACCTTTAAGCACGTTTTCGGTGTAATTGCCTTCTAAATTGGTTTTTAATGGGCTTAAAGGTTATAATTACCTTTAAATATGATATTATATCACATTATATCATATTAGGAATTTAATTCCAGAAGTTTACAAATTTTTACAAATTTAATATTAAAATATTAATAAAACCCTAAAAGGGGCCCGCTTGAGTCAACATTGACTAAGAATGGTCAAGAGGTCAAAGATGACCCCTTGGACCACATGGAATCGGCAGCTACACAGCAAGGGGAGTTTGAATTCACCACTTGCACGTATAAGAGACAAGTCTCCAACACCATTCCTTAAATTAAGGAGATACCTTTTACTTTCTAATATATGACTTATTTATACACATGTGCTCCATTATTGTTTCAATCAGCTTCAAAACCGTGTGAGCCCTACCCTGCACCGATGCCAGCCCATGCATATCCCCTTGGATGAGTCATTAGCTAATACCAAACATTTAATAAGTAAAAGTTACTTTTTCAAGCAATAATACTCATTTCAATCATTATCTTTCCCCTAGCTCCATTCCAGCCGAGCTCACTCCCTCCAGACCCTCTCAACTCTGTTCTGAGCATGGAAGGCAGATCTAACTCCTAAGCTTCTAGTTGTTTTAAGGCTTATTTTAGCTCTTTTCTATCATCTCTCATTACCTACACTTAGATCTCGTGGCTCATCACTCCTATGGCTCATTCTCATGTTTTAGGTTATAACACCAAACCATTTCGGCTGAGCACGTATAGGGACCAAGGTTCCCAAATTGCATTTTAAGGTAAAAACACCCTTACTTCTCTAATCTCATCCGATTTTCTTCCTTTGATTTTTATGAGTTTATACACTCATAATCTTCATACTTACATGGTTCATTCAGTTGGTTAGCCATTTGGAGCAAGGGTGGCCGAGCTCCAAACGAAATACCCTTCTTTAAGGCATTTTTCCAAGGTAAACCTAATACCAAGCACTTGTTGTGTAGCTATTTCCTATGTCTATTGGTGAATTACACCTTGTGGTGGTGTTTTATTCAGGCCGAAATCCTCTTGAAGTTCCCTTGCATTTTTAAGGTGATTTTGCTTTAATCTTCATTAATTTTTCCTTATGGTTAGCTCAAGCTTGGAGTATAACCATATCTGTTTTGGTGTATTAAACATGTGTAAATGGTGTGGTAAATTTTCCCCTAAGCTGCAGAGCTCATACAAGGAGGAATCAAGGTATAAACACCTTAAAACTTATGATTTTATGAATTCTTAGCATATATAATTATTATGCCGAGAGAGGAGTTCAATATATGGGTTATATTAACCTAAAAATGGAAAAAATGACTAAGATAAATTAAGCTAGTCATTTAAGAGATTTAATTAACATAATGGTCAAATTATGACATTATGTGAAAAATAATTAAACTAAAGTGAGGCCGTGAGTATATACTATATTTTGAGACATTTAAAGTGTAATTTATTTTGTAAGTTCAAGGTTGTAATAAGGCCATGTCATTAGGCCATTTTAATTAAAATTTATAAGCTTATTTAGTTAGATTTATGCTTATATAATTAATTTTGGGGCCAAACCGTAATTACTGGAAAATATAAAGCCGTGGGCTCAATTTAGAGGAATTTAGGGTTTTTAAATGAATTTAATATAAATTATAACATTTTATAAAGTTTTGTGTCAAAATTGTAAAAATAGAAAAGTATGGGGTAATAATGGTAATTACCGAGAGTTTGGGTCCAATTTGGTATTAGAAGTCAAAGTTGACTATATAGGAGACTTTGACCATTTTTGGAGAATTTATGAAATTAAGATACTACCTTATATTAAGATAGTTTTTAAATTGTAAAAGATTTATAAGAGATGGGGTTATAATTAATTTTCTGAAATCTTGGGTACTAAATGGAGTTTAGTACAAACCTTGGGTTATTAGGAATTTTTAGAAGTTGATTTGGTTAAATTCGGAGTTTATATGAATTATATAAGTATAATATAAGGTATTTCATAACATTGTTACAAATAGGTAACATATGTGGTAAAATCGAGAATTATAGAAAGTATAAGGTTAGGAATAATATTTATAATTTTTGGAGTTGTATATAAGATTTTATAAAGACTATTATATATATAGTTTGATGATATTAGAAAACTATATGTTTAAAGAGGGATTTGGTGAATATAGAAAGTTTAAGTGGTGGGAAAATAATTAGAATAGACCTAGGGGGTCTGTTCGGTTATTTAAAAAAAATAATAATAACCATAGGTTATAATTATATTAAGGTTTAAGGTATATAAGTGTAACAAGGAAATATAATTTGGGTTTGATTTGTGATTTATAGAAGTTTAGTGGTTTATAGTGAAAGCCGAGAATATACGGGGCTATTTGGTAATATATAACAATTTACAACTATATGTTATAATTGTTTTAATGACTTAAATGTCATAAAATATGTTTATAGCTATAATATAACATTATATAAATTATGTGGTGGATTTTGTAAATATTTAAGAAAGATAGGTGTTGTTCGGAAATATAAATATTTTTGAATGAAAGTTTAGAATATGGTTTTAATGTTATAAGAGTTATAACATTTATAATATAAGAGGTATTCATTAAAAAAAAATGAATATATATTATAAAGACTTACCATATAATAAATAGTCCTATAATACATATATATAAATAAATATATGTTATAGTGGGGACAAATATAATATAGTTCAATGACTATATATTACCATAATTAAAATGTTATGAGATAAAGGGAAAAGAATTATAAACATTAGATATGAAATTCTAATGTTAAGAGTATACATGAAATAATAGGGATTTATATAGTTCAAGGTATTTTATACACGAATTATATTCCATTAAAACTTGGAAAAACAAACCTTAGAAAAATAAATACTAAGGTGAGATGTATAATACATGATAAAGAATTATACATGTAATATAGAAACAAACTATATGATATACAAGGGTATATCAAGTTACATGCGATAACAAAGTTCGAACATTAAGTATATTAATATACAATACGAGACTACGCATGTAATATAACGTTTTTCCAAATCTCGAGTTAAACCGAAAACCCGACAAACGTTGACAGTTATTAACGGGGGATTAACCGGGAGGTATTAGGGATGGTACGGGGTACCGTAGAGTTATGGTTGTTATACGGGATGCTAATCAGTAGCGTTATGTATTGTCTAGACTGTTAGAGACGACACACGGAGCATAGGATCTTGCTGATTCATACTCCACCGTAATACAATCAGGGTGAACGGTATGTTGTTATGTGTCTCTGATTGTCTCTGAGGGCTTCCTCAGTTCAGACTTCTGTGTGATCTGTGATAAGATTGTTTGTCTGAATGTGTTAATTAATATGCATGAATTGTATATTTATAGCTGCTATTATTTACTGTTGTTGAGTTAACAGTTTTGGTTCGTATTATGAACCTATAATAAACGAACTAGCGGCTATGGTGCTATCTTATATGAAATATAAGGATTGTCAGAAAAACGATGTAGCACTAGGATAATAAGATATAAATATTATCCGAGACTTTTATACGGAGCATTGGCCTTTTTAAACGCCGCTCTCGTATCTAACACTGGATCCCGAGTTTACAGACTCCGGATTGGACTAATGACCTTAGTCTGCTGTGTTAGAAAATTTGGTAATGCGATGCGATGGTATAATTAATTAATGGAAAGATAATAAAGCCAAGAGGATGTGGCTCTTGGTGCGCGCTGTGATCACAAAAACGATACCAGGATGTCCGCGTACGGGTCCGTAAGTATCAAGAAAATTTCCCGTGAGCTAGAATGGCTCGTTGGTCGGAGACTCTACCGTTGGAGTGGCTACTGCCTTGGGTGACCCGCCATAATTTATGGGTAATTAGAGACATGTCGTTTTTAACGAGACATTGTCACTAGGTATAACTGAACAATTAATACAGTTGAGACTTGTACAGTGGCGAACGATATTGGTTTCTATACCATGGACGAGAATTAATACTTGTTTATTAATCTCGTTGTTTCGCTTTGTTGTTCATTGGTTATACTTGTGGTTATATTATGTGTGTTGATGGTTGTGTTATTGTATTGATATTACTGTTAATTGTTTTACAGTTTAAATATTAAAACGGTATTGCATGTAATGAACCTCATGCTCTCGACCAAATAATTGAGGGGTCCGAGGGGGCATGACGGGGCATGTGATAACATACTCAGCAGGGGCTGATTCCATACCACAAACCATATTTATTTCAGGTGATTGCTGAAGGGTCGACTCGGGGCGCGACGTTTGTGATATTACTGTTGGTTAAGACTTGGTACGGTGTAATATTAATGTTGTTTTGGACTCGGGTTGTGTAAACCGAGGTGTATTTTGGTTAGATGCTCACGAGTACGGTCTGTAATAATCTGTTGTTGTTGGGTTTGTTTTAAATTGTCTAAGTACTACTATCTATCTCTTGTGTTCACTGCGGGAATACGTTTCGCAAGTTGATTATCAGGTAATTCATTATCACCCGTATGGGCGAGTGATAACAGTGTCACCATTAGAGCGACAGTCTTTTATTTACCGCTGCGATTATATTGTTTTTAGGACCAGGATTAGTAGGGGTGTTACAACCAGCCTCGCGGTGAGAAAACCCATCAGAGACCATGTCTCTTCTTCAGTTTTTCTTTCTTCTTTCTGTTAAAAAAAAAACACACATCATGTCTTGACCCCCTTCTGCCTCCTTAATGCTCACGGGTTGAACTCTATTTCAGCCCTTTTATTTGAGCCGGAAACACACAGAACAACACTCCATGAAAGGGGTCTAAAAGACATGGTATCAACCGTGGATCTGTGGCCATACGAACCTCCGTATTCCCTTCATCCTCATGTAAGAAACTGAACCGTTCCTCTGTTATCGACTACCGTAGTATACCTCAAAGCTCCAGCAGAACACCAAGGTATATAACTACTCCTTTAGTGTCGAACCACATGCATAAATGCCCCCCCCCCCCATTTAGCTAGTTATAACTGGGTAACTAAACTTAGAACCATGCTTTTCAATGCGTAAAAGAGTCACGTATACATGTATACGTATGTGCATGTAAACCGACAGAGACAAAAAAAAGAGAAAAGGAAAAACATGAGTGCTTATAAGCGTATGGTTGAGATGTTGATACCTAACAAAGGGTGTGTGTATATATGTGTTAGGATATATTATTTATTACTTTCCAGATTTAGGAGATAGTATATATCCTCACACTTAGGATATATTATATATTTCTAACATAATCCTCGCTAGTATAATCTTTTCTATCCTCTTTTGTATTATCCTCATTAATTTAGTCATAAAGGCTAAGTTTCTAATTAGGAAACTACTCATGTATAAATACCCTTCCTGGTATTCATCCAAACACATAATACATACGAATTCTATTCTTTCTCAAATTCGTCTTCGCTCTCTCTCACGCTCCTCTTATGTCGTTCACTCGCCTTTCTCCCGTGCATACTCTAATCGCTTCCGCTTCTCCCATCTCTCTACAATCGAACATGGCATCAGAGCAGCAGATTTGGGCCTAAAAAAAAAAAAAAAAAAACAAACTCGGAATCCAGATGTCATCCGAAATTGAAGAAAATCCATCAGAAGAGGAAGACGGTGATTCTTCTGAAACTGAAGAAGATAACGATGAAGATCCAAAGCGAAGGAAACACATAGATGCTGATCCTCTCACTGTTTTTAATTCAGAAGTTCCAGGCGTGCAACTGACATCAACCAAATTCAACGGGGCTGGATTCCAGATCTGGAAGAAAAAGGTCGAGATTTGTCTTTAGCGAAAAACAAAATTAAAATCGTCGATGGCACCTTGAGAAGATCCAATGTTGCCAAGAATCGACGAGACGCTTGGGACAGATGCGACGGACTCATCCGATCATGGATCCTGGCTAGCCTTGAACCCTCCATTGCAGACAGCGTCATCTCCAGTGCCACTTCTCGCGAAATGTGGAAAAGACTCGCGCAAAGGTATGATCAGGTTGATGGAACCAGAATGTTTGAATTGACCCGTGAGTTGTCTCAAATTCAACAAGGAAACTCCACCGTGACTGAATATTTTACCAAATTGACAAGTCTCTGGGATGACATCTCTGGAATGATGAATATCCCTCCCTGTTGTTGTGGTTACAGTCGAAAAATGGCTAAGCATGTTGAAAATAAAAGACTCTTTGAATTTTTACTTGGTCTGCGCAAAGACTTCATTAATATAAGGGGAAATCTTCTGATGAAGAAACCTCTCCCTAGCGTCGATGCTGCATACGCCATTGTGTTGCAGGAAGAACGACAACGATCTGTTGCCAAAACCGTGAAGGACAGCGATACTTCTTTCGCAAACAATACAGGCAGAGCTGAGCGAAATCGTGACGACAAATCCAAAGGTCGTCGTGACAAGGATGTCGCCAGTAGAAATCGGACTGGTACTTGCGGACATTGTGGCAAAACGGGACACCTGAAGCGAGACTGCTTCGAGCTTCGTGGCTACCCGGACTGGTGGAAGGGACCAAGAGTCACCGCCTCTGCTAATATCGTTGAACAACGATCTGAAAAAACCACTAGCGTCCCTGGTCTGAATGTTGAAAGGATAAACAGGCTGTGTGAGTATTTTGAGAAATCAGGCCACATACCAGAGAAGGTAATTAGTAGCAGCAGCGCTTCTGGCACAAAGGATTTCTCTAATTTCTCAGGTATCGCTTGCACCCAATCCTTTACCGCTCATTACAAGTATCATAAACACCGCTGGCTTCTTGACTCTGGAGCTAGTGACCATTTAATTGGTGATGAGACGCTGTTGAGTGATAAAAGAAAACTGGTTGATGTTCACTACGTGACTTTACCTAATGGGAATAATGAAACAATCGATACTGTTGGTACCGTTCAACTGACCAAAGATTTTAAGCTGGAAAATGTTCTTTATGTTCCCAGTTTTCGCCTGGCACTGATTTCTGTAAGCAGATTGATATCTCAGATGGGCTGCACTGTTACCTTCGATGATAACAGTTGCTTTTTACAGGCCCCTACTTGGACGAGTAAAAGGAAGATCGGCTACAGAGAAGATGGCCTCTATGTTTTGGACGTTAATCTTTTAAACAAAGACTTTGATGTTTGTAATAATGCGTCTGCTTTTTCTGGAAATTCTTCTAAATTGATGTTTTGGCACAAGAAAATGGGGCATCCCCCTGTTAACAAAATGCTTAGTATGGGCCTCATTAATAAACGTGATGTTCCTGCTAACTTCGTGTGCGATATCTGCTTTAGGGCTAAAGGACATCGCTTGTCCTTTCCCCGTTCTAGTAACAGGTCTAAGCATTGTTTTCAACTTATCCACATTGACATTTGGGGTCCATGCTCCACCATCAACCATGATGGGTGCCGTTTCTTCCTTACCATAGTAGATGATGCTAGCAGAAGCACATGGGTCATTCTCATGAAGTCCAAATCCGAAGCACCACAACACATTCGAAATTTCATCCTCATGGCTGAACGTCAATTTGACAAGCTTGTAAAAATCGTCCGATCCGACAATGCCTACGAGTTAGGATCGTGTAAAACATTACGACAATTCTTTCACGACAAAGGAATTTTACATCAGACCACGTGCGTCTACACACCGCAACAAAATGGCGTGGTAGAACGCAAGCACCGTTACCTCCTTGAAACAGCTCGTGCTCTTTTCTTTCAATCCGGCCTTGATTTAAGCTATTGGGGCGAAAGTGTTTTGATGGCCACGTTCCTCATAAACAGATTGCCATCTTCGACCTTAAATGGGATGTCTCCTCATGAATATCTATATGGGCTAACCCCTAAACTTGATAACGTTAAAACCTTTGGTTCCTTAGTTTATCATACCGGTCCAACCATTTCCCGATCAAAATTCAACGATCGAGGACATCGCGGTGTTTACTTGGGCCCAGGTTTATGCCAAAAGGGCCATCGAGTCCTTCTTCTTAATGAAAAAAGGGTTATAACAAGCAGGGACTTAACGTTCTACGAACATATCTTTCCCTTGCAAGTTCAACCCACCGAGAATATCCATGATCATTCTGCACCTTTCGGTTTTCCTGTTGTTGTCGATGAAGATCATGATATCATCCAGCATAACAATCAGCAAGGACAAAGCCCTCTTGTCCAACATCCTTCTGATTCTATTAATGATGTAGATATGCGTGAGGACATCAGCCCAGTTCTTGGGCCAGACATAACTCACGAAGAAATTCTAACGGAGCCCAGCCCGTTCCCTATTCAACACAGGATAACCTTGCGGAAAGTCTAATTCATGAGGATGAAGGTCCAACCGCTGATGATTCATCCACCACCGAGACTCCCAACGACATTATTATTGATGGGCCTAGACGATCGACTCGTGTTAGGCAACTTCCAGTAAAATTGCGTGACTACGAGTGCAATCACGCTCTATCTGATCCCTTTACTCATCTCTTGTCTACGAGACTTGAAAGCTCTCGTCCAAATCCTATGCCGGATATACACACTTTAACTGACATTGCTCCATCTCGTATTATCTGTTCTCAAGTCACACGTCACTGTCCATCTGAGCCCTCCTCCTATCGCATTGCTTCGCAATACTCTGAGTGGCGTGACGCAATGGCCACTGAACTCAAGGCTTTGGAGACGAATCAGACTTGGAGCTTGGTTAGGCTTCCCAAGGGAAAGCGATGTATTACATGTAGATGGGTTTATCGAGTTAAATACAAAGCCAATGGAGACATTGAACGTTATAAGGCACGCTTGGTCGTTCGGGGCTTCACACAAAAAGAAGGCGAAGATTTTCACGAAACCTTTTCTCCCGTGGTTAAAATGACCACTGTCCGTGCTTTGATTTCTGTAGCTACAAAACGACGTTGGAAAATTCACCAACTCGACGTGAATAACGCCTTCATCCACGGTGACCTACATGAGGAAATCTACATGAAAATTCCCGATGGCCTCACTACCAACACTAGTGGATTGGTTTGCAAACTTCAAAAATCTTTATATGGCCTCAAACAAGCTTCCCGTCAATGGTATGCCAAGTTATCCTCCTCTCTCACAAGTCTGGGCTTCATCATGTCCGATAATGATCACTCCCTTTTTAAATGGAGTCATGACAAATCCATCCTCTTTCTCGGAGTCTACGTGGATGACATTATCCTTTGTGGAAATGATGACAACAAGATCACTTGCGTCAAAGAAACCCTCCATCATTTGTTCAAAATTAAGGATCTTGGCACTCTTAATTACTTTCTCGGTATGGAATTTCATCATACTACTGATGGTATTGCGATCACTCAAACGAAGTTTGCCACGGATCTACTCACAGATTATCATGTCACCTCCAAACCTCCGGTTGCTAGTCCCCTTGCTCCAGGCACCAAACTTCTTCTTCATGATGGTCCTCTCTTGCCCGATGCCACCGAATATCGTCGTCTCATCGGGAAGCTCAACTACCTTATTAATACCCGTCCTGATCTCAACTTCAGCGTCCAACTCTTGAGCCAATTCAACCAGCAACCTTGTCAAAAGCATTGGGATGCCGCCATCCGCGTCCTTCAATACATAAAAGGGACTCTTGGCTATGGCATTTTCTTCAATAATTCTAACGACTATTCCCTCCTTGCTTACTGTGATTCCGATTGGGCCTCCTGTCCCATTTCTCGTAGGTCCGTCAGTGGGTATTACATTCTTTTTGGAGGTGCTCCCATCTCTTGGAAATCCAAGAAGCAAACTTGCGTTTCCCTTTCTTCAGCCGAGGCAGAGTATCGCGCTCTTCGACGCGTCACCACGGAGTTGTCTTGGCTCTCTCGTCTTCTTCATGAGCTTGGGATACATCACATCACACCTATACCACTGAAGTGTGACAATCAGTCCGCTGTTTTCATTGCCCACAACCCCGTTCTTCACGAACGTACGAAACACATCGAAATTGACGTACATTATGTTCGTGACCAGATCAAAGCCGGTCTCATTGAGGTTTCTCATATCTCCAATACTCATCAAAAAGCCGACATGCTCACCAAGGCTTTACCAGGCAAAAACTATCGGAGACAACTTCAGTCTATGGGGATGCTTGACGTTTCTACAAACCATGGAAAAACCCATTTTTCCTAGGTTTGCGGGGGGTGTTAGGATATATTATTTATTACTTTCCAGATTTAGGAGATAGTATATATCCTCACACTTAGGATATATTATATATTTCTAACATAATCTTCGCTAGTATAATCTTTTCTATCCTCTTTTGTATTATCCTCATTAATTTAGTCATAAAGGCTAAGTTTCTAATTAGGAAACTACTCATGTATAAATACCCTTCCTGGTATTCATCCAAACACATAATACATACGAATTCTATTCTTTCTCAAATTCGTCTTCGCTCTCTCTCACGCTCCTCTTATGTCGTTCACTCGCCTTTCTCCCGTGCATACTCTAATCGCTTCCGCTTCTCCCATCTCTCTACAATCGAACAATATGTGCATTACTGGGTTAGATTGAGTAACAAATAATGTTTATACAGAGGGTATTGTTGGGTATTAGGCGTTAGTAATGGGTATAAAAATATTTAGGCGCTATCATGAATTAATAATACGTAGCCAATGGTGGTTATAAATTAGGATGGAAAAAAAAAATAATTATATATATATATATATAAATCATATGATCATTAATTAGATTTATTAATACTTAGAATATGAGGAAATGATTTAGAAGACTAAAGGAGATTAGTATAAACCGTGATTTTTGGTGGGGTTTGAAGACATTATAACGACACTGTGAAAATGAATTTTGGTGCTATTTTTAAGGACACACATTTGGGCCAGGTCAAAATAGTTATATTGTGTTCTAGATTTTCATTAATGAATTTATGGATGGATTTACGTGGGTATATATAATTTATGGTGGAAAAACTATCATGATGGTAATTATAACTATTTGAGAAAACCTTAGAAAATTTAGATATATTTATAAACTAGTTATTGGCGCAAACAATTTTTAAATACCATTTTGAAAAAATTAGTATACTATAGTATTAAGGCCATGTTAAAATAAGGATTTTGATCTAAATAGTCATTAATAAACTTACGGGTTGATTTATGAGGATATATGAATTACTGGTGGAAAACTACCGTGCTAGTAATTATAATTATTTGGGAACAAATTAGAAAATATAGACATAATTGTAAACTTGCATATGGCGTAAATGAATTTCTAAATCCGTATATAAAATATATAATATATATATATATATATGTATACATAAAAATAAATAAATCGATAAGAGGTTAAAGGGTGAAAAAAAGGGGGTATAAGGATAAATATATTAAGTACTTGAAGAAATAGTAAATCAAAACAATCATTAAAAATATAAAAGTAATTATCGAAGTTATATGGGTTAAAATGTAAATATGGGAACCCTTAAGGGTTGTTGGGAATCTTAGAGAATTTTCAGTAAGCTTAATGCTTTAATTAGCTATGAGTATACTATATAGTCAAGTATGCAATTGTGGCAATTATAAGTTAGGGGTAAGCTAGGTAATTTCCTTAAGCCTTGGGGCATGAATGGAAATTTAAGTATTTGAGGGGATTAGTATATAAACCTAGAAAGGTCTTGGAAATTTAAGTAATAATATAAATTAATTAAGGGGAATAATATGAGGTTTCAATAATCAAAGTGATATTTATAAAAAGAAGGGTTATTGTGAGGAAAATGTGGGTGAATGGTCAATTTGGATAAATATGTTACACGTTGGTGTTTAAGTATACCCAAAAACATTAACTAGAGGGAAGGGCTTAGTTAACGTGTAAAACGACAATGTAAATGTCCAAGGAGCTGATAGAGTCTAAGGTTAATACTTGGAAAGTTCCTAAGGGACTAGTATAAGTTGAACCACCCAAAAACTTACCTAAGAAATAACACACGATAAAACGGGATAAACTAAGAAATGTCACTACAGTCGTCGCATGTAATCATAAACTGACAAGTTGTTTTAATTAACTCTAGGGCCGTAATGAACGCCAACCGGGACACCGTGTGAGAGACAACTTTTGCTTCTGAATGAGGTATGGACATGTGTCGTTCGTATGTTGCCGTGTTACACGGCTTGTTTGTTGTGTGCTCTGTGTGAAAACGACCATAAGAATTAAGCATGAAATTGGATTGCCTGTTTATCTTGCTTATATGATTGTTATATCATTATGTATATTATTTGCGCGCACACAGTAGTTTAGTCCCTTCGCGTTTATGGAATTTGAGTTGAAACATTGGAAACTATGAAAACAAAGGAAATTCTATAAAGGGGAACTCCTCTCTAACTATGGAGGACGTACCATGACACCCACTATGGTGTCTGTTCGTGAATAATAATGAAGAGCAAATCTCAATTGGTGGAACATGAGGATAACCCGGGAAGACGACACCTCGGGCCGCGCGGTATGGAATACTCGGGAGTTGGTATCTGCATCAGATCCTTCGCCCTTCTATGTGGAGCACATCCTGGAGTCTAGAGGCGACTTCGCTTTCCCGGCGCATGACGTCGGGAATGGGGGAGTGACAAATTGGTGGAGCTTATCTTGGAGTCTAGAGGCGACTACGCTTTCTCTGCGCATGACGTCGGGAATGGGGGACTAGCTATGGAGGAGACATCCTCCAACGTGCGGTAACAAAAGAACTCACAATTAATCTATGAAGAAGCAAAGAAAGATGGGCACCCATACTATATGGTCACGGGAACTAACCTACATCCCCAGACCTGGTGCAAAGAAAGGGAAAGAGAAGTCCACATGATGGAAACAAAGAAAAAGAGATGAAAACACTCAACGTTGAATGATCCCACTGTGGGGATCATCATTATTCAAATTCTTTTGTAAGCTCTACTTGTTTTACATGCTTGAGGTGCTTGATGTTATCTCTATGCCCAACATGCTGTGAGTTGCTATGTTGATGTTGTATGCTGTGTGTTACTGTTTTATTATAGCATGCAAATTGGACTTAATTATATTCGACCAAGTAGTCGTGTAGCCCGGCAACATGCGGGCTACACACGTTCATACTCAGCATAGTTTTGCTGAGTCCTTTATTTTTACAGGTGATCATCTGGAGCGTGACGGAGTGTAGGTGAAGGACTATCATGGGGGTAGTCCACCTAGGCAAGATTTACGAATCGTTCGGTCTAATTTATGTACTGTAACCTGTAGAACTAAATTCAGGATGTAATGTTTCAGTTTACCCAGTAGCTATGTTGTATATACTAGGCATTTGGGAATTGTATCTTATACTGTATACGAGTCTTGGTTGAGGGCTGTTTCCAGTCATGCAGACCGTAACTTGGTGTTGGTAATGTGGTCTGTCAACCACGTGGGTGGTTGGCATCTGTAGCACCCGGATGAAGTTGAGAATCCGCTGCATAGTTAACTTGTAATATGGTGAGGAGTGATATTTGTAGTGTTGGATGTTTATTCGGGGGTGTTACAGAAAGTGGTATCAGAGCGTAGTTACGCTCTGATGACTGGAACAGAGAAGTACCGAGTATAGGAAAACCTAAATTTGGGAAACGGGGTTAAGGGTTAGTATGTGAGGCTCGTTAGTTAGGGTTCTTTCCCAGTAATTACTGGATACCTAACAGATACCTACACCCACCCTCAACGTCCCAAATTTCCTTCTTAAATCATAGAGAGAATGCCGGAGAGGTAGAAAGCCTCCTCACACTCGGGAAAACCCGATCCGGCATCTTCTTAACGTTATCAACCCGTGAAGTTCAAAGACGTTGCCAAAGGGATAATACCCATAGAGGGACCAATTTTAGCGCCAACTTGGGTCGACATGCTTAGCAGTCGATAGGACCCTACCCGACAAACAAAGAGGACCAAAATACCCAAAAATTCATGAAATAAATAAAGCTCGAATAAACAATTAATTAAGATAAGGATGGGATTGAGAGAGATTATACAGTTCATACACTTGAGAGATTAATTTTAGTAAAACTCGCATAAAACAACGAAATAAGAGAATATGGATTGAGACGAAATTACACCAAAAAATTGGTACGATCTATAGCGCTGAATAAAGCTTGACATAATTTTATACACTAAAATCTAATATTTCGGGACTCAATAAATTCCCTGCTCCTTCTTACAATCATCTGCATTCTCTGTACTACTAGAAGGACACAACGCCTCAACTGGCGATCGGTATGCGTCGCCACCACCTCCTTTCTTCTTCTTTTATTCATTTATTCTTCTAAATCTCTCAATCTCAAACAGTATGAGTGACCATTATTCTGAGGCATTGGTTGCCCACAACTTTAAAGTCTAAGAAACTGGCAGTGAGTTGGCCAATATGTTTCAAACCAATACCGAGCATCATGATCGCAAAGATCAAATTAAAGATGATGCGTACAATATAAAAAGAAAAAAAAATAAAAAAAATAAAAATTAAATTAATTAAGTTCCAATCATAGATGAACACATCCCAAAAGGGGGAACTGTTGGAATACCAGCCAGCAATGTCACAGATAACTGTGGAATCATATGTGGAATACCAGCTCTATAAAAGACAAACCCTATAAAGCATCTACTCGGCCTGCACTATGACTATGCAGAAAACGGGTACGAAGCCACAGTAATTAATGCAATGAAGACTCTAGTACCAATAAAGGTTATGCCCACAAGATATACATACCAATGAGTACCTAGTGCAATATTCAGATGAGGTTTAACCGAGTGTTCAAGACATGCATAAAACTTGCCCTGGGAGACTTACACGACTTAAAATTTATTTCATTTGTAAATCTAACAACAGTCCAATACAAGACCGTTCAATGGGTTATTGGCCTAAGTTTTACTATAGCCTCGGTAAGATTGCCACAAAGCTCTGTAATAACAATCTCTCTCCCTACAGCAAATAAACAAAAACCATGACAACAGAGAAGTCAATATCAGTAACACCAGGCTTAGATGACAGTTAACAAGTGTCTAAACTCCTTAAATCCATACCAAAGTTTAACGGAGATACCTCCAAACACTGACCTGCTGCAAAACTTCTCCAACAGAGTTCCCAAACAAAGATATGTACTTCATACATTTCAATCAGTGTACTAGCTGCTTCCGTACACTGTATTACAGTGCTCTTCAATATCACCCTATAGATCTGACCTCTCTTGTATAAGGCTAAACAGTGATATATGATGCTGCTATGTGGTATAATCTTTTCAAACACTACATCCGAAGGACAAATGTTCTAAATAGATTTTGGAGAGCAGTCTCATTAAATCAGAAGAAGCTATGACAATCACAATTATAATCAAAAGATCAGAGAACAACTCCTGGTAAGATTTATAACGTAGCAAATATAACCTAGACAGAAGTAGAGTCGGAGACTAAATCGAGGAACTCTGGAAAAGATTTAGCAAATTATACGTAAACAAATGAAAGGAGATAAATAAATCAGGAAGGACCCCGGTATCTATAGAACGTAAGGAGATAAATAAAATACAATTAAAGGATGTCCTGACTAGTTACACAACCTTGCCTAACTCGAGTTAACAATGCAACTCCACGACCCAAATAAATAATATGACCTTGATAGTAATAACAATAGATTAAGCACCATGAGTTGGTGGAACCCGAAGGGAGAAGCTAAACAACTTCAGTTAAGAAGAAAAACCCAAAGAATAATGATGAGCGAGTAACAGAAGGGATTAAGATCTGAATAAAGAAATTAAATTAAATGCAATTATAATAGCATATATATATATATATACACACAAATAGAATTAGACTTTAGAGATGGTCCATTCAAAGGATTCAAATTTGCAATATGAAGTTAGATCAAAGTGGGCCTAAACGGTCAAATAAGATGAAATCATCCAAATTGACTAGGCACTCCAACGAGGAATGATTCCAACTCAATCGGATATTTTTGAATAGTGGGTATTGAAATTTGGAAATCTTAAAAAGATTAATGGACTTAATGGAGGAATAACTTAATGGGTCAAGATCATGAAAGAATCACTTGATGGATTCTGTATTAATTTGTAAGTGTGGAGGAAAATAGTAATAATATAAGAACATGGGAGTATACAATCGTATATCCCATTGGCTAACAAAAATTTATGAGACTGCATGTATAAGTGCCGGAACATGTATATGTACATGCAGTATGAAAATTTTATATATATAGATTATGAAGAGAACTTATAATATCAAGAGGATATAAATTTATGTGAACACTCATATGGAGGTATACATAAATCAAGAGGACCCTTGTAATATGAATACGACCTTGAAACTTATAACACATGAGTATTTATATGTTAGATGTACATGGAAAAAATATATATATGTATGTACACACCTAGATGTATATATGGTTGGAGATTTCAAACCATTGACACTGGTCCATGAATTACTTGCCAGATAACTAGGAATGAGTAAGATAAGAGTTGAAATTGGTGAAACTGATTGGCTGTTTAAATTGGACGTGCAAGGTTTAACTTGACCCTGGCCAGGTCAAGGGACACCGAGCACAAATTGGGGTGCAGGGGTAGTCCAACACTTTTCCTGATCACGTCAGTGTTGGATAATTCCCGAAACCTCCTACAAGAGGACACATGAACTACAAATAAGTGGGAAATCTTACAAGTCAAGAATACGAAGGTACGAAAGATGGGATATCGGTGCTAGATGACTCGAGCGGGTAGAATACATTGGTACATCATTCAAAAACATTGAGGTTACAACTATGTGAAGACTTAAAATGATGTGGTGCAACTATTAACCTAAAATTTACCACATAAGAAAATATACTATCACAATCAATTGCAAAACGTAACCAGTAATAGTCAGTTAGTTTAGTTCCTACGAACAACGGTGATGATAAGGGAACTAAATATTCTATGCTACACATAATCATAATCGGTAATACATACCGAACATGTTGTTGTAACAATGACACGTCAAACACTAAAAACTAAAATCGTTACTATAGAACCTAAATGAATTAAAACCAAAAGGTCAGCAAGGAAGAACAACTCAAATGCTTAAAAGCGCACTAAAAACATGAAATTCCGACCTCCAGAGTAAATGGATACACAAGCTACAATACACCGAGATTATGTATAAATTAAAATACCCCATGTCGGTCAATAGACTTTTACTCCTATACTATTAAGTCATGCACTACCCTGAAAGGTATAGTGAGGAAAAACTAAGCCTAAAAGTAATCAGAGTCGCACAGCAGAAGCTGGTAGACCATATTCCACATCTTCAAGTCGAATAACTAGTGACATATCGACCAATATCTTAGACCCAGAGAGGCTAAATCCGAATCTGTTTTAGATCAGTATGGAAACCGATAAGAATTCTTGAGACAGAAACCAAGCCATTAACATGGTCAAGGCCTTTGATGAGACTATACTGCGAGCTACATCGCATAGAAACTAGAATACTCCATGAGAACTAAACAACTAGAACCAAGGTTCAAGGATGATATAAAAGGGATTACGTGGGCGTAATCCATTTTTAAGGGGGGTAGGCGCGTTGCGTTTTTACTTATTGTTACACGTTTGTGGTGTTGATTTGGGTGCTATGTGTGAACTGTGTGTGGACTGGTTTGAATGCATGGTAGTCATAAATGTATGACTTGTTCATCTGGTTACTATGAGTGCAGTACATAAATATTATTGGTACATTGCAGTATTATTGAGCCACAGAGGTGGCGTGGTGCTTATAAGCACAAATGGTGAAATAGAACTGTGGAACTTGCGGGACATGATCCCTTGGTTAGAGAGAACGTATTCAGGACTTAACCTTTGCACTATGTGTGTTCCTATATCCACACGTTGGTTGTGTGTATGAGATTGTTATGTGTGTGCATGTAAGCTCGGATATGAATGAATGTGTGTACTGTGGTTTACACCTCAAATTGTTATTTGTACATTGCTAATACCTTGGACTACTATGAAAACTTGTGAGAAGCCATTAATGTGGCATAGTGCCTATGAACACACTTGGGTAGTGAGAATTATGAAATATGGGACTTGATCCCTAGGATTAACAAGAATGGGAAAACACCGGTTAAGGAAGTAAGACTTCGGGACGAAGTCTCTTTTAAGGGGGGTAAGTTGAAACACCCCAAAATAATTAGACACATGAAATCTGAAATACCCCAAACTTTGATATGTTGTTTAAATGTTAAGATATGGTATAATAAGGCTAAAAAGGGCCTTAGAAATATTAGTGAACAATTTTAACAATGTAAAACACGGTTAGTTACCTTAAAGTCTATAAGGGCAAAAATGTGCTCTAAGCTTGGGATAATCTTGTATAAGACCTAATGAGCTTACCAAGACCTTATTTATATGTTAATAGACATATTAAACCAATTACTAAAGAAAACCAAGCTTGAAAACAAGTTTAAACACAAAATGTGCTTTAAGGAGCCTTAAAGCACATTTTTGAGAAATTGTCTTGCAAATGAGTTTTGAATGGCTAAATGTCCATCATACTCTTAAATAAATATGTGTGCTATATAATATCACATTTGGAAGTTTATATCAATGGGAAACCAAAAATTTCACAGTTATGTGCCTTGTTTTTATGAATAGTGACTTTTATAAGCTAGTTTGTAACATATGTCATATTAAGTAATTAAATGAGTTAACAAAGACCAAAACACCCCTTATAACAGGATGGGGGCCGGTTTTGTAAGGTGAGTCACCACCACCTGCAATCAAATAAGTGAAGGAAGACATAAAATAAATAAATACTACTTTATTAAGCACTATTTGCTTTATGTAAACAACTAATATCTACTAAAGGCAATTGCCTTCAATCATTCTCTTCATTCTTTCATTTCCTCCTTGCTGTCTACCGTATCTCATCTTCTTCCTTGCTCTCTTTCACGGTTGAAGCAGCACACCACCAACATGCATCTTCAAATCCTTGTAACTCCTAGCTCCATGATCCAAATTCAATTTCGAGACCACCATTCTTCTAGTTGGAGCAAGATCTACACTTCTATCTTTTCAAATCTTCAAAAGCCTCATTTCGGTGCCATGGAGATTCTCCATTGAAGGAGCTTGAGCTCATATTTTCATGCCTTGTTATACTCCTTTGCTTCAAGGTAAGGAAAGTCAAAGAAAAACTCCATTTCCTCTTGTTTATGTGTTGTCCAAAAATTCACCAAGTGTTGGTGTCTTCTCTTGTTCTTCCATAGCTCCATTCCAGTCTTCAAAGGGCTAGGAGGATTCCTATCTTGCCACTTGTTCAAGTTCTCTTTCAGATCCCAAAGGTAATCAGCAAGTTCTAGTGTATTAAAACACTTATGTTAACCTAGGGTTTGTAAATGAGTTTAAGCATGAAGCTTGAATGCTCATGGGTTTGTTTGTGTGTTGGCTAGAACATTGACAAGTAGCCAAGTCCTCTGGCCGATTTCCAACCAAGGAAGAACAAGAGTGTTCAAGTAAAAATCTTGAAAGAAAAGAGGTAAATGTGTTAGCCTAATGTGGTTTAAATGCCTTAGGAAAATTGAGCTTGAGATCGTTAATAAAATACCTAAAGAGCCAATGGGAAATGACTTAGTAAAATGCTCTCAAAGAGTTTATTAAAGGCATATGTGATGTTAGGTGTATTTGCAGGTCAAAGGCAATTATTATGTGGAAATTCAGTGTTTAAGGTTTATGTTATTTAAGGGCCTAAGTGCCAAGCAATTTAAGTTTATGCACTATATTGTGATGTAGTGTAGCTTGAGGTTTAGTTGTGTGTAATGAAGGTGTCTTTGATGAAGGTGGATGTCTTTGCAGATTAATGGGTGAAAAACCATGTGTTTGTGTACAAGGATGTGTATTGAGTGGTTAAGTGTTCATGGGTTGTATTAAGGTGAAAGTCTGTAGCACCAGTGTGCATAAGTGTAACAGAGAAAGGGAAATTCATGGATTTGGGCAAGAATTTGAGTAGGGATTAAACCTATGTTTTGAAGAGGTTTAGAGCATGTTTTAAGATGTTTAAACATGTGGAAAGTTTAGGAAATGATTAGAGGTGAATTAGGGGTTGAAAACTGATCAAAAACGGTAAATTTTGACAGTTCCAGAGGTGGTCCGGGTTGCAAACCAGTTCGCAAACCCGGACGATAGCAAAAACATGGCAGAAGACTATCCCAGGGGGTGGTCCGGGTTTGTAAACCCGGACACAAACCCGGACCACATGAAAAACGCACCAGTATGTAATTTCCGAGTTTGGTCCGGGTTTGTAACCCCGGACACAAACCCGGACCATCATAAAAATTTGGCAGAAGGTGTTTTAAAGCCTTCTAAACATGGGGGATTGAATGGTATTGGTTTTAGGTGATGTTTAGGAGTTGTTTGGTAACCTTTAAAGGTCCTAAGAAGTATAAACAAAAGTGAGAGTGAATGTGTAAGTTGTGAACTTTAGATCACATAAGTAAGTTAAAGATAACGGGACAACGGGGTGAGTACGGGAGTAATATTGTCTTACATACCGTATGATCATGATGTGTAATGATGGGGATTGATAAGTAATGATGTTATAAGGATGTTAAGGACATGTTTGGTGTGTTATAAAGACAACCAAGTGGGTGGAAAGTTGTAATAAAATGTGAAAGTAAAACAAGTTAAAAGTGTCGAGTTATTTAGCTAAGTTTGTAGGAGTAAGTCAAGGGCTTTGAACTTTAAACAAAATTAAGTTACCCCGGTGTTAATGGAAGTTAATGTAATGTTACCAGTTGTTCAAGAACTGTTCAAGGAACCTAAGTCGACACGTTAGAGTGGACGTTGGTGACAGGTATGGTTTTCTTGCAACCTATGTCCTACCGGATTACACCGGCTTGTATGCCAATGTGTTTTTCTGTGTGTTTGCCACCTTGTAAGATAAAACATGTAATGAGTTTATAGTAATTCATATATGTGGCGTGTTTAGTTCCGATACCATTTAACCTCGAAAGTGTTAAACCTTAGCTAACTGAGTCTAGGATCACTGAGAGTTTGGTATTCGGAAACGACCCGAACCATGGGGCGTGCTAACCACGGCTATGCGTGAGTTAAAGTGTGGTATGTGTATGTGAATGTAGGGATCTCCCTTGTATGTTTAACCCAAAGTAATACTGTATGGTGTGTAGGTACGATAGACTCCGTAGTGGGGTTCTAACGAATGACTAAAAGTAAGTATGTACTAACAGTAGTGAGGAATCCGGTTTGGCCGGTCGCGCGTTGTTTGGGAGTGGGTATCCTTCTTAGCTTTACCCTCCTCTCTGTTATGGTTGTTTCCCTCACGGGTTATGATCTCCCATTAGCTTATCCCAAAGCTTGGCTATTCTGACTTATGATCGGTTTAGGGGGAACATGTGTTTGTGTGGTGTGTTCGGGTCACTAAATCCGATCCATCTTTAGGTAAGTTACTCGTCCAACTATTAGGGCGGTAATGAGTGTTGATATAACGAGCTTAACATGGGGGTGATATCATCCCCTAGGCTCACCAGTGTAATAACTATGTTTGGGCCGGTTCCTAAGAGATCCGTACCCGTTATGTATGTGTTATTGTGATGTTGCAAAGTTATTACGATGTGATGTTATGTGTGCTTAGAAGTGAAATATGAGGATCATGGATATGATTCCTAGTATGTAAAAGAGACGTTTGTGGAAACCCGATAGTGGGTAAATGTCGTCTATTAAGGTAATAGCTCCGTTAGAGGAGGAATACTATAGGGTTGAAGAACTCAAAGAGTGATTGGTTAAGTATAAATGAGTTATATTTGTTAAGCCCATTGGGGTGAAATGTATTGTGTTGAGAGTTTATGTTTCACATGTTTGATTTAAATGTAATCAACCGCATGCTAAGACGACAAATAGTTGTGCGTGGCCCGGTAGCATGTGGGCTGCGGGATTACCATACCAGCAAAGGTGCTGAGCCCCTGGGGGGCCACCCTTTCTTTCCTTTTCTTTCAGGTACAAGGAGCTGGAGCCGTTCGAGAGTAGGACGGGGTAGCTGTTGTGTTGTACGGGTAGTTGATGTAATTACTTGTAAACTGTAGGTGTAGTAAGACCGAATTGTTCTCGGCGTTAGTTGTAAATACTCGGTACAGTTGGAAGGTTTTTGTATAATGAATGTTGGTAGTGATAGCGGAGTTGGTAATGTGTAGTTGCTCGGAGATCTAGTCCATCAGACCGATACAATTGTGTAAATGTTAGCCTTGTTGGCCACGTGGGTGGTTAACGGCCTGTAACACCAATGAGTTAAGTAATGTGATGAGGTATGTTTTCCGCTGCAGTTGTTGTTAAGTATGTTGTTGTTAGTTGGGGTGTTACAAAAAGTGGTATCAGAGCGAAGTGTCGCTCTGATGACTGAATTACCGAGCTTAGGAAGTACCGAGTTAGGATTTCAGTACATGTGGGTTAAGGGATGAGTGATAGCGTGAGAGATACGCTAGTTAGGAAAACCAGTGAATATTGGAAACCTACCATATACATCCCACCCTCCACAATCCCTGGTTACAACTTGGGAAAGAATGCCAGAGAGATGGAAGTCCTCTCTTACTCGGGAATACCCGATCTGGCTGTATTTAAATGTCCTTATAAGTATGGAGAACCTGTCACACGGTAGATCCCGAAAGGTGTGAATCCCGAAGACGGTTCCCATTCTAACAATGACTGCCACAGGAGGTAGCAAAAAGTGAAGAATCTTGTGTATAAGAGAATAGAATTTCCAGCAACCTGGATACGACATGCCGAGCAGTCGAGAACAACCAACTTGCAAGGCAGCAAGCGTGCAACAGGCAAGAAGTGAGAAAATGAAACCCGAGACCAAAGTGTCACGTGAAGGGACACAATGTTAACTAGTACACCAACGGTATACCAACCGGTTAAGGAGCTACAACGTAGTATGAGGAGGATGTAATACTAAGACAAGGGGTCTCCCAGAATGGAAAACACCCTAGTTAATGGTCACCATGTGAAGACAGCGAGAAGTACCCAGAGGATTTATGGTTAAGACTGTGAGATCAAGTAAGGGCCAAACAAGGCCACTTGATGTCAGTGCGGGTGAAACAATACCCAGCGATGTGTGTCGAACTGACAGCCAGTCAGTATAGCGCACTTGCCATGGCAAGGTGCTATAACAAGGCTGTACGAGAAACTTTAAAAAACTACAGGTATTAGTAAAGTACCGTGAAGCTAAGTGAGATCAGCATAGTGTGGAAGGGCTTAGCAGCCCGACCTCTTGCAATTGGAAGTTCACAGTCAGCAAGAAGCTAGACTGGTTAAAGCAAGGAAATGTTGTGAACCACGAGAATATCTTTTAGACTTAAGTTCATTTTCAAAACCTTTTCCAACCAAATTTTCTTTCAAACCCAATTTATTTCCAACTTTCTTTGAAACCGAACTAGAAGACCTACACCTGCCTCAGTGCCACATGGTAGGTAAGTTATACCCAGTGACTTTTAAATAACCGGATGGAAACCGGTAAACCCAAGGGTAACAACCCGAGTGACGGAATGTATATTATCACAGGATAATATAAGGGAGTTGACAACAGAATACTTCACCTAGGCGTGTGACGGACACTACGAGGGTACCAACTGAATTGTGGGACGACCGCACTCCCATAGGAGCTTGCAGGCCTGGCAGACCTTCTTATAGGTTAACCAGGTAAGTAGCAATGTATCAACAGGGTACCCCACATATGTATACGAGTGGAGTCTGAAACACGGGAAGTAGTCGACTCCATACTACGGACCGAAGTAAAAGTCAGACAAAGTAAGGAATTACCAAGAATGGTGGAAGTAAAGGAACCAGTAAGGTCAATAAGACTACAAGAATCAATGAATCCATTTTAAGGAAACGTTTAAAGGTGAACAAGTGCAAACTGCACTAGTTGGTAAATAAGGACATGGTATATGTCTTAAGAATCCTGAGGGATGAATGTAATAGCTGGGGAGTACCCGGCCTAAATATAGTGAGACAGATGCCTATTATGGATATGTTAATGTGCAATGATCGGGATGAGACTCCCAAGAGGATCGCTAGAAATATCAATCTCACTAAAGAGAATATTTAACCCAGTCAAGAACGCAAGGAAATGCAGTTAATTAAATGTACTCATAAGTGAAAGCCAGATGTAATGGCATAACCTATTAACACCCAGGAGCTGTCCTTAAAGGGGTGTTTAGATCAACAGTGGTTGAACGGAATAACGTGACAGAAACGCAAGGGTTGAAACTAACACCCAGTTTAATCATAAGGCGTCAGAAGGAAGTCTGACATCCTTGAAGGGACATCCCTCGAAAGGAATACCGACCTTGTCATGGAGCCCAATACAACCTGTAAACTGTGTAATATTGTACAAGGAAGTAAATGAATGTGAACAGCCTATAGTGAGCGGAGCTCGAAGCAATAGGGCTTATAAGCCACAAGTAAAGTGTCATAAGTAAATTTTGTTGACTACGGAAGTTTATGTTATATAAGTAATAAAAGCGGATAACGAACCACTACTTAAAGAGTGGGGACACCTCTTAGTATTGTGACACCGCCAGAACGGTAGTAATGAGTAGGAATATGTCTAGAGAATATGTTAAGGGTTGACCATATTGTTAATACCCAGGAATGATGTGAGTAGAAAAAAATACGAAAATAACTGTTTGTACTAGTTGTGGAGAAGGATGAGTAATAAGTCTAATGGCAACCACCATAGGTGTAGGATGCTAAAAGCGTAATGAACGACGCTCAAGGAGCATAAAGACTCGAAGAATAGGGTATCCAGTAATCAGCCAAATAAATGGCGAAACACAGTGTAATGGCGGAAGCTAATATAATAGCAGATGCAGTGTGAGTTGATGTTATACAATGAGTAACCGCACGGTGAGCAGTAAGCGACCGTTGCATGAGTATTGTTAAATGATAAAATGGCCAACAAGCACAGTTATGAGTTAGACACAATGAACGTGTAAGATAAGTGATGACATACAGACTGGGCAGTAAGCCAGTACTTGATACTATGTGATAAGGAATACAGTGTGAATCCCTTGCAATCGCATAAGAGATTTACTGCCAAGAGTTTACGCCTCTGCACTCTGTATGACTGAGCGTTTTGGTATTGCTTTTGTGCAGTAATGATCGAATGGGATAGCTAGAAATTCGGGAAATGTCAATTGCGGTAGAAGTATAAAGGGTATTAAAACGCGATAAGGACCGAGGCTTAGGAAATGCAAGGTCGTATCAATGGAAGGATACTTGATTCACAATAAGTGACTATAGTTACACAGTATGTTAAATATTGGTATGGAATATACCACAGTTGTTGAAAATGACTGAGAGAATACTACATATTAGGTAGTAGCTCAAATTCAACCGACAGTAAGTCGGAAGAAATCAAGTAAATCATTGTGGAATACAGTAAGTTATCATGGAAACGCATAGGAAGTTGAAACTCACCGAGTTCACTCATGGTAAGAAATACCACGTGTCGGTTGAGAAACCGTTATCACCTAGATAAGGGTGATAATCGGGAATGTACAATACAGTAGGAATAATGTACGAACAACTAAGTTCTAGAGTATCAGGAATCGCATAGCAGAAACTAGTGAGCCAGCGATTCAAGTGTTGGATGTACGTTGTGAATATGAGTAAATGGCTAGTTAGTAACGCCTAGAATTTTCACAGGCCAGAATCGAAACTGGTTATGAATTAAATTAACTCTAAAGAGAACTCTTGGTTAGAGACTAAACCGCTATTATGGCTAAGATCCTCAAACCAGAATACATTGTGTAATAGCACAGTGAGTAAGTGATTGATTACGTGGGCGTAATCCCTTTTAAGGGGGGTAGAGCGCAAAACCACTTAGTGTTTATTACCGTACAAGTGAACGGGAACTATGGTGTGCATAGCATAAAATAATTTGTTTGATGAGTGGGTGTGTGTTACATAAACATACACATTCATTCATGGTTTAATTGTGGTAATTACGCACAGAAGATGCGAATACCATTGTGATGAATGTGTTCATTTTGGCAACAGTTGTGTGTGAGAGTACAAGTGTGGGAGTAAAGAAACTCCTGGGGAACTAAAACCCCGATAGTATATGTTCATATGATACTAAATGTTAAACTGTGTGTTGTATTTTGATAAAATATATGTATATGTACAATATAGTGATATATGAAAGGGTATGAAACCGACATAGAACCTAGTGAGAATAAGATTCCCTAGGAAACTGGATTAAAGTGAATGGAGATGACTGATAGACAGAGTTCTATCCTTTGGGGATGTAATGATTACGATTAGAAAGACAAAAGATAGAAAATGGTAAATGAGTGTATTAGTTGATGTTTGAAAATGAAGTGGGAGGTGGAACTTGATTTGCATGCGATCAAGGGAAGCCGAACACAAATTGGGGTGGAAGGATAGTTCAACATTGATGCTGATCACATCGGGGTTGGATGACTCTTGAAGATCCCTACAAGTGGTCACAAACAACCACGCTGGAAAAAGGGAATAAAGAGCATAAGTTGGACTTGGAGTTGTATGTGTTTTCAAAAGGGTTTTGAACCGGTATTTATAAAACATCGATAGACCTTACATAGCTAAGTTCTCTTACTTAACCTCATAAGGAAATTTTAAATTTAAGTGATTGTTTTGATCTCCCAAAGGAACGGGGACAATACGTGTCCATCGCGACCGGGTTCTGCGGGAGCACAGTGTATACAAAAGGTATTTTTAGTTGCTATACATGCTAAGACATGTTGTGTGGAATGTGTAAGGAAAAAAAAATTTATTTGGACCTTGAGTCCTAATGTGTTTAAGTCCGAAGTGTTATGTTATCAAGACCTATGTGTCTAAAGGATGTTATGTTATCAGGACCTATGGGTCTAAATGTTGTTATGTTGCCCAGACGAGAGAGTCTAAGGGTTGTTATGTATGTGCAAATGTTGTTAAGGTACCCGGACTATCAAGTCCGAGGTTACTATGTAAGTATGTTATGTGATGTATGGATGTGGATATGTTACTCGGACCGTCAAGTCTGGGACTGTAATGTAAAGTATGTTTGGTTACGGAAGTGTTTTATTATACAAGTAATTCCCGTGTTCTAATCCAATGATATGGGAAGTGTGAACTTCGGGGACGAAGTTCTTTTAAGGGGGTAGATTGAAATACCCCAAACTTTGATATGTTGTTTAAATGTTAAGATATGGTATAATAAGGCTAAAAAGTGCCTTAGAAATATTAGTGAACAATTTTAACAATGTAAAACACAGTTAGTTACCTTAAAGTCTATAAGGGCAAAAATGTTCTCTAAGCCTTGGATAATCTTGGATAAGACCTAATGAGCTTACCAAGACCTTATTTATATGTTAATAGACATATTAAACCAATTACTAAAGAAAACCAAGCTTGAAAACAAGTTTAAACACAAAATGTGCTTTAAGGAGCCTTAAAGCACATTTTTGAGAAATTGTCTTGCAAATGAGTTTTGAATGGCTAAATGTCCATCGTATACTTAAATAAATATGTGTGCTAATAATATCACATTTGGAAGTTTATATCAATGGGAAACCAAAAATTTCACAGTTATGTGCCTTGTTTTTATGAATAGTGACTTTAAAGCTAGTTTGTAACATATGTCTATTAAGTAATAATGAGTTAACAAAGACCAAAACACCCCTTATAACAGGATGGGGGCCGGTTTTGTAAGGTGAGTCACCACCACCTGCAATCAAATAAGTGAAGGAAGACATAAATAAATAATACTACTTTATTAAGCACTATTTGCTTTATGTAAACAACTAATATCTACTAAAGGCAATTGCCTTCAATCATTCTCTTCATTCTTTCATTTCCTCCTTGCTGTCTACCGTATCCCATCTTCTTCCTTGCTCTCTTTCACGGTTGAAGCAGCACACCACCAACATGCATCTTCAAATCCTTGTAACTCCTAGCTCCATGATCCAAATTCAATTTCGAGACCACCATTCTTCTAGTTGGAGCAAGATCTACACTTCTATCTTTTCAAATCTTCAAAAGCCTCATTTCGGTGCCATGGAGATTCTCCATTGAAGGAGCTTGAGCTCATATTTCATGCCTTGTTATACTCCTTTGCTTCAAGGTAAGGAAAGTCAAAGAAAACTCCATTTCCTCTCTTGTTTATGTGTTGTCCGAAAATTCACCAAGTGTTGGTGTCTTCTCTGTTCTTCCATAGCTCCATTCCAGTCTTCAAAGGGCTAGGAGGATTCCTATCTTGCCACTTGTTCAAGTTCTCTTTCAGATCCCAAAGGTAATCAGCAAGTTCTAGTGTATTAAAACACTTATGTTAACCTAGGGTTTGTAAATGAGTTTAAGCATGAAGCTTGAATGCTCATGGGTTTGTTTGTGTGTTGGCTAGAACATTGACAAGTAGCCAAGTCCTCTGGCCGATTTCCAACCAAGGAAGAACAAGAGTGTTCAAGTAAAAATCTTGAAAGAAAAGAGGTAAATGTGTTAGCCTAATGTGGTTTAAATGCCTTAGGAAAATTGAGCTTGAGATCGTTAATAAAATACCTAAAGAGCCAATGGGAAATGACTTAGTAAAATGCTCTCAAAGAGTTTATTAAAGGCATATGTGATGTTGGGTGTATTTGCAGGTCAAAGGCAATTATTATGTGGAAATTCAGTGTTTAAGGTTTATGTTATTTAAGGGCCTAAGTGCCAAGCAATTTAAGTTTCTGCACTATATTGTGATGTAGTGTAGCTTGAGGTTTAGTTGTGTGTAATGAAGGTGTCTTTGATGAAGGTGGATGTCTTTGCAGATTAATGGGTGAAAAACCATGTGTTTGTGTACAAGGATGTGTATTGAGTGGTTAAGTGTTCATGGGTTGTATTAAGGTGAAAGTCTGTAGCACCAGTGTGCATAAGTGTAACAGAGAAAGGGAAATTCATGGATTTGGGCAAGAATTTGAGTAGGGATTAAACCTATGTTTTGAAGAGGTTTAGAGCATGTTTTAAGATGTTTAAACATGTAGGAAACATGTGGAAAGTTTAGGAAATGATTAGAGGTGAATTAGGGGTTGAAAACTGATCAAAAACGGTAAATTTTGACAGTTCCAGAGGTGGTCCGGGTTGCAAACCAGTTCGCAAACCCGGACGATAGCAAAAACATGGCAGAAGACTATCCCAGGGGTGGTCCGGGTTTGTAAACCCGGACACAAACCCGGACCACATAAAAACGCACCAGAATGTAATTTCCGAGTTTGGTCCGGGTTTGTAACCCCGGACACAAACCCGGACCATCATAAAAATTTGGCAGAAGGTGTTTTAAAGCCGTCTAAACATGGGGGATTGAATGGTATTGGTTTTAGGTGATGTTTAGGAGTTGTTTGGTAACCTTTAAAGGTCCTAAGAAGTATAAACAAAAGTGAGAGTGAATGTGTAAGTTGTGAACTTTAGATCACATAAGTAAGTTAAAGATAACGGGACAACGGGGTGAGTACGGGAGTAATATTGTCTTACACCGTATGATCATGATGTGTAAGGATGGGGATTGATAAGTAATGATGTTAAAGGATGTTAAGGACATGTTTGTGTTTTAAAGACAACCAAGTGGGTGGAAAGTTGTAATAAAAGTGAAAGTAAAACAAGTTAAAAGTGTCGAGTTATTTAGCTAATTTGTAGGAGTAAGTCAAGGGCTTTGAACTTTAAACAAAATTAAGTTACCCCGGTGTTAATGGAAGTTAATGTAATGTTACCAGTTGTTCAAGAACTGTTCAAGGAACCTAAGTCGACACGTTAGAGTGGACGTTGGTGACAGGTATGGTTTTCTTGCAACCTATGTCCTACCGGATTACACCGGCTTGTATGCCAATGTGTTTTTCTGTGTGTTTGCCACCTTGTAAGATAAAACATGTAATGAGTTTATAGTAATTCATATATGTGGCGTGTTTAGTTCCGATACCATTTAACCTCGAAAGTGTTAAACCTTAGCTAACTGAGTCTAGGATCACATGAGAGTTTGGTATTCGGATCAAACGACCCGAACCGTGGGGCGTGCTAACCACGGCTATGCGTGAGTTAAACGTGTGGTATGTGTATGTGAATGTAGGGATCTCCCTTGTATGTTTAACCCAAAAGTAATACTGTATGGTGTGTAGGTACGATAGACTCCGTAGTGGGGTTCTAACGAATGACTAAAAGTAAGTATGTACTAACAGTAGTGAGGAATCCGGTTTGGCCGGTCGCGCGTTGTTTGGGAGTGGGTATCCTTCTTAGCTTTACCCTCCTCTCTGTTATGGTTGTTTCCCTCACGGGTTATGATCTCCCATTAGCTTATCCCAAAGCTTGGCTATTCTGACTTATGATCGGTTTAGGGGGAACATGTGTTTGTGTGGTGTGTTCGGGTCACTAAATCCGATCCATCTTTAGGTAAGTTACTCGTCCAACTATTAGGGCGGTAATGAGTGTTGATATAACGACTTAACATGGGGTGATATCATCCCCTAGGCTCACCAGTGTAATAACTATGTTTGGGCCGGTTCCTAAGAGATCCGTACCCGTTATGTATGCGTTATTGTGATGTTGCAAAGTTATTACGATGTGATGTTATGTGTTAGAAGTGAAATATGAGGATCATGGATATGATTCCTAGTATGTAAAAGAGACGTTTGTAGAAACCCGATAGTGGGTAAATGTCGTCTATTAAGGTAATAGCTCCGTTAGAGGAGGAATACTATAGGGTTGAAGAACTCAAAGAGTGATTGGTTAAGTATAAATGAGTTATATTTGTTAAGCCCATTGGGGTGAAATGTATTGTGTTGAGAGTTTATGTTTCACATGTTTGATTTAAATGTAATCAACCGCATGCTAAGACGACAAATAGTTGTGCGTGGCCCGGTAGCATGTGGGCTGCGGGATTACCATACCAGCAAAGGTGCTGAGCCCCCTGGGGGGCCACCCTTTCTTTCCTTTTCTGTTTCAGGTACAAGGAGCTGGAGCCGTTCGAGAGTAGGACGGGGTAGCTGTTGTGTTCGGGTAGTTGATGTAATTACTTGTAAACTGTAGGTGTAGTAAGACCGACATTGTTCTCGGCGTTAGTTGTAAATACTCGGTACAGTTGGAAGGTTTTTGTATAATGAATGTTGGTAGTGATAGCGGAGTTGGTAATGTGTAGTTGCTCAGAGATCTAGTCCATCAGACCGATACAATTGTGTAAATGTTAGCCTTGTTGGCCACATGGGTGGTTAACGGCGTGTAACACCAATGAGTTAAGTAATGTGATGAGGTATGTTTTCCGCTGCAGTTGTTGTTAAGTATGTTGTTGTTAGTTGGGGTGTTACAAAATCATTAATGCGTGAAGACTACCTGAGAATAATGTGTCACATAACTCGGGACATGTGATAATACGTGAACAATTAAATTTAGTACGGGCATATACATGGCCGAAAACGCGACAACGTTGCATATTAATACGGCCCCGTACTTATATATATATACGTATATGAAAATACATATACGCAACGTTACAATATTACAACGTTGTATATATAACTAATAACGCGACATGATAATATAGTCGTGTTGGTATATATAACTAAAACGCGACAAATAAAAATAGCTGCGCATATATACATAGGTATAATCAATAACGTGACGAGATAAAATAATTGTATATATGTATATGTATGTAACAACGATAAAAATGAATGTACACTTATACACACAAAAATAGAGCGGATATGCTCTAGCCGGGATTCGAACCCGGAACCCCTCGTTCTTTCCCGAATGCCTTAACCGATTGAGCTATGCTCGTATTTGGTAACAATCTGCACACGAGACAAAAGTAACCATTGTTAGTAGAGTAAACAAATAGTAAAACAAGTAAATAGATACCACCATTATTACCTTCAGCCAGCTGTTATCGCGTTACATATATAGAGATCATTTCCATCCCCATACTTGCGTGAAACATTGCGCCTCTGTACAGTTTTGAACAGCAACAGAGCACAAGAGTCTTCTTGTTACTGTTGGCACAAAATCCTTCACGTGCCTCATTCGTAACAGTGTCGAGTTCCACAATGACGACAGAGCATATAGCATGCGCTGAAAAAAAAACAAAAGGAGAGGAAAACGACGCCTCAATCCCATTCATCTGCTCCAGTTTCGATAGCACCCCATACCGTTTTTTTTTTCACTTCTGTTATAACCAGCGCAAATACACTCATTTGAATCGCCACGCACGACCCAAGACAAGCGACCCAACTTGTTAAATTCAGGATTTCCTTCCCCCGACAACCATACCATTCTCAGATTCGCACCTGAACAGCACCACAGTCCTCGAACAGCAGCGCCTGGGAACGACTGAGACAGACGGCCTCTCCCCTCTGTTTTCTCTTCTTTCTCGTGTCCCAGCCCCACTCACCTGTGTTCTCGGTTGCAAGGCAAACACCACCTCCCTTCTTTCCTGTTACATTCTCGAACCCAGGCCTGACCGAGACGCACTACACCTGCCTCTTCTCTTCTCCTTCTCCCACGGTAACTACAGCACCAAGCTCTCTCCATTCTTTTTGTTCCCGTCTTTTTCGGGCATTGTACAACCGTGCCTTCTTCTGTTGCACTAAGCAACAACGCATCACCCAACTGAGCTCCTTCTCCCACGCACAATGACAGCATGCAAGAGGGAACCCCCTTGGCCTTCACGGTAAGAAAGAAAACACATGCAAGAGTGCCAACCGTGAGTTACTCACACTTGAAAGATCAACAACCACGGAGACGGTAGTGCTTATACAGGCATCCCTGGTTTCTTTTTCTTCCCATGCATTGCCCAGCCCACTCCTTCCTTGCACGAGACCGAGACTGAAACGGTAATCTGCTGCCCATCTTCCTTTCCTTTTTCCTACGCAATATACTCCCCCTTCCTCATCGAGTCCTGCACACCATCTCATTCTACTCCCGCTCTTTTCCTTTCTTTCCTGTCACAGCGATCACAAAGAACATCGGCATGAAGCGTAACCAGTTTCTTTTCCAGTTTGAGCTCACTCTGGGCGCAAGCTCAGCAGAGCAGTACCACACTGAAACCGCAGCAAAAAAAAAGAAACCAAGAGTAACTAGTTTGGGTTCTCCTTCCGTTTCACACTCGCAGGCAGCAGAGCAAGTCACCACACAGGAATAGACCAGCCACAGTGCACCAGCCTCACGGTGAGAAAACCCATCAGAGACCATGTCTCTTCTTCAGTTTTTCTTTCTTCTTTCTGTTAAAAAAAACACACATCATGTCTTGACTCCCTTCTACCTCCTTAATGCTCACGAGTTGAACTCTATTTCAGCCCTCTTATTTGAGCTGGAAACACACAGAACAACGCTCCATGAAAGGGGTCTAAAAGACATGGTATCAACCGTGGATCTGTGGCCATGCGAACCTCCGTATTCCCTTCATCCTCATGTAAGAAACTGAACCGTTCCTCTGTTATCGACTACCGTAGTATACCTCCAAGCTCCAGCAGAACACCAAGGTAAATAACTACTCCTTTAGTGTCGAACCGCATGCATAAATGCCCCCCCAATTTAGCTAGTTATAACTGGGTTACTAAACTTAGAACCGTGCTTTTCAATGCGTAAAAGAGTCACGTATACATGTATACGTATGTGCATGTAAACCGACGGAGACAAAAAAAAAGAGAAAAGGAAAAACATGAGTGCTTATAAGCGTATGGATGAGATGTTGATACCTAACAAAGGGTGTGTGTATATATGTGCATTACTGGGTTAGATTGAGTAACAAATAATGTTTATACAGAGGGTTTTGTTGGGTATTAGGTGTCAGTAATGGGTTTAGGCGCTATCATGAATTAATAATACGTAGCCAATGGTGGTTATAAATTAGGATGGAAAAAATATATATATATATATATAGAAATCATATGATCATTAATTAGATTTATTAATACTAAGAATATGAGGAAATGATTTAGAAGACTAAAGGAGATTATGTATAAACCGTGATTTTTGGTGGGGTTTGAAGACATTATAACGACACTGTGAAAATGAATTTTGGTGCTATTTTTAAGGACACACATTTGGGCCAAGTCAAAATAGTTATATTGTGTTCTAGATTTTCATTAATGAATTTATGGATGGATTTACGTGGGTATATATAATTTATGGTGGAAAAACTATCATGATGGTAATTATAACTATTTGAGAAAACCTTAGAAAATTTAGATATATTTATAAACTTGTTATTGGCGCAAACAATTTTTAAATACCATTTTGAAATAATTAGTATACTATAGTTTTAAGGCCATGTTAAAATAAGGATTTTGTGATCTAAATAGTCATTAATAAACTTACGGGTTGATTTATGAGGATATATGAAATACCGGTGGAAAACTACCGTGCTAGTAATTATAATTATTTGGGAACAAATTTGAAAATATAGACATAATTGTAAACTTGCATATGGCGTAAATGAATTTCTAAAACCGTATATAAATATATATATATATATATGTATACATTTATTTTATAAAAATAAATAAATCGATAAGAGGTTAAAGGGTGAAAAAAAAGGGGGTATAAGGATAAATATTAAGTACTTGAAGAAATAGTAAATCAAAACAATCATTATAAATATAAAGTAATTATCGAAGTTATCTGGGTTAAAATGTAAATATGGGAACCCTTGAGGGTTGTTGGGAATCATAGAGAATTTTGAGTAAGCTTAATGCTTTAATTAGCTATGAGTATACTATATAGTCAAGTATGCAATTGTGGCAATTATAAGTTAGGGGTAAGCTAGGTAATTTCCTTAAGCCTTGGGGCATGAATGGAAATTTAAGTATTTGAGGGATTATATATAACCTAGAAAGGTCTTGGAAATTTAAGTAATAATATAAATTAATTAAGGGGAATAATATGAGGTTTTCAATAATCAAAGTGATAGTTATAAAAGGGTTTTGTTAAGAAAAAGTGGGTGAAATGGTCAATTTGGATAAATTGTTACACATTGGTGTTTAAGTATACCCTAAAACATTAACTAGAGGGAAGGGCTTAGTTAATGTGTAAAACGACAATGTAAATGTCCAATGAGCTGATAGAGTCTAAGGTTAATACTTGGAAAGTTCCTAAGGGACTAGTATAAGTTGAACCACCCAAAAACTTCCTAGAAATAACACACTAAAACGGGATAAACTAAGAATGTCACTACAGTCGTCGCATGTAATCATAAACTGACAAGTTGTTTTAATTAACTCTAGGGCCGTAATGAATGCCAACCGGGACACCGTGTGAGAGACAACTTTTGCTTCTGAATGAGGTATGGACATGTGTGGTTCGTATGTTGCCGTGTTACACGGCTTGTTTTTGTGCGCTCTGTGTGAAAACGACCATAAAATTAAGCATGAAATTGGATTGCCTGTTTATCTTGCTTATATGATTGATATATCATTATGTATATTATTTGCGCGCACACAGTAGTTTAGTCCTGAAATACCCCAAACCTTAATATATTGTTTAAACACCTAAATATGGTATATTAAGACTAAAAAGAGTCTTAGAAACATTAGTAAACAAATTTAAAAAAAAGAAAACACAAAATGTGCTTTAAGGTCATTAGAGCCAAATGTGCTCTAAGCTTGGGTTGAGCTTGGTTAAGACCTAATGAACTTACCAAGACCTTATTTATATACTAATGGACATATTAAACCAATTACCAAAGAAAACCAAGCTTGAAAACAAGTTAAAACACAAAATGTGCTTTAAGGAGTCTTAAAGCACATTTTTGAAAAATTGTCTTGTAAACGAGTTTTGAGTGGCTAGATGTCCATCATTACTCTTAAATATATATGTGTACTATATAATATCACATTTGGATGTCTATATTAATAGGAAATCAAAATTTCACTTCTATGTGCCTTGTTTTTATGAATAGTGATTTTTATAAGCTAGTTTGTAACATATGTTGTATTAAGTAATTAAATTGACAAACAAAGACAAAAGTACCCTCATTATATTATAGGGGGCCGGTTTTCTAAGTGTGGTGACTCACCACTCTCTAGTTAATATGATAAGTAAATAAAGAAAACTAATTAAACTACTTTTTACTTTATAAGAACAAATATCTTCTTAAAGCAAATTCTATCTCATTCTCTCATTTCCCTTCTCCATTTCACACGGTTCCAACTTCTTCTTCCTCCCTTCTTGCTGTTCTCTCACGGTAATATCACCACCACCATTAACCTCTTCTTTGACCTCTTGTAAATCTAGCTCACTTGTCCAAATCAAAAACAAACACCACCAATCTCTTCCTCTCATCAGCTCTTCATTCCTATCTTCTCAAAACTTCAAGAGCCCCATTTCGGTGCCATGGAGTTCCACCATTGAAGGAGCTTGAGCTTGTATTTTGACATATTATTACTCTCCTTGCTTCTAGGTAAGAATCTCAAATAAAACTACATTTCCTCCATGGTTTTTGTTGTACCGAAATACCCATTGATGGAGCGCTTTGTGTGACTTTGTTCTAGCTTCATTCCAACTCTTCATGGACTAGGTGGAGTCCCTCTTGATATATATTCAAACTCTCTTCAAAGATCAAGGTAAACACTACATTAATTTTTGAAACATGTAAAAATTAGAGTTTACAATGAGATGAAGCTTATAGCTTGATACTCATTAATGTTTGTATATGTTTAGAACTTGACAAGGAATCAATACCTTACCGTTTTTAAGGAAACAAAAAAAGTTGTGTGGAAAAAGAGTAAATCGTACTACCCTAATGTTGTTTAATGCCTTAGGAGAAATGAGCTTATAATGCTTGTTAAACTACCTAAAGAGCAAATGGTGATGACTTAGTAAATGTTCTCAAGAGACTAGTAAAAGGCTATGTGTGTTGAGTGTATTTGCAGGTCAAGGGCAAATATATTGTGGAATTCAGTGTTAAGAATTATGCATTTTTAAGGGCCAAGAGCCATGCATTTTAAGGGCCTAAGTGCCATGCAATTTAAATTGTGCACTATATTGTGAGTAGTGCTTTATGAGTGAAGTTTGTGTTAATAAAGTGTTGATGGATTTTTAGTGTTCTTGTGTGTGTAATGGTGAGAACATGTACTTTGGTGTAACAAAATGCTAGGAAACCTATGTCAAAATTTAGGAAATGTATAAGGAATTTGAGGAACTAGGAAGTGTTCTAGAGTATAATAAGGACTTAGGCATGATCTTGAGGTTTTAGTATGTACCAAAGTCATTTTGGACTTAGTAAAGACTTAGGAAAACTTGGTAAAATAAGGAGTAGTTGTGAGAAATGATGCTTGGGAGATGATGTTGAAATAGGAGAAAGCTTTGGTATAATAGCTTGAATAGATGAACATCACTTAGGAACCTAGGGAGTAAATACTATAAGTGTTGGAGGCTTTGGTGAAATTTGGCTAAGTGTTTTGAAGACTTGGAAGTTGAGCATTTTGCCTTGTCCGAACTTCCGTCCGGACATGGAAGTTCGGACAGGCTCTGTTGGGTAGAAGAATTCTCACTCGCGAACAGTGTCCGAACTTGGGAAGTCCGGACACTAGTTCGGACGTACCCACTCATCCTTAGGATTATCCTCGAACTGTGTCCAAACTTGGGAAGTCCGGACACATGTTCGGACGCACGGATTTCTGTCTAGATTTTTCTCGGCTCACGTCCGAACTTCTGAAGTCCGGACATAAGTTCGGACGTGTGTCTGTTTTTCTGTCTAAAGTCACGGCTTGCGTCCGAACTTGGAGGTTCGGACACAAGTTCGGACGGGCCACAATATGGACCAAAAATGTTGTTTTAAGATGGGAAATGTTATCTAAAAATGGTAATTAGTTAGTAATGATGATATGAGGTTAATTAAGACATGTTAGGAGTGTTATAATGGTAATTAAAATGGTGAAGAGTTATAACAAGTATGAAAATAAAATAATATAGATATGTGAAGTAACAAGTTAACAATGGATTAGTGCGTTAATTAACCGACGTTACTAATGTGTTTAGGATTCTCTCAAGGTGGAAACGAATCGAGGCAAGGACCAGGTATGGTTTTCTTGCAGTCTGTTGCCTACCGGTTTACACCGGCTTGTGTGTGTTTGTTTTCTGTGTGTTTATGACTTTGTAAGATTAAAGCATGTAAAGAGTTTACAGTTGTGAATATTATTATGTTGATAAGTATGACTCTCTCTTCCCTTGTGTGTGTCAACAAGACTTGACCTATTGTTGTGAATTGTGTATTGAGTTCAATGATGAACTACTAACAAGTGCTAACGGGGGAGTGAGGAGTCCGGTCTGTTCCGGCCACGCGTGTGAGTATGGGAGTCGATGTCATAACCGGTTCGATTCTCTCGTATGTTATGGTTGTCTCCAATTTGGTTTCCAACCTTCCCTTTAGCTTAACCAAGGCTATTACTGACTCACGTCGGGCCACAGGGGCATACTATGTGTGTTCGGTGTGCTTGGATCACTATATCTGAGGCACCTTGTGTTAAGTTATCCGTTCATCTAACAGGACGGTAACGAGTTATGTAACGAGCTTGTGAGCATGCATGGCAACATTCTCTAGGCTCTCAATGGGGACTAACTGTGGGTTCTCCTAAAAGGAATTGTATGGTGTGATGATGTGTACATACCCATGTTATGTTATATGTATAAGTTGTGTGATTTAAAATAAATGCCATGTCATCATGACAAATAGTTGCTCGCCCGGTAGCCGATGGGCTGCGCGTTAACCATACCAGCCAAGGGTTGCTGACCCCCTCGAGGGCTCCATATTTCTTTTACTGCAGGATGAGGATCGAAGAAGCGGAGTGGCTTTAGAACCTAGGATGCAGGTTTACTTTTGGTTGCTTTTGGATGTTGGCCCGGGATGCGCCTGTGCTCCCGTGGCGTTATATGTTTTGGTTGTGAACGGTTTACAGTGACAGTATACAGTAAAGGATGTAAGTAAATACTCGGTATTTTGTTAATGTATATATGTGGTTGTTAGTTCTATGCTCGGGAGTCTGATCATCAGACCGGTACACTTGTATTTATTCAGCCTTGTTAACCACGTGGGTGGTTGACGGCGTTGTAGCACCATTCGTTTAGTTACTGTTTAGTTGTTTAAATTCCGCTGCGATTTCAAGTAGTGTTATGTGCGTAGTAAGGGTGTTACAAAAAGTGGTATCAGAGCGAAGTATCGCTCTGATGACTAGAATACCGAGCTTAGGGATATACCGAGTTAGGAAACCTAACTACAGTTACCTAAGTGAACAGTTATGGAAAGGTTAACCACTAACTAAGTGTGGAGATACCTTATCATCGGGAAGCGTTACAACCGTTGGACCGATAAGTGTGCAAGCAAATTGCTAATGAATATTCATGTGAATTCAGATGGCAGGTAGACCGCGAGGTAGAGGCCGCGGAAGCGGTACTGGTGATACGGGTGACCAGGGCAAGAGCACTACGGCTCAGGTTATGGCTGAGGCAGTAGCGGCCGCCGTAGCCCAAATGGTACCCCAGCTTGTAGCTGCGATTCAGCAGGGGCAGACGCCCGGAGTTCAACTACCAACACCACCACCGCCACGAGAGACCAACTGGGTCAAGGCGTTGGCTGATTTGAGGCCACCCTCATTCAGTGGGGAGACTGATCCCCGTAAGTTGGAGGCGTACATCTCCGAAATGGAGACCGCCTTCGAAACCCTAGCAGTACCTGAGCAGGTCAAGGTTCGACTTGCTGCATATTACCTGAAGGGTTCGGCACAAAGCTGGTGGAAGCTAGTGCGGGAGGGCAGAGTTGCTGACCCGACTTTTCTGTGGAGGGAGTACACGGCTCTGCTGCGAGCCAAGTACTACCCAATACATGTGCAAGAGGCCAAGCGCCTGGAACTGGACAGTTTGAGGCATGGGGATAAGATGACGGTAGATGAGTACTACTCAGCCTTCATCGGACTTATCCACCTGCTACCGGATCTGGGTTACTCATACCGGATCCTTGTGAACCGTTTCTACAACGGACTGAACTATCGCCTACGCTATGGCATGGGGCCTACTGGATATACCACTTTGCAGGTAATGGGACTACGGTGTAATGTGAATAAGTGTGTACAATGTGTTAATGTGGTGTGAATTTGTTTGGCGGGGCATAATTGACACCCTAAATATAGGAGTGCTATCATGCCGCTGCAATTGTGGAGATCACCGTCCGTCTGAGGGACGAGGAGAGTGCGCTCAAGCGCAAGGCTATGAACGAGGGCCAAGGCACGCAAGGGCAGTGGGGAGGAAAGAAGAAGAAGTCATACCCCCAGTCCCAGAAAGGACAGCAACAGGGTGGCAAGGGCCAGACCCAGACCACCACTGCTGAGGAGCCTCTGCAGCTCACCTATGCGTATGCGGCCAAGCCCCTACGTTCTTACCCACCCAAGGGTAATTAACAAATTTCAATACCGAAATTTAGTGTGTGTTATTAGTATGTGAAGTATGTACTGAGTGTGTGATGTGTTAGCAGCTAGCACGGGCTCTGTACCGGAGCGCCACTATTACTGCAAGTGGTGTGACGGAGACCACCCCGGCAAGGACTGCAAGGGTAACGATGTGCAGTGCCGATACTGTAAGAAGATGGGTCACCGCGATTACGAATGCTGGCAGAACCCAAACAGTAGGAGCTACAGGCCCAAGGGGCAATGGAAGGGTAAGGCCACTGCGACCACTGATGGCCAGAAGACGGCGAACCAGCCACCCCCAGATCAGAGGTACACAGAGTCCCAGAAGGGGAAGGGGTCGGGGTCCAACAAGGCCACCCTGAATGTGGTGGACCGGTCTGAGGCGCCAGGGCCTTCTTCTAGACCAGGTACCGCCTAAACTGTTGTATGTAATAAGTGTTTGCATACCGCATTCCATGCATGTGTGTGAGTGAGTTTAAGTAAACAACCATGTGAGTAAATAAATAAAGTATAGTGTGAAAGTCACCTAATCAGAGTACTCTAAATTTAAAGGAACCTTCAATATATGTTATCCAATCCCACCCTCACCAAACCCTGAAGAAACCACCATCAACATCACCGACTTTCCAATGGAGCAATGTCAGGTCATTCAACCAGGTATGGTACTCTTAAATGGATACCTGACACCGGAAGCACAAATCCATATCATCAGATGATGCGACGAACTTGGAGCAAAACTAGGAGGTTTCTACACACCCGAATACCTGAACGGATCAAGGATGCAATTAAAGATGATGTGCATGGGTAAGGACTGGAACCCTTACACCAAGACATATCAAGAAGTGCGAGCTGAAGATGGAGCAACGGAACCAAGTATACCTGAGGAGTTCCTGGCGGTCGTTAACCATGCCGTGGGAATTGCTCAACAAGTTGAAACGGATTCAATTCCAAGCGTGAAAGCAGATCTATGCATTGTGAACTTCTACCAGAAAGGTGGACGGTTAGGTTTACACCAAGACAAGGACGAGTCACCCGAGTCTCTAAGTATGGGAGTACCTGTGGTGTCTTGGTCCATTGGTGATACCGCAGTGTTTGTGTATGGCGAGCAGAAGCGTGCTGACCTCGCAAAGAAGCTACTGTTGAAATCGGGAGATGTGTTAATCATGGGTGGACAGTCAAGGATGCTATATCATGGCATCAGAAAGATCAAACTGAATACCGCACCGTCGGCAGTGATCAATGCCACACACATGAAACCCGGACGTTTGAATTTGACCTTCAGACAGTTTTAAGCCTTGTATAATTATGTGACGTGATATACCAGTGTGTATTAAGGATGTTGTAAGTGTTAATCATGGCGACATGTAAGCCAATGGATGTTGTAAAAAGAGAGTGTTAATGAATAAAGTGGAGTTGTTTGAAGCATATAAACCGTGTTGTTACCCAATACTTATTAGTTTGCCAATGAATTAGGCTGTGCACTCGGAACGGAAGGTATATTGAGTGTCTGCAATGAGGCAGAAGCCGGCAAGAGCGGCACAATCCTCACCGGTACCTTTCCAGTCAATGGCGTGGATGCTTCGATCTTGTTCGACTCCGAAGCCTCACACACATTTATTTCGCTATCTTTTGCGAAGAGGCTGGGGTTAGATGGTGAAGAGATGCCAGACTTCTTGGTCACTCTCCCATCGAAAGAGCGGATCAGGTGTACCCGCTACCACCGAGGTGTTGTTGTACGAATCAGAGATGAAGAGTTTCCGATCGACTTGATAGAGTTCGACGGACTTGGCATTGATGTGATTGTCGGGATGAACTGGTTGGAGCGGTACAAGGGCAGAATCCTATGTGCCGAGCATCGACTGCTTCTTCGGAGTCCATCTGGGGTTACCATATCTTACCGCCAGAAACCCAGGGAGCCTTCGACTCAGATCATCACCGCCATGGCTATGTATCGTGAACTACGACGAGGGAGTGATGTATACCTCTGCTATGTCCAGGACATAGAGAGAGACCCAGAGTTTAGTTCTGATGTGCCGGTAGTGTCGGAGTTTCCTGATGTATTTCCTAAGGAACTGCCGGGCATGCCGCCAGCACGAGAGGTTGAGTTTGAGATTGACTTAGTTCCGGGCACCGGACCCATTGCGAAAGCACCTTATCGTATGGCTCCAGCAGAGATGACAGAGCTCAAGGAGCAGCTGAGAGACCTACTCGACAAGGGCTTTATCCGCCCTAGTGTTTCACCATGGGGAGCGCCGGTCCTCTTCGTGAAGAAGAAGGACGATAGCCTCCGCCTGTGTATTGATTATCGGGAGCTGAATGCTGTTACGGTGAAGAACCGTTACCCTTTACCACGCATCGATGATCTATTTGATCAGCTGAGGGGAGCATCAGTATTCTCCAAGATAGACCTACGTTCCGGATACCATCAGATTGCCATCCGTGACAGTGATATCGAAAAGACAGCATTCAGAACTAGGTATGGGCATTATGAGTTCACAGTTATGCCGTTTGGATTATCAAATGCACCAGCTAAGTTCATGGACTTAATGAACCGTTTGTTCCAAGATCAGTTGGACAAATCAGTGGTAGTCTTCATCGATGACATACTTGTGTATTCGAAATCGAGAGGTGAGCTTGAAAGCCACCTGAGAGATGTGTTGCAAACGTTGAGGAAGAATCAGCTGTATGCTAAATTTTCTAAATGTGAGTTTTGGTTGAACCAAGTATCCTTTCTTGGACATGTGATTTCTGAGGCCGGGATCGCTGTTGATCCGGCAAAGATAGATGCAGTGCGCACCTGGCCTAGGCCGAAGACAGTTACCGACGTCAGGAGCTTCCTCGGTCTGGCAGGTTATTATAGGAGGTTTGTGAAGGACTTCTCCAGTGTCTCGAAGCCGATGACTTCCTTGATGAAGAAGGATGCACCATTCGAGTGGACAGTCGACTGTGAGAGTTCTTTCACGGGTCTCAAGGATGCTCTAACATCTGCACCGGTTCTGACACTACCAGACGGTCCAGATGGTTTGGAGGTCTATTGCGACGCATCAGGCAGGGGTATGGGTTGTGTGTTGATGCAACACGGGAAGGTCGTAACTTACGCCTCCCGACAGCTGAAGAAGCATGAGGAGAACTACCCTACCCACGACTTAGAATTGGGGGCCATTGTCTTCGCACTGAAGATATGGCGACATCACTTGTATGGGGTAAGTGTGACGATTTATTCTGACCACAAGAGTTTAAAGTACTTGTTCACTCAGAAGGAGTTGAACATGAGGCAAAGAAGGTGGGTTGAATTTCTGAATGACTACGATATTAATCTGCAATATAAGGAAGGTAAGGCAAATGTGGTAGCTGACGCGTTGAGTCGCCGAGCACACTCTCTCCATTCACTAGTCTCTCATACTGGCTTGGTTGAAGAGGTGCGGAGTGCTCAGATGACGGATCAGTACATGATGGAGATTAGACAGAAGCTTATTGATGGCACATTCGAGGGTCAGAAGTACGACTTCAGACTCCACGATGATGACCTGATTAGGCTTAATGGCTGACTGTGTATACCTAGGAGTAGCGCTGAGTTGAAGGAGCGCATATTGAGTGAATCCCATTGTTCTACTACTTCGATTCACCCCGGAGCTTCAAAGATGTATAAAGGTATGAAAAGATATTTTTGGTGGACTGGAATGAAAAAAGATGTAAATGACTATGTGTTGAGGTGTCTCACTTGTCAGAAGGTCAAGTTTGAGCACGACGGCCTGGTGGTATGGTACAGCCAATGCCAGTGCCTGAGTGGAAGTTCCATGATATTCCATGGACTTCGTAGTAGGGCTTCCGCCTGCAAGGGGAGGTCTGAATATGATTTGGGTTGTTGTTGACCGACTGACCAAGGTGGCTCGATTCATACCGATGAAGGACACCTGGAAAGTGGCAAAATTGGCAGAACTCTTTGATAAAGAAAATTGTAAGACATCATGGTGTACCAAAGACGATTGTATCTGACAGAGATACCAGATTCCTATCCAGATATGGAAGTCTACGCGAGAAGCATTGGGTACCGAACTGAAATTGAGTACAGCGTTTCACCCACAGACCGATGGTCAGAGTGAGCGCACCATTCAGACACTTGAGGATATGCTACGTGCATGTGCACTTGACTTTCACACCAGCTGGATTGACAAGTTACATCTGATCGAGTTTAGCTACAACAACAGTTACCATGCTTCGATCAAGATGTCTCCCTCCCAGGCCTTGTACGGTAGACCATGCCGCACGCCATTATGCTGGGATGAGTCGAGTGAGACGGTCATTATAGGACCAGAGTATCTTGAGCAAGTTCAGGCAGAAGTTCGCCAGATACGGGCTAACATGAAAGTAGCTCAGGATAGACAGAAGTCGTACGCAGATGTGCGCAGACGTGACCTAGAGTTCGCCGTTGGCGATCAGGTATTTTTGAGAGTATCCCCCATGAAGGGAGTATTTCGTTTTGGCCAGAAAGGCAAGTTGAGCCCAAAATATGTGGGGCCTTATGTTGTGACGGAACGGATCGGCCCGGTAGCTTATAGACTTGATTTACCCGCCGAGCTGGGCAAGGTACATGATGTATTTCATGTGTCCCAGTTGAAGAAATATATGTCTCATCCGTCTCATGTACTTCAGCCTGAGAGGCTAACTTTAGAGCCGACCATGCGATCAGTGGAGACTCCGGTACGGATTTTGGACACTAAGACTCGAGACACTCGCCATAAGTCTGTGAGACTGGTGAAGGTCCTCTGGTCTAACCAGGACGTTGAGGAGGCCACTTGGGAGCTGGAAGATAAGATGAAGGCGAAGTACCCGTCATTATTTACTTCTTAGTATTTGTATGTATAGGGTACGGGGCGTACCCCTATTTAAGGGGGGTAGAGACGTTTCGGTTATGGTTGTGTGCGACATGTATATGTATACATTGTCTATGTTATGTTACAGACCGCTGAGTCTGAATGATGTTGTGACGCTTTATTGTTAGGACCATGTGTCCGATGTGATGTAAAGATGTTGTTAATGTGATATGGAAGTGTTGTTGGTATGTGTTCTCATGTTCTAATAGTTAGGATATATGGAAGTATGAACTTTGGGGACAAAGTTCTTTTAAGGGGGGTAGATTGAAATACCCCAAACCTTAATATATTGTTTAAACACCTAAATATGGTATATTAAGACTAAAAAGAGTCTTAGAAACATTAGTAAACAAATTAAAAAAAAAAGAAAACACAAAATGTGCTTTAAGGTCATTAAGAGCCAAAATGTGCTCTAAGCTTGGGTTGAGCTTGGTTAAGACCTAATGAACTTACCAAGACCTTATTTATATACTAATGGACATATTAAACCAATTACCAAAGAAAACCAAGCTTGAAAACAAGTTAAAACACAAAATGTGCTTTAAGGAGTCTTAAAGCACATTTTTGAAAAATTGTCTTGTAAATGAGTTTTGAGTGGCTAGATGTCCATCATTACTCTTAAATATATATGTGTACTATATAATATCACATTTGGATGTCTATATTAATAGGAAATCAAAAATTTCACTTCTATGTGCCTTGTTTTATGAATAGTGATTTTATAAGCTAGTTTGTAACATATGTTGTATTAAGTAATTAAATTGACAAACAAAGACAAAAGTACCCTCATTATATTATAGGGGGCCGGTTTTCTAAGTGTGGTGACTCACTACTCTCTAGTTAATATGATAAGTAAATAAAGAAAACTAATTAAACTACTTTTTACTTTATAAGAACAAATATCTTCTTAAAGCAAATTCTATCTCATTCTCTCATTTCCCTTCTCCATTTCACACGGTTCCAACTTCTTCTTCCTCCCTTCTTGCTGTTCTCTCATGGTAATATCACCACCACCATTAAAACTCTTCTTTGACCTCTTGTAAAATCTAGCTCACTTGTCCAAATCAAAAACAAACACCACCAATCTCTCCCTCTCATCAAGCTCTTCATTCCTATCTTCTCAAAACTTCAAGAGCCCCATTTCGGTGCCATGGAGTTCCACCATTGAAGGAGCTTGAGCTTGTATTTTGACATATTATTGCTCTCCTTTGCTTCTAGGTAAGGAATCTCAAATAAAAACTACATTTCCTCCATGTTTTTGTTGTGACCCAAAATACCCATTGATGGAGCTCTTTGTGTGACTTTGTTCTAGCTTCATTCCAACTCTTCATGGACTAGGTGGAGTCCTCTCTTGATATATATTCAAACTCTCTTCAAAGATCAAGGTAAAACAACTACATTAATGTTTTTGAAACAATGTAAAAAAATTAGGGTTTACAATGAGATGAAGCTTATAGCTTGAATACTCATTATAATGTTTGTATATTGTATAGAACTTGACAAGGAATCAAATACCTTACCGGTTTTATAAGGAAACAAGAAAGAAGTTGTGTGGAAAAAGAGGTAAATCTACTAACCTAATGTTGTTTAATGCCTTAGGAGAAATGAGCTTATAATGCTTGTTAAAACTACCTAAAGAGCAAATGGTGAATGACTTAGTAAAGTGTTCTCAAGAGACTAGTAAAAGGCATATGTGTGTTGAGTGTATTTGCAGGTCAAGGGCAAATATATTGTGGAAATTCAGTGTTTAAGAATTATGCATTTTAAGGGCCTAAGAGCCATGCATTTTAAGGGCCTAAGTGCCATGCAATTTAAATTGTGCACTATATTGTGATGTAGTGCTTTATGAGTGAAGTTTGTGTATAATAAAGTGTTGATGGATTTTTAGTGTTCTTGTGTGTGTAATGGTGAGAACAATGTACTTTGGTGTAACAAAATGCTAGGAGAACCTATGTCGAAATTTAGGAAATGTATAAGGAATTTTGAGGAACTAGGAAGTGTTCTAGAGTATAATAAGGACTTAGGCATGATCTTGAGGTTTTAGTATGTACCAAAGTCATTTTGGACTTAGGTAAAGACTTAGGAAAACTTTGGTAAAATAAGGAGTAGTTGTGAGAAATGATGCTTGGGAGATGATGTTGAAATAAGGAGAAAGCTCTTGGTATAATAGCTTGAATAGGCATGAAACATCACTTAGGAACCTAGGGAGTAAATACTATAAGTGTTGGAGGCTTTGGTGAAATTTGGCTAAGTGTTTGAAGACTTGGAAGTTGAGCATTTTGCCTTGTCCGAACTTCCGTCCGGACATGGAAGTTCGGACAGGCTCTGTTGGGTAGAAGAATTCTCACTCGCGAACAGTGTCCGAACTTGGGAAGTCCGGACACTAGTTCGGACGTACCCACTCATCCTTAGGATTATCCTCGAACTGTGTCCAAACTTGGGAAGTCCGGACACATGTTCGGACGCACGGATTTCTGTCTAGATTTTTCTCGGCTCACGTCCGAACTTCCGAAGTCCGGACATAAGTTCGGACGTGTGTCTGTTTTTCTGTCTAAAGTCACGGCTTGCGTCCGAACTTGGAGGTTCGGACACAAGTTCGGACGGGCCACAATATGGACCAAAAATGTTGTTTTAAGATGGGAAATGTTATCTAAAAATGGTAATTAGTTAGTAATGATGATATGAGGTTAATTAAGACATGTTAGGAGTGTTATAATGGTAATTAAAATGGTGAAGAGTTATAACAAGTATGAAAATAAAATAAAATAGATATGTGAAGTAACAAGTTAACAATGGATTAGTGCGTTAATTAACCGACGTTACTAATGTGTTTAGGATTCTCTCAAGGTGGAAACGAATCGAGGCAAGGACCAAGGTATGGTTTTCTTGCAGTCTGTTGCCTACCGGTTTACACCGGCTTGTGTGTTGTTTGTTTTTCTGTGTGTTTATGACTTTGTAAGATTAAAGCATGTAAAGAGTTTACAGTTGTTGAATATTATTATGTTGATAAGTATGACTCTCTCTTCCCTTGTGTGTGTCAAACAAGACTTGACCTATTGTTGTGAATTGTGTATTGAGTTCAATGATGAACTACTAACAAGTGCTAACGGGGGGAGTGAGGAGTCCGGTCTGTTCCGGCCACGCGTGTGAGTATGGGAGTCGATGTCATAACCGGTTCGATTCTCTCGTATGTTATGGTTGTTCTCCAATTTGGTTTCCAACCTTCCCTTTAGCTTAACCAAGGCTATTACTGACTCACGTCGGGCCACAGGGGCATACTATGTGTTGTTCGGTGTGCTTGGATCACTATATCTGAGGCACCTTGTGTTAAGTTATCCGTTCAATCTAACAGGACGGTAACGAGTTATGTAACGAGCTTAGCATGAGCATGGCAACATTCTCTAGGCTCTCAATGGGGACTAACTGTGTTGGTTCTCTTCCTAAAAGGAATTGTATGTGTGTGATGATGTGTACAATACCCATGTTATGTTATATATGTATAAGTTGTGTGATTTAAAATAAATGCCATGTCATCATGACAAATAGTTTGCGCGCATCCCGGTAGCCGATGGGCTGCGCGTTAACCATACCAGCCAAGGGTTGCTGACCCCCTCGGGGGCTCCATATTTCTTTTACTGCAGGATGAGGATCGAAGAAGCGGAGTGGCTTTAGATCCTAGGATGCAGGTTTACTTTTGGTTGCTTTTGGATGTTGGCCCGGGATGCGCCTGTGCTCCCGTGGCGTTATATGTTTTGGTTGTGAACGGTTTACAGTGACAGTATACAGTAAAGGATGTAAGTAAATACTCGGTATTTTGTTAATGTATATATGTGGTTGTTAGTTCTATGCTCGGGAGTCTGATCATCAGACCGGTACACTTGTATTTATTCAGCCTTGTTAACCACGTGGGTGGTTGACAGCGTTGTAGCACCATTCGTTTAGTTACTGTTTAGTTGTTTAAATTCCGCTGCGATTTCAAGTAGTGTTATGTGCGTAGTAGGGGTGTTACAAGTCCCTTCGCATTTATGGAATTTGAGTTGAAACATTGGAAACTATGAAAACAAAGGAAATTCTATAAAGGGGAACTCCTCTCTAACCATTGAGGACGTACCATGACACCCACTATGGTGTCTGTTCGTGAATAATAATGAAGAGCACATCTCAATTGGTGGAACATGAGGATAACCCGGGAAGACGACACCTCGGGCCGCGCGGTATGGAATACTCGGGAGTTGGTATCTGCATCAGATCCTTCGCCCTTCTATGTGGAGCACATCCTGGAGTCTAGAGGCGACTCCGCTTTCCCGGCGCATGACATCGGGAATGGGGGAGTGACAAATTGGTGGAGCTTATCATGGAGTCTAGAGGCGACTCCGCTTTCTCGGCGCATAACGTCGGGAATGGGGGACTAGCTATGGAGGAGACGTCCTACAACGTGCGGTAACAAAAGAACTCACAATTAATCTATGAAGAAGCAAAGAAAGATGGGCACCCATACTATATGGTCACGGGAACTAACCTACATCCCCAGACCTGGTGCAAAGAAAGGGAAAAAGAAGTCCACATGATGGAAACAAAGAAAAAGAGATGAAAACACTCAACGTTGAATGATCCCACTGTGAGGATCATCATTATTCAAATTCTTTTGTAAGCTCTACTTGTTTTACATGCTTGAGGTGCTTGATGTTATCTCTATGCCCAACATGCTGTGAGTTGCTATGTTGATGTTGTATGCTGTGTGTTACTGTTTTATTATAGCATGCAAATTGGACTTAATTATATTCGAACAAGTAGTCGTGTAGCCCGGCAACATGCGGGCTACACACGTTCATACTCAGCATAGTTTTGCTGAGTCCTTTATTTTTACAGGTGATCATCTGGAGCGTGACGGAGGGTAGGTAAAGGACTATCATGGGGGTAGTCCACCTGGGCAAGATTTACGAATCGTTCGGTCTAATTTATGTACTGTAACCTGTAGAACTAAATTCAGGATGTAATGTTTCAGTTTACACAGTAGCTATGTTGTATATACTAGGCATTTGGGAATTGTATCTTATACTGTATATGAGTCTTGGTTGAGGGCTGTTTCCAGTCATGCAGACCATAACTTGGTGTTGGTAATATGGTCTGTCAACCACGTGGGTGGTTGGCATCTGTAGCACCCGGATGAAGTTGAGAATCCGCTGCATAGTTAACTTGTAATATGGCGAGGAGTGATATTTGTAGTGTTGGATGTTTATTCGGTGGTGTTACACAACAACTACAATGAACTTTGGTCAAGCCATATCATGTAACGATTACAGGCGATAGCCGATAAGATAAATTGGATTAGAACGAATTTGGTTTTTGATAATGAAATTTTGTTACGCGAATTAGTAGGTGGAGCTTGCGCCATGTAGTAAGGTGGTGATTAGTATATTTGTTTTTTTCTTTTTGCCACATGTCAACATCTTAATGGAGGGAAATTAAAAAAAAGAAAAAAATGAAATTTGTTAACAAAGCACAGGCAGAGGAGAGAGGGGGGAGAGAAGTTTTTTTCCTTTAAAATGTCATAACTTATAAAATATAAGTGAAAAAATAAAAAAAATTATACCATTGTTCATTATTTTTTGTGCTCTTCAAAATAAGACCAAACATGAGTATGTTTTGATAAATTTTTTATTTTTCATTTTTTGTATGTACATATATTTAAGATTCAATGTGAATCTTAAGTTTAAGAAAAGTGAATCAAAGGATGTTACAAAGTGAATCAAAGGTTGTTAAAAAGAGAATCAGAAAGTTGTTTAAAAGTGAATAAGAGGTTTAAAAAAAGTGAATCTCATAAACAGAGATTGTTTAAGTGATTCTGATTGTTTGACTAGTGTGAATCAGAGGTTTTAGAAATGTGAATCAAAGGTTGTTAAAAAGTGAATCACAAGTTGTTACAAAATGAATCAGGGTAATAAGAGTGAATCTAGTAAGCATAGATTAAGAGGTTTAAGAAATGTGAATCGGAGGTTTTTATAAGGTGATTCATGCGTTAAAAAAAATGAATCAAAGGTTTAAGAAAAGTGATTTCGTAAATAGAGATTGTTTTAACTAAAGTGAATAAGAGATTTAAGAAAAGTGAACCAGAGGTTTAGGAAAAGTGAATCAACGGTTTTTTAAAGGTGAATCAAGGGTTTAAGAAAAGTGAATATTTTTGTTTAATACTAGTAAAAGTTAATCATATCACAAACTTATGCGAGGGTGGTTTTTAGGGTGTTTGGGGGGAGGTAGGGTAATCTTTGGCATTAGTTCTACCTTTATATTGTCGTCAACTCGACTATTTTTTAGGGTTTGTGGTTTAGGGTTTAGGGTCATTAGACCCTAAAACCCTGTACTACAAAAAAAAAACCAGAACAAACGCCTTCGACGTTTTTAGCATTCCTAGGGTGGTTTTTGAGGGTGTTTGGGGGTTAGGGTAATCTTTTTGGCATTAGTTCTACACTTTATATTGTCGTTTTAAACTTTACTATGATGGTTTTAGAGTGTTTGGGTAAGCTTCATTTGTTATGAACTAAGGTCATTTGTATTATTAAATAAGATTCATTTTGCTAATGAAATAAGATTCACTTTAAAAATGCCTAATATATAACTTATACTAAAAATATAAAATTTAAGTTTTACCAAAACATATCCATGATACATCTTGGTTTTGAAGAGCACGGAAAAAAATGATGAACAATGGTTATAATTTTTTTTTTTTGCACTTTATTTATAGTTATAACATTTAAAAAAAATCATTTCTCTCCGACTCATAAAACCACATATCTCAAAGCGCATGTGCAGGCGCGTGCGTATATTACTTTCTTCTTTGTTTTCCCTTAATTTATTATCCAATAATTTGTTAACACTTGGCAGAAGCCACCTTCTACTGTGGCACAAGCTCCATGTTCTCCTAGCCGTTTTGTTATCGCCAATAATCAATACTCTAGAAGTGACGGATTATCTGATCGATACATTGAAACATCATCTATGGCTGAGTACACCAGTGACTTGTTATGTGCGTTAATATTGGCTAGTTGCATCGTAATGTACGTAGAATGACTGGAACCCGTTTGAAGTCTTTTGCCATGGATATCTTACAGTAAAACAAGATGTAATATACTGCCAATCAGCGTCCAAGTTCTGTACTCTGCTGATTCGTGCTTACCCGCTTAACGTCATGTAACAACCCGAAATCTGTAGCATTAAGCTTACATTGACCTGATTTGTCCTTGTAAATGTCACAATGCAAACCCGATTTCTATCCAACCCGAAAGACCCGATTCCCTGATAAGTGTGAAATACATCTACTTTTAGGGTTTTTCTTCCTATATTCGTAACAATTTATATCATATTTCTCATTTATCATATGATTTTCCTTAGATTTATGTTTTGATGTGAACTGGTATATTTTATGTGTCAAATTCAGGTAAAAGTCATGGGATTGAATTCTTCACTTCACTATTTCGCAACATAACAAAAAGGGAGCAAAACGGAGTCCAAACAAAGAATCTAAGGCCTGTCTACGATGGATCGCTGAACTGTCTCTTGTCTGGGTGAGTTGTGACCCGGACACACCATTTCTGTCCGAATTTCTGGACACAGGTCGGAACAGCTCTAAAATGCTTTATTTTGCATGTTTCAAGTGCCCGGGTCAACTGTCCAGAGACTTCCCACCCAAACAAGTCACAAGGACAAAAAAAATTATGACCAACGAGTAAAAATTTCACGGAGAATTACTTTTATATTCTTGTATGGCCAAGCCGTTCGGACTTTAGGGTCGAAAACAAGTCCGGACGCCTCAGAATGATGAAACTCGCGCGACGCCAATAAAGACGTCCGGACCTAAAGTCCGGATGGACACTCGGATGCGGCAAAATCTTCAATTCCAGACGCGACATTTTGATCGAAATCATAAGATACAAATTTTGAATTCGAGCATTGCAGTATATAACGAGGTTAGGGTTTGCAGATGTTCATCACGCCCCACACGAGAGGCCTGAAGCCTGCGCCTCTTATTTCTCTTCAATTCACAAAGGGAAATTTCATGAAATGCCACTATATTTTTGGCTAATTCATGAAATGCCAATAAAAAAAGTAGGTCACAAAATGTCACTATATTTTTGTAAAAGTCCATAAAATACCACTAAAAAAACAAAAGTCACAAAATGAAACTCTATTTTGTAAAAGTCCATGAAATGCCACTATAGTCATTAACCAGATGGAAAAAGACAAAAATACCCCTACTAGTTAACAAAGTAATTTTAAAGTTCACAATATGCCCCTAAGTGTTAAAAATTGACAAAAAATTCAAAATACAATGAAAATATAAAATAATATACAAAAATTAAAAAATTGAAAAATTTATAAAAATTGAAAAAATTTAAGTTTTTAAAATTTATGTTCCCCCTCCCATGACGTTTGGGGAAATTACACACCTCACCCACGAGGTTTCTAAAATTACTTTGCTCACCCATGTGGTTTCCTCTATTTTACATTCGACAACTTTTATAATATTTGATCAACTTAAAAGATGGTTAAATGTTGCCTAAAATTGATGAAACTTACATGGGCAATGCTAAGGTGTTATATTTTGGTCTAGCGTGAAATCAAAAGGTTTTTAAGCTCATATGTGATCGGTGGGATCCAATGAAACATGTGACATGTGAACGTGTCTTTATTGGGTCCCACAGGTCATATATGAGCTAAAAAAACTTTGGATTTGGCATTGGACAAAAATATAACACCTTAGCATCATCTATGAAAGGTTTTATCAAGTTTGAACAACATTTAAGCATCTTTTAAGTTGATCAAATATTAGAAAAGTTGTCGGATGTAAAATAGAGGAAACCACATAGGCGGGCAAAGTAATTTTTAAAACATCATGGGTGGGGTGTGTAATTTCACCAAACGTCATGGGTGGGGCGCCGGCGCGCGTCCTTCCTTACCGGCGCCAGTGCCGGCCGACCCTTTTCTGTTGGTGCGCCAGCACCGGGTTCCGTTCTTAAAATCATCATATCTTCTTCGTTATAGCTCTGTTTTTTGATCCGTTTGCGCCAACGCATTCGGCTTTTTGTCTACTTTGTCATGGTCTACTTCCCTGATAATATTTCTAATATATGTGTTATTTCTTCTTAAGTACGATATTAACTATCATCGACGTCTTATTTGAAATTGCCTATCAATTCCACTAATTTCATGTCCGTTGAAGAAGAATCTATTTGAAATTCATCGAAATTGTCTATCGTTTCCACCAATTTCACGTCCATTGAAGAAGAATCTATTTGAAATTATCAAAATTGCCTATCAATATCGACATTAACTATCATTGACTTCTTATTCGATAGTAAAACAATCAAGCTTGTTGTATTCTAATTAACAGACGAATTGGACACCGATCTAAATAGTAAGATGTATCAACATTAACTATCATCAACGTCTTGTATGAAATTGCCTATCAATTCCACTAATTTTATGTCTGTTGAAGAAGAATCTATTTGAATTCATCGAAATTGTTTATCATTTCCACCAATTTCACGTCCAATGAAGAAGAATCTATTTGAAATTATTGAAATTCTCTATCAATATCGATATTAACTATCATTGACTTCTTATTTGATACTAAAACAATCAAGTCTGTTCTATTCTAATTAGCAGACGAATTGGACACGGATCTAAATAGTTAGATGTATCGACATTAACTGATATATGTGTTATTTCTTCTTAAGTACTTCAGAATCCTTTTTTACTTTTATCGGACCGTTTTTTTAATAAATTTTGCCTACATTAGCACCTTGATTGGTCATTTTTCGACTGAGCGTATTGAAATTCCGACTGCATGTAATGAATTTTGGATGTGCTTCGTAATGTGTCACAAATTGTGGGTAAATATGGTAATTTTTAGAAAATATTGAAATAGAGGCAAAATCGTAAAGTTTTTTAAAATTTCGACTCTGCGAAGTGAAAACACAACTGAGCGTAGGAGTTCAGTTACTATTTGATACTAGTCTTTTTATTAGCTTTGGATTGATTATCAAATTTTTTTAGATATGCCTCCGACTTAAACTTAAAATCATTTTTGTGTACCTCTGATTGTTTTCGAGATTTGGGTTAGTTTCCCTCCAACATTCTGCTTTTTCACAGTAGTGCTGTAGCCATCATGTTTTTTCCGTTTGATACTGACTTCAGTACGGGATAGTTGGGGATGAGAGGTGAGAGATGGGATGGGGGAGGGGGATGAGAGGACGTGAATAAATAGAAAATGTAACAAAATAATGTTAGCTACTCCTAAGCTGCAGTAATAAAAAAGATGGTGGTGAGAGATTAAGATAAATTAAGGGTAGTTTATGTTAAAATAAATTGCATTATTAATGGTGCAAAACACTAACACGTCACTTAAATCGATAGGAGGGAGTAGTTTTATTACTCCCTCTATTCTTTTAATTATATGTTTTCGATCATGTATACTGCATAGTATTTAAGGAAAATAATCATCCCAAATTGCCAGTAATAGCGTCTGTAGGTGTAATTATGGTTACAAATGATTTGATGTGAGACACTCGGCAGAGATTATGTGATGGATGTGAATTCTCCTGACGGAATCATATTTTTTTAATACTCCTTCCGTTCAACAATAAACGTGTCATTTTAGAAACTTGCACACTTATTAAGAAAAGTAGCAAGAACGCATGTGCCCCTACTTTTTACTTTCCATTTAGATAATAAATACTTTTATATTGAATAGTAGGGGTAAAAGTGGAAAGAATGTGTCAAAAAAGCTAGAATGACAGATATTTTTGAACAAGCCAAATCACATCCTTAAAACGACAGATATTAATGTAACGGAGGGAGTATTATTTACACAGCAAGGGATGGAAGATATGAGATGATAGGGATATTTATGTACGTGTTACTTTTATTATTTTTTTCTTTTATAATATCCTAATAACATAATTAATTATAATCTTATAGAATAACTCATCAACAAAACTTTTAAATGACTATTATGATTATATAATAGTTTTTCAATCTTATAATATTTACTGTTATATATATAAATAATGGAGTATATATCAATTTAAAATATATATCTTAATAAACTTAATAATGTTTCCACCGTTATACATAAAGGGGTCCACGAGTTCGGATAACGTTTCCACCTTTTTATATAAACGTTTCCACCTTTTTATTTGAACATTTCCACATTGTTATATATACGTTTCCATGTTTTTATTTAAACGTTTCCCCATTTCTACGATTCCATGGTTATATATAACGTTTCCATGGCATGATTACATATAAACATTTCAATAATTATATATGAATGTTTCCATGCCGCAATACGTTTCCATGATTTATATATAAATGTTTACACGCCATGATAACATATATATGTTTACACAATTAAATATTCAATGCCACAATTAAAAATAACGTTTCTACGACACATTTCCACGCCACAATCAAGTAGAATGTTTCGGCCGTTATGCATAAGCGTATCCACGAGTTTATATAAACGGTTCCACGTTTTAATACAAACGTTTCCTTGTTTTTATATAAATGTTTCCACGTTTTTATATAAACGTTTTCACGTTTCTATGATTCCATTATTATATATAAACGGCGGAAACGATATATAACACTTAAGCTCCATCTTTCATAAAACAATGATTGAAACGATTATAGAATGTTGTTTACATCTAATCATCAGTGGAAACGTTTATAAATTATTGTGATACGTAAAACTCAAGGTATAATGAATACGTAAAATTGACTCCAACAACTTAGTTTATAAAAACACTAAGATAATATTCTTAATTCTTATACACAATGTACGATAGGAACAACCAAAGGGAACGACATATAACAGTTAGTGTCACTTTTTTAAATTATTGATGGAAACGTTTATAGGAGGTTGTGTACATGTTTCTAATCATTCGTCGAAACGTTTATAAATTATCGTGGATACATAAAAACCAAGGTTAATGAATACGTAAAATCGACTCCAATTACTCAGTTTATTGTTTCCAAAATAACCTTTAGGTTCATCAATTAGTTACGCTTTGTAAACAGATAAATGGTAAAAAAAATATTCTTATACACAATGATGCGATCAGAACGACCAAAGGAAACGATATACATTCTCATAAATGAATATGTACATTCTCACATTTGAACATGTACATCGTCACATTAAAACATGTATATTCTCACATTAAAATATGTACATCCTCACATTAAATTATAAAACGGCTTCCAAATTGAAACGCGGACGGCTCTAAATGCAACCCAGATCCAGAAATTAACGCGATAGTCGGTGTTGTTTATCTTCTTCGTTTGCGGCGCCTACAGACATATCTATCTACCCGTTCGGCAATATCAGGCGTCGGCCGACAGTCCTGAAATCCCTCACGCGTTGCTCCAGCTCTGTCTCCAATCAACCTTCTCCTCTGCTTCTATATAAACCCAGTCCTTCTACGATAAACAAAACACACACAGATGCGGGGGGATTCTGAAGAAATCACACAACAGCACCACACTCCACCATTCTCTTCCATTCATTTTCTCCCGTAACACCACAACACTCCATACTCACGTACTCAGCAAAACACAAAAGAAATAGAAGAGAGGCAGCAGAAGTGAGAGCGAGTGCAGACCCGTTCTTTCTCTGAAATAATGGCAAATTCTATCTGTGCTATCTTTTTATTTAAGTTCCAGTCATTTAAATTCCAGTACTCTAACTACTAACATTTAAATTCTGTAATTTAAATTTCTGTCATTTAAATTCCAGTTCTTTATTTAATTGTCATTTAGATTCATTTCTTTAAATTCCCTTGTTATTTAAATTCCCGTAATTTAATTATGCTCCTTTACTTTAATTTTATCATTTACTTAAACTGCATTTATTTTTGTTCCTTTTTGTTCACTTATTTTCTGTCTTTTTACGCTTGTTAAAAAATAAAATAAAAAAATATATCAGTGTTATTTAATTAAAATTTATCAACTGATTTCAATATTTCTGCTTTTATTTATCTAACTACTGTTAATTTCACAATTTCTGACAAACCACAAATTATCTTTTGTGTATGCCAAACACTCGAACCCGAGGTTCTCCACTTATCAGTTCGAGACCCAAACCCGAGCGCATTTTATTTAACACACGAAGAAACCTGAGAAATCAAGACATGGCCGAAAACCAAGTCATAGATGAAATGGACCATGAAAATCAACCACAACACCGTGCCCTATCCGATTACCACCAACCGGATACCGAAGGAAGAGCATCAGCCATAGTTCTCCCCGAACTAACACCGCAAGAAACCGGACGATGGGTTTTCAAAACCCACTACATCACCGCCGTCCGGGATTTAGGCAAGTTTAGTGGAGCAAATCCTGATGAAGCCCCGGATCACTTAAGTCTCTTCCTAGACTTCTGTAATTCCTTTGGTCAAACCGGCAACGTCAAAGAAAGAATCCGTCTACAACTATTTCCTCACTCGTTGTCAGATTCAGCAAACAGGTGGTATCGAAGTCTTCCCTCTCGATCAATCAATACATGGCTGCAAATGGCCCAGAAGTTCCTTGCCAAATACTACCCAACCAGTAGAACGAGGCAATTGATCGGAGAAATCAACACGTTCTGTCAAGAACCAGGAGAAACATTGTACGACGCATGGGACAGATTCAAGGATATGCTGATGAAGTGTTCCCACCATGGTCTCGACGATCAATCTCTCTGCCTATCATTCTTCAATGGCCTGGATGATGGAAACTGACTACTCGTATTTTCCTCTACAAGAGGAAGTTTCATGATGAAATCTCCTCAAGAAGGGATGAACCTTCTCGAAACCATGACGAGCAATACAAGACAGTGGACGAGATCCAAAGGAAGAACGCCACGAGCAGCAGGCCTACTCCATGTTGAGCCTACGGATCATTTATCGGCCCAGATCTCGTCCCTTACAAAGATAATGGAGAAGCTAACAACATCTCAAAACGAAATCGTAAAGACAATAGCTTCCTCACCTCCAAGTTCATCTGCAGAAGGATGTGTCATATGCGCCGGTCCTCATGAAACTCATCAATGCGAAGGTAAAAGCGAGTACGAGGATGTACACTTCATAGGAAACCGCCCCGGTAATTCCTACAACAATAACATCAACAACAACTACCCATGGAGAAATCACCCGAATTTCTCATGGAAAAACAATGATCAGAACCAAGGAGGGCAGAACAACAGTTCCAATACCTAACAGGGAAATAGACCCCAACAAAACTCTAATATGGGTTATAGAGCACAAGGTGCCCCTCCAGGTTTCCACCAACAACAACAACCATCTTCATCCTCTGTTGATCCAAACACGGAACTCAAAGAGATGATGAAGGGATACATGTCTATGACTCAAGGCCAGCTTTATGCACAAGAAGCTTTCAACCAAAAAATCGAAGGTAAATTCAATCAAATTGCAGAACAATTTGCTCGAAGATCGCCTGGGACTCTCCCAAGCTAACCGGAGCCAAATCCAAAAGAGCAAGCCAAATGCATCTATGTGAAGGAACACAATGAAGAAAAGATGGAGGTGGCTAAAACAGTTGAGGTTCCAGAACTTCACCCTTCACTTCAAGAGTGGGTAATAGCAATCGAAACTGAAATACCCCGTAATTAAAAACAGTGATTAATTAGGCTAATTATATTTTAAAAGGCTTAATTACACTTAAATAAATACGAGGGAACGAATCCCGAAGAAAACGGACCTTTAAAACGGGTTAAAAGCATAAACGAACCTTAAAGCGCGTTTTTCGAGGAAACCGAGAAAACGTGACTTTAAGCGGGTCAAATAGGCTCGTAACAATCTTGGTCAACTAAATAGTCACTAATAAATATTAGTGAAGCTTTAGAACCAATAAAATTAATTAAACGAGGAAATTCCGGAAAACGGGTACCGGTTAGTAAAAACTGTAACAACCGGTAAGTTGTGGGGTGAGAATGCAAATAAATAAACTTAGTGTGTCCACTTGTGCAAATAAAAATAAAAAATGGGCAGTGTGTGTGTAGGGGAGCCGGCCAGCCCTCTCTCTCTCACTCTCCTTAATTCTCTCTTATTTGCTAAAAGACAAGAAAATAAGTAAAAAGCAAAAACCTCACTCTCTCTCCTATCCCCACCTCTCTCTCACGTTGGCATCCCCCTCCTTCTCTATTCTCTCTGATTTTCTTCTTACCCATGCGACAGCCATGGTGAATTGAAGAACCCACACAAAACTCTTCACTTCTCTCCTCTTGTCCAAGCTCAATACTTGTCCAAACTCAAAACAAAATACACCATTAGAATCCCCTTGCAAAGGAGAACATTTCCCTCCTTTCAAAAATCCAAAAGCTCAACTTTCATTTCGGTGGGTATTCTCCATATGAAGATTCAAGTCCACCATTAGAAGCACCTTCACCTCCTTATCATTTTGAGGTAAAAACATTCTTGAAAACTTATCTCTTTCTAGGCCTTATGGGCAAAACGAAAATGCAACTAAACCTTGTTTGGTGTCTTTTGCTCTAGCCGATTTTGGCTCCATTTTTGGGTGTTGGAATCTTGCTTTGGTTGCTGTCCACCACTCCATCCATTCATTGGAAGGTAATGCTTCATTCTAAGTCTCAAACAAGCATAAACCCTAGATTGATGAAGATAAGTTCTAAGTAGTTGTGTATGTTGTTATGGGCTGTAGCATTTGTGTGTGAACCCCATTGGAACCGAGGACAAGAAAGAAAGAAAGAGGAACTAGCAAAACAAGGTAAAACACTCTTACCTTGGGTTGGTTTGTGGATGTAGCAATGTAACAGTTTTTGAGTAGTAAAAAAAATGAGTAATGTATTGAGAAATGAGTTTTAAAACGGGGAAAAAAGATGGGTATTGAGATGGAGTATGTGCAGATTTTTGAAGTTTTAATGAGTTTTAAAAGCTTGGGAAAACATTGGGTATTGATGGAGTATGTGCAGGAATTTTATGTTGTTGAAGTAGTGTGAATTGTGTGTATGGTGTATTGAATAAACAGGTTGTGAATGAGAAATTTGGGAACTGAAATAGTGTGTGAGCAAAGTAAGAAATATAGGGGAGACTATGTCAAATTTTGTGTAGAAATGAGAGGACTTAAGTTTTTTAAGAAGAGGAAGTATTTGGAGAAGTTTAAAAGGGATGTCATTAGCTTGTAACAGAATTGGAGAATGAGTATGTTAAGGGAATGTAACTAGAAGTGGACTAGTGTATTTAAGATGCCAAGAGTGACATTAGTTGAGGAAGTAATGGAGGATAGAAGTTTGAGTAAAAATCTGTAGCATTTGAGGAAAGAGCAAAATCTGTAGCATTAGTGAAATACAACTAGTATAAGTGTTGGATTGAAATGAGGAAGAAGGTGTAAGTGAATGTAGGGATTGAGTAGTAAGTTTGGAGGATGAACCAAGGTGATTTAGAGGGCTTAATTAGTGCCAAATCATGTGGGAAAGTATTGGTAAAGATTGGGGAAACAATGGGTAAAGAAAACACCCAAAAACAGATTTTAAAACTGAAGTACTGGGCCGGACCGGACTTGCGACCGGACTTGCAAGTTCGGTCGAGCCCAGATTTACAAAGACGGGAAAGCTTCTGGAATCGACCGGACTTGCGACCGGACTTGCAAGTTCGGTCGGACCAGAAAATTCTCCCGTCAGAAACCTTCTGGAATGGACCGAACTTGCGACCGGACTTGCAAGTTCGGTCGGCCAGAAAAATTTCCGTAATGCGAGCTACTGGAACGGACCGAACTTGCGACCGGACTTGCAAGTTCGGTCGGGCCAGAATTTTCCCGTACTGATAGCTACTGGAATGGACCGGACTTGCAAGGTCGGTCGCAAGTCCGGTCGGGCCTTAAAAAAAAAAAAAAAAAAAAAGAGTATTTTTACCATATGATTATAACAATCATATGTATATGTATATATACATATATATGCCTATATACCTATGCATATATATGTGGTAGTAAATTATAAATGAAGTAGTAAAGGTAAGGAAGCAAGAATAAGAGGTAATGAGAAAAGAATGGTATAATAATCAAGTATGAATGTAAAGGAGTAGTAGGTATATATTAGGAGTGTTAATGAAGGAATAAGTTGGATCAATAATAGACCATTGATCATACAACTTCATGTATGTATAGGAATCAAATAGTTGAGCTCCAAAGGAACCGGTAGTACGAATACGACGGTGAACGGTATGATTTCTTCATGCCCTGTATCCTAACTTGGTTACCCCGATTTGTGTGCTTATGTGATCACCAACAAGATAAAGCATGAATCGGATTTATATTGCACTAATTGTGTTTGAACTATATTGTTCTTGTTTTAGCTCTTGAACATTTAGTTTGTATAATTCATGAAATGAAGAATGAGAATGAAGTGTATGTGTAAGTATGAGTATTGTGTATGTATGTATGTATGGAAGTAATGGACTTCTACTAATTCCTAACAACCTAACTCCTAACATGAGTAATGAGTAAAATGGAATGAGTAGAAGCCCGATATAGTTTCGGCCACGCGTGAGGATAAGGAACCACAAGAGGTTGGAACCGAATCCTGGCTATAATCTTTTCCTTGGACCAATTCCCTTTGTATGGGTAGCATCCTGGATTAGTGGGCCACCCTAAAGCCCGGTGGTGGGAGTAGTATCCCTGCCCGGAGGTCATACCGACTTAACTGGAAGTAAAGTATGTAAGGAGTAAGTATTGTATTGTATTGGTCTTGACTATTGTAAGTCATTGACCGGAAGTAAAAAGTATTGAACACCCGACTAACCCGGGTGTGTAAAGAAGCTAACAACCTTCTGTTGAATTGGAGAAGTGTATCTCCGTATTGCGTATTGATATGTAATGAGTATGTATTGTGTATGTGTATTCTGAAGGATGGTAAGTAAGTATTGGTTGACTTGTATTGTCTTCCAAGCATGTATTGTACTGCGTATGTATGTATACCTTGTGTAGTATTGTAGATCGTGAATGAAAGTATGTATGTATGTAAGTATGAATGCATGTATGTATTGCAAAATGAATGCATGTATTCGACCAAATGGTCGGCGTACCCTCGCTAGTACGCGGGGTATGCGGTTATCATATTCAGCGAAAGCTGACCCCCTCGGGGGAACGTTTTTAGTGCGCAGGTACCGAAGCGGATGTGGTCAAGGTGAGAGACCGGCGACTACACTTCGATAGGTAGAAGTGGAATGTAAAGGTGTACTAAATGGCACACCCTTGTACTTAGCAAGTATGTAGTTGTGAGAAATGGGTAGTGGTTAGACCTTTAAAGAGTATGTATGAACTTGGAAGGAGTATCGTATTGTATCTGAACTTAGTAAACTCGGTATGTGTAGTGTATTATCTTGTATTGAATTATGGAGTATTGTATTGGATGGAGTATGTATCGAATGGAGTATTGTAGTACTCAGCAAGTAATGAGAGTATGTATTGTATTGTGTAGTACTCGGATATTCCGGTCCATCAGACCGATGCTGTATGTAGTAGTAGCCTTGTTGGTCACGTGGGTGACTAACGGCAGTGTATCACCCACCGTTGAGTATGTAAGTATCCGCTGCGTGGATCTGTATTGTATAAGGAGATTGGACGGTAATGACGGTATTAGCGGTAGGGGTGTTACAAAAAGTGGTATCAGAGCGAAGTATCGCTCTGATGACTGGAAATACCGAGTGTAGGAATACCGAGTTAGGAATTAGAAGCTTAGGGCTAAGGGCTGAGTGTTAGCATTAGAGATATGCTAGTTAGGAACTACCGGAGAGTACCGGATGCCTACAATACCAGTCCCGCCCGCCGCAAACCCCACTGTATAACTTGGGAAGGACGCCAGAGAGAAGAAAAGTCTTCTCACCGATCTGGCGGTTGTGAAGCAATCACACGGTAAACAAGAACCGACACGTAGTAGATCCAAGGAATGGAAGACCCGGAAATGAATCCCGGTCGAACAATAATGCCCGCACTTAATAGCGAGGGGATAAGCACTCCAACCACAAGGAGGCCACAACTTACAACAGCATGGGGCGACATGCTTAGCAGTCGCAGAACCTGGCTAACCAACCAGCAGCTGGAAAAGAAGCACTAAGCGTGCAACAGAGCGGAAAAAGGAGCAGTAACAAAACCCGAGACACAAGTCTACGGGGCAGTAATAGTAAAGTAACACCAACAACGGTGTACTAGCTGACTAAGGATATAGTCAGGAACGGTTAACTCCAAAAACCACAACGCCAAAGGGTTACAATACCTGGCCGACATAGCTTACACAGCTACAAGAGCATCCACGGGATATAATCCGATAGGACTACAAGAGTAGTGCCTAAACAAGCTAAGGCTCAACAACCATAATAAATGAGCAATAAGGAATAACGCTAAACCAAATCAAATGGGAATCTCCAAGGATTGGAGAAGTACCCCGATCAATGACAGTCATGTCAAGATCACAGAGAAACTACTTAAAGGATTAAGTATCCCAATTATAGATCAATAAGATCAAGGGGAGAGTCAACCAGACTACCAAACATGGATGGGAACCATACCGTGACCAGTAGAGGTTTACCCCAAAAACCACCAGTACCACGCACTTGCCACGGCAAGTGCAGTAAGGACAGAGACATGTAGAGGAACCCTAACACACCACAAGTACATAGTAATGTACTGTGGCCGTAACAGAACAGCTAAGGATCACACATCCAAAAAACTGGAAGAATGGAACCCCGGGAAGGCCTGACGGCTTGACCATTGCACAAAGAACATACCGTCAGCTAAGAAGCTAAAACTTGGTTCAAAACCCAGAACATGACTATGCCATGAAGAACTTCTTTTTAAACGCCGAACTGTATTTTTCAAAACCAAGGGTTCTTTCAAAAACCACAAACTTTCTGTTAAAACCTTGGATTTTAAACAAAACCAACAATTACGGTGAGTATCATAGAATGATACAAGAGGAGTTGACCATAGAATACTTCATCTAGGCGTGTGACGAACACTACGAGTGTACCCATTACGGGATGGGGACAACCGCACTCCGAAGGAGCTTGCGGGCCTGACATGTAGTTGGGTAAGTGGTAACGTATCAACATGGTACCCCACGTATGTATACATGTAGTGAACGACGCACGGGAAGTAGTCAACTCCGTTCTACGGACCATCAGGGAGTTCAGATCAGAACGCTGGACACCTCAGACAATCAGTATAAAGGAATTCAGAGAACTCATCTGAAAGTAAGAATAAGAATTAGAAAGTGCAAGAGCACAGACTAGTAGGTATAGACATTGGATATGTCTGAAGGACACCAAAGAAATACATGATAGCTGGAAAGTATACCCAGCCCACACACAGTAAGCCAATCGCCTAACGTGAACACCACAATGCTCAACAAACGGGACAGAACTCCCAATAGCAAACCCAAGACTACGCAAGTATAATCCACCCTCAAAGAGAATATTAAACCTAGTCTTAAGCACTATGAGCAAGTATAAACAGTCTACCCAAGAACGGGAGGCGCTATAACCCTAAAGGGAATAGCTCAAGTACAATACCACAAGGTGGTGTAGCAGACACAACATATCATAAACATTGGCCGGATGTAACGACATACCTAATAACACCCAGGAGCAATCCTGGAAGGTGTCAGGGATAACACCAATCGAACAAAGCATCATGATAAGAGCACGATAACCAGAACGAATATTCGGTTTAGGACGCCGAAGGGATTTCACTTAACAGGAAATACCCTCAACCACAAGAATGCACCGATTAGCACCGGATTGCCTAAAGGGCCTCCTATGAATGGAAGCGTGATGTCACGACTTACCATGGAGCCCAGTAAATACCTCCAACCTATGGGGTACGCAAAGAATGGAAACGTGTATAAGCAGCTTGCAGAGAGCATAGCTCGCCGCAATAAGGCTTGAAAGCCACTTACCAACTACGTTATGTAAACTTGAACGGTTGCAAAACCGGCACCATTTACTAACAAGACTTGCAAGAAATGCTATCACATACGACAAGAAATCAACAACTGGACCATCAATTCAAACCCAACGTCCTGAGTGACTTGGTGTATTGGTCAACTCAGTATCACTGTCACTAGTGCACCAGTCTAGCATACAGTTGACAAGCTTTTAATCACCTTCATGCCTTCTGTAGCAATGGTACACAGAGAGACATAAGAATCATGATAATGCCAACATTGGCCTAGTCCCCTCTTGGACACTACGAGAAACCCAAGGGAATGAACCCCTCGTTAGCCAAAGACCACCAATGCGGTGTGATGATGTGAAACCTTAGAAATAGGCTTCCGTCTACCATAACAACAAAACTTGTGCATACAGATATTGCCAAGGGACAAGAATAAGGAAATGAGATTTCCAAACCACTACGCCTACAAGAGGCTGTAGACGGTAGAAGCACATCGCTTCAGAGCATCGAAGCTCGAAGGAGTAAGTATACTCCTTATGCACCCAAACATGTGGCGAACCATTGTGTAAATACTTGCATGGTAAACCTTGTCATGAGACATATGAGTGGAAACACACCCCTCAACGAGAACTTTCACCTACCAGTGATAGAATACCCTTTAATTAGAGAACGGGACCAGAAAACCCTTGAAGCTTCTTGGGATGTCCCGGTAATGTACATGCAAAAGTAAAACCGCATAGCTGGAGCCTATGATCAATGCTCAGCACTATGGAGACAATAATTGTCAAAAAAACATCAATGAGTGTGCACATTACACACCACGAATGACCGGCGCTCAAGAGAGCTTGTAACCCGATAAACCACTTCATCCTTGGTCAACCAAGTTATTTGGCAAACTATATCATGAATGAGGAAGTAATGAGATAAGCTAACCTACACATGAAACCTAAATAGAAATAAAACATCCCCACAAGGGGAAGATAATGGTATTGCGGTATGCTATGACGACCGTCATATGCGTGAACTAGGAACCTCCTAGTGTGTTCACACCATAAAAGGAAGTGGTGCCAATGAAAATGGCAATGAGTAAAGACAAAAACTACAACAACGAAATCAGTAAAACGATGTTGTATAGTGAGTAAGAATACGGTGCGCAACAAGCGACCGGAATGAGGAAGTAGTTGGACAATGACACGAAGTATAAGTATGAGATGACAAGCAGAAATATTCATCCCTATCACATAAGTGATTTACTGCCATGCGTTTACGCCTCTGCACTCTGTACGACTGAGTGTTTTGGTATTGCACTCGCGCAGTAATGATCTAATGCGATAGCTAGGAATATGGGAAATGTAAACGTAGTAAACCCTTCTTTCACCAACAACATGGCATAGGCCAGTCAAGCAAGCTTAGCAACAAACCGTGCGGCCTAAGGCAAAAGAAGCACGAAAGAGTGTAAGCACACTAACAATCACAAGATGTGAATTCCATTGGAATAAAAGGTGAAGATGAAAGAGACCGAAGAAAGTCACTTGGACCGACGCGTTGAGAATGCAAGGTCATACAAGCAAAGAACACTTGTACTGAACCAGAAGAACTGGTATTATTCAGAAGCTAGTGACAACAGAGGAAGCACTGCAACTAGGTAGTGACTTAACCTCGCCCGACAACAAGTCGGAGGAACGTAGGGAATAATCGTGGGAGTACAAATAGTACGTGTAATAGATTACCAGAGAGCTGGTTACAATCTAAAAACTCATTGAGTTCAAACAGCGGTAAAAGAATACCACACTGTTGGTAAACCTTATTTCCACAATAGAGGGATAAAAAGGTGATGTATAGCACATTAGGATAACATGAAGGGTGAGTAACCCAAGTTATCGGGGTCGCACAGCAGAAGCTAGTGGGCCCTAGCTAGGAAATGTAATACACCTAGTAAGTATGAAAGAATGGCTATTAATGGCTTGAAGCTTAATAGGCTAGAACTGAATTAATTATGAGTTAAATAAACTCATATAGGAATCCTCGGTGCAAAGACTAAACCATTGGTATGGTTAAGACCCTTTGACCAGAGCATATTGTATAGTGTATTGTAGTGAAGCTAAACGCTTCAGATTGCCCCAATCGGTGTAAACCAATGTTTAATGGTAACATATGGTAGATTACGTGGGCGTAATCCCTTTTAAGGGGGGTAGAGCGAAAACCGCTTAAGGTAAGTTTCATGAATAAAACTCAGAAACTATAATGTGCATAGCACAAATGAGAATCGAGTTGATGATTAGTACTTATGTCTGATAAACATAAGTATTCATTCATATTGTAATTGTGGTAATTAGGCACAAGAGATGCGAATACCATTGGATGAATATAACCATCTAGTAACCCCAGTGTAAAAGTATTAATATAAAGTGGAGTATACTAACTCTTGGGGAAACGATAATCCCTATAGTGTGTGCCTATATGAATTAGACATGGCATTACGATGCTTGAGTCGGTATAAAACCGAATGTATACCTAGAGGAAATCGAGTTCCCTAGGTGATTGTCTTGAGACAATTGAGAATGAGTAGTGGACGGAGCTCCACAAGTATTGTATTCTTAAAAGAGTAGTACGGATTAACTATGAGTAGAGGAATGTAACTCACGAGTGGTGTATTCGTAAGTATGTTATTGGAAGTAAATTGAGGACAGCGGAATTTCATAAGTACGGTATTCCCTAGTCAGAATAGTAGAGATAATCGAGGGTAATGGAAGAAGTGGAGAAGGTTGATGAAATGAGCACTTAGGCATCGAATTCCGAGGAAAGTATTTGGGAAGTAGATTGAGAATGGTTGATGGACTGAATTCCATCCTTGGAGTTGTATGAAATTGTAATTATGACTAGGAAGAGTAAAAAGTAGCAAACGAAAATGATTGAATTATCTGTTGTTTGAAACGGATGTGGGAAGTCGAACTTGATCCTGATCAGATCAAGGGAAGCCGAACACAAATTGGGGGAAAGATAGTTCGACACTGATGCTGATCACATCAGGGTCGAATGATTCTTGAAGCTCCCCTCAAGTGGTCACAAGAATCACGCATATGGTAGAAGCAATAAATACAAACTGGAATTGGGAGTTGTATGCTTTGGAGAATTTCTAGTAGTAGTTGGGAAAGAAATTTTTCTTAGCCGAAGATAAAGGATTTGCTAGAAGCGTATGCCTGAGAAGGTAGTAGAGTATCGTATTGTATTACTCCAAGGGCAGCGGGACAGAGAAGAGTCCTGTGTCTAGATGACCTGAGTGCCTGCGGGGGATTGTAATGTGTACTGCATTGCTTCGGGTTAGCATTGCGTAGTATGTATGTATTGTAATTATATTTTGGTTGGCACAAGTAGTGCTAATTGTATTTATTGGCACAATGTAGTGCTTGTAGTATTCAGTATGAGCACAACGAGTACAGTATAGTATGTGTGTGTAATGAGTAATGCATTTGTGTTGTATGGTATATGACACAATGACATTATGAAGTGTATTGTGAATGTATTGTGGAATGTACGAAATGAATGAAGTATTATGTATGGATTGAGTTTGGTATGTATATTTGTAAGTATTATTAGTATGTGGCTTGGTATCTGAATTGTGTATGCTGGCAGTGTAAGAATTGTGAAAACTTGTAAGGTGGTAGTAGAATGCATTGTGGCAATTGGTTGCCAAATGAGTAGAAGTAGTAAACTGTAACCTTGAGCAACTTTGAGGGCAAAGTTCTTAAGGGGGGTAGATTGAAATACCCCGTAATTAAAAACAGTGTAATTAGGCTAATTATATTTTAAAAGGCTTAATTACACTTAAATAAATACGAGGGAACGAATCCCGAAGAAAACGGACCTTTAAAACGGGTTAAAAGCATAAACGAACCTTAAAGCGCGTTTTTCGAGGAAACCGGGGAAAACGTGACTTTAAGCGGGTCAAATAGGCTCGTAACAATCTTGGTCAACTAAATAGTCACTAATAAATATTAGTGAAGCTTTAGAACCAATAAAATTAATTAAACAAGAGGAAATTCCGGAAAACGGGTACCGGTTAGTAAAAACTGTAACAACCGGTAAGTTGTGGGGTGAGAATGCAAATAAATAAACTTAGTGTGTCCACTTGTGCAAATAAAAATCAAAAATGGGCAGGTGTGTGTGTAGGGGAGCCGGCCAGCCCTCTCTCTCTCACTCTCCTTAATTCTCTTATTTGCTAAAAGACAAGAAAATAAGTAAAAAAGCAAAAACCTCACTCTCTCTCCTATCCCCACCTCTCTCTCACGTTGGCATCCCCCTCTCCTTCTCTATTCTCTCTGATTTTTTCTTACCCATGCGACAGCCATGGTGAATTGAAGAAACCCACACAAAACTCTTCACTTCTCTCCTCTTGTCCAAGCTCAATACTTGTCCAAATCAAAACAAAATACACCATTAGAATCCCCTTGCAAAGGAGAACATTTCCCTCCTTTCAAAAATCCAAAAGCTCAACTTTCATTCGGTGGGTATTCTCCATATGAAGATTCAAGTCCACCATTAGAAGCACCTTCACCTCCTTATCATTTGAGGTAAAAACATTCTTGAAAACTTATCTCTTTCTAGCCTTATGGGCAAAACGAAAATGCAACTAAACCTTGTTTGGTGTCTTTTGCTCTAGCCGATTTTGGCTCCATTTTTGGTGTGGAATCTTGCTTTGGTTGCTGTCCACCACTCCATCCATTCATTGGAAGGTAATGCTTCATTCTAAGTCTCAAACAAGCATAAACCCTAGATTGATGAAGATAAGTTCTAAGTAGTTGTGTATGTTGTTATGGGCTGTAGCATTTGTGTGTGAACCCCATTGGACCGAGGACAAGAAAGAAAGAAAGAGGAACTAGCAAAACAAGGTAAAACACTCTTACCTTGGGTTGGTTGTGGATGTAGCAATGTAACAGTTTTTGAGTAGTAAAAAAATGAGTAATGTATTGAGTAATGAGTATTAAGTATGTTGTAGTATAATGAGTAATGGTATTGTAACAGTTTTGAAGTTTTTTAAATGAGTTTAAAAGCTTGGGAAAACATTGGGTATTGATGGAGTATGTGCAGGAATTTTATGTTGTTGAAGTAGTGTGAATTGTGTGTATGGTGTATTGAATAAACAGGTTGTGAATGAGAATTTGGGAACTGAAATAGTGTGTGAGCAAAGTAAGAAATATAGGGGGAGACTATGTCAAATTTGTGTAGAAATGAGAGGACTTAAGTTGTTTAAGAAGAGGAAGTATTTGGAGAAGTTTAAAAGGGATGTCATTAGCTTGTAACAGAATTGGAGAATGAGTATGTTAAGGGAATGTAACTAGAAGTGGACTAGTGTATTTAAGATGCCAAGAGTGACATTGGAGTAGTAGGAGTAATGGAGGATAGAAGTTTGAGTAAAAATCTGTAGCATTGAGGAAAGAGCAAAATCTGTAGCATTAGTGAAATACAACTAGTATAAGTGTTGGATTGAAATGAGGAAGAAGGTGTAAGTGAATGTAGGGATTGAGTAGTAAGTTTGGAGGATGAACCAAGGTGATTTAGAGGGCTTAATTAGTGCCAAATCATGTGGGAAAGTATTGGTAAAGATTGGGGAAACAATGGGTAAAGAAAACACCCAAAAACAGATTTTAAAACTGAAGTACTGGGCCGGACCGGACTTGCGACCGGACTTGCAAGTTCGGTCGAGCCCAGATTTACAAAGACGGGAAAGCTTCTGGAATCGACCGGACTTGCGACCGGACTTGCAAGTTCGGTCGGACCAGAAAATTCTCCCGTCAGAAACCTTCTGGAATGGACCGAACTTGCGACCGGACTTGCAAGTTCGGTCGGCCAGAAAAATTTCCGTAATGCGAGCTACTGGAACGGACCGAACTTGCGACAGGACTTGCAAGTTCGGTCGGGCCAGAATTTTCCCGTACTGATAGCTACTGGAATGGACCGGACTTGCAAGGTCGGTCGCAAGTCCGGTCGGGCCTTAAAAAAAAAAAAACAAAAAAAGAGTATTTTTACCATATGATTATAACAATCATATGTATATGTATATATACATATATATGCCTATATACCTATATGCATATATATGTGGTAGTAAATTATAAATGAAGTAGTAAAGGTAAGGAAGCAAGAATAAGAGGTAATGAGAGAAAAGAATGGTATAATAATCAAGTATGAATGTAAAGGAGTAGTAGGTATATATTAGGAGTTTATGAAGGAATAAGTTGGATCAATAATAGACCATTGATCATACAACTTCATGTATGTATAGGAATCAAATAGTTGAGCTCCAAAGGAACCGGTAGTACGAATACGACAGTGAACGGTATGATTTCTTCATGCTCTGTATCCTAACCTGGTTACCCCGATTTGTGTGCTTATGTGATCACTCAAATAAGATAAAAGCATGAATCGGACTTATATTGCACTTAATTGTGTTTGAACTATATTGTTCTGTTTTACGCTCTTGAACATTTAGTTTGTATAATTCATGAAATGAACGAATGAGAATGAAGTGTATGTGTAAGTATGAGTACTTGTGTATGTATGTATGTATGGAAGTAAGTATGGACTTCTACTAATTCCTAACAACCTAACTCCTAACATGAGTAATGAGTAAAATGGAATGAGTAGAAGCCCGATATAGTTTCGGCCACGCGTGAGGATAAGGAACCACAAGAGGTTGGAACCGAATCCTGGCTATAATCTTTTCCTTGGACCAATTCCCTTCGTATGGGTAGCATCCTGGATTAGTGGGCCACCCTAAAGCCCGGTGGTGGGAAGTAGTATTCCCTGCCCGGAGGTCATACCGACTTAACTGGAAGTAAAGTATGTAAGAAGTAAGTATTGCATTTGTATTGGTCTTGACTATTGTAAGTCATTGACCCGGAGTAAAAAGTATTGAACACCCGACTAACCCGGGTGTGTAAAGAAGCTAACAGCCTTCTGTATGAATTGGAGAAGTGTATCTTCCTATCTCGTATTGAATATGTAATGAGTATGTATTGTGTATGTGTATTCTGAAGGATAGTAAGTAAGTATTGGTTGACTTGTATTGTCTTCCAAGCATGTATTGTACTGTACGTATGTATGTATACCTTGTGTAGTATTGTAGCATCGTGAATGAAAGTATGTATGTATGTAAGTATGAATGCATGTATGTATTGCAAAATGAAATGCATGTATTCGACCAAATGGTCGGCGTACCCTCGCTAGTACGCGGGGTATGCGGTTATCATATTCAGCGAAAGCTGACCCCCTCGGGGGAACGTTTTTAGTGCGCAGGTACCGAAGCGGATGTGGTCAAGGTGAGAGACCGGCGACTACACTTCGATAGGTAGAAGTGGAATGTAAAGGTGTACTAAATGGCACACCCTTGTACCTAGCAAGTATGTAGTTGTGAGAAATGGGTAGTGGTTAGACCTTCAAAGAGTATGCATGAACTTGGAAGGAGTATCGTATTTGTATCTAGAACTTAGTAAACTCGGTATGTGTAGTGTATTATCTTGTATTGAATTATGGAGTATTGTATTGGATGGAGTACTGTATCGAATGGAGTATTGTAGTACTCAGCAAGTAATGAGAGTATGTATTGTATTTGTGTAGTACTCGGATATTCCGGTCCATCAGACCGATGACTGTATGTAGTAGTAGCCTTGTTGGTCACGTGGGTGACTAACGGCAGTGTATCACCCGCCGTTGAGTATGTAAGTATCCGCTGCGTGGATCTGCATTGTATAAGGAGATTGGACGGTAATGACGGTATTAGCGGTAGGGGTGTTACAGAAACTTCCAAAAGGAATGTAGCTGAACTGGAAAGTACCGTCACAGTCTATAAAAATCATATTCAGTCCGAGAATACCTACCTTAAGGACTTGGTGGCGGCTATGAAAATGAAAAGCTCCATTTTGAAGAAGAAGAAGAAGAGGTTAAGGCGATAACCTTGAGAAGCGGTAGAAAAACAACGAGATTCACATCCCGCAAAGGTCAAAAGAATCCCAAGAGGATAATGAGGAAAGAGTTGAGGTCCAGTAGAAAAGACAGACATCTCCCAGCATCCTCACTATTCCATCAGCTCCAAACCTTCTCCACAAGGACCGCCTCTACCATTTCCCAACCGACTCCAAAAGCAAAAATTGGATAATGAATATGGGAAGTTTCTGGCAAAAAAAACTAAACGTTAACATACCGTTTGTAGACCTCATTGCCAAAATGCCAAACTACGCAAAATTTCTCAATCACCTTATCTCCAACAAAACTAAATTGGCCGAAGTCGGTACCGTACCACTCAATGTAGCTTGCTCAGCTATTCTGAAACAACCACTCCCTTCGAAATGCAATGATCCAGGCAGCTTCACCATTCCAGTCACAATTGGTAGCACCTCATATCCATACTCCCTATGCGATCTGGGTGCCTCCATAAATTTGATGCCCCTCTCCACTTTCAAAAGGCTGGGAATTGGAGAAATGAAAAAGACCAAGACGACCATTCAACTGGCGGATGGTTCGGTAGCTTACCCAAGCGGAGTGGTGGAGGATGTTATCATCAAAGTGGAACACTTATACTTCCCATGCGATTTTGTCATTTTGGACATCGAAGAGAACTCCACTACACCTCTCATCCTTGGACGACCTTTCCTTGCCACAACCAATGTGCACATTTGGGTAGCCCGGGGGATAATCACCCTTCAAGCTTATAATGAAAAGCTGGAGTTTGCATGAGGAAGATCTAGATAACAAATCTAAGGATCTCAAGTTTGTGCGGGACACTCAATCACCATCATCCCCACTTCTCTTTGTCACCCTTCCTGACGGAATGTCCATTACAGAGAGACCACCACCAATCCCTGATGTGAAAAGCGGGATAAGAAAAGAAAACATGCATCCAGGTGGACAATCAAAAATACCATCGAGTCATGTTTTGGATCTCCTCCTCATAACCACCCCTCAGGTTTGATCTAACCAAAACGTCTAGCCAAAGACGTTAAACAAGGGCAGCTTTCGGGAGGCAACCCGGATGAACTTTTCTTTTATTTGCTTTTATGCTCTTTTAATTTTTAGGTTCTCTTTAAAATTTACTTTTGCTCACTTTAACCCCGTTTGTAGTATGGTTGCTTCTAGTGTCTTATGCAGGTGCAACTTCATGTCTTCACCGCAACCAAGCTACGCTACTTGAGGCTGAAGCTCAAGTGTGGGGGAACTCCTTTAGACGCAAGCAAAAATAACCTCAGGGGAGTACCCGTTTCTTTAATTATGTTTTTATTTTGCTAACATCTGCTTTGGAGAGGTTCTGTGCTAAAATGTTATTTGTGACTTTTGTGTTCTCTCTATTTTATCTACTGACCGAAAAGGTCTTCTGAAACTTTCCCTTGTTTTTCTGATGAACAATGAGGACATTGTTCAATTTAAGTGTGGGGGAGTATGTCCTTTTCGGTGGAATTTTGTGCTAAAATGTTTAATCTCTCTACTTATCTTGCGTTTGTCCAAATTTAAATTATGGACCCTGCTGATGTGGGTTGTTCTCTTTAAGAACAAATACTGTTATGAATTGTGGGATAAATGGTACAAAATTTTTCATTTTGATTACTCTTGAGGGGCATTTTTATGCGGGTGTGACCAAATGATCTGAAATGGTTGGATTTTTATTACTCAGGGGTTCTTTTTGTCTTCTCTCTTAGGGATTGCTAAGGGGTGCTTCTCTGAAAGAAAAAAAAAATAAATAAATAAGGGACTTGCGAGACACCATTGGTAACCAACAAAGAGAGTTGAGTGTTCTTAAATACAAAATCTTGATGCCTAAATATTATCTTCTCATCTCTTATGCAAAAGTGAAACAAATGTATAATCTATTTTTCCTTTTGTTTTCTCCTCAATGCCCATTCTTGAGAGAATTTGGTCGTGGTAAAAGTTATCAAAGTCACCTTAACTAAGAAGCATTGAAGTACTCCGGATCATGCCCCGAAACTCTAATTTTTTTTTTTACCCTGAGTACACCTGGGCCACCAGCAGTTGATGGATCACACTCCTCAAAAAGTTTAAGATCATAAACTGTTCACCTCTTTATCATACCCTTCATAATAATATTTGTTAATATTGAGCATTTCCTACTTACTTGGGTACATGGTTTTGCTTGAGGACAAGCAAAAGGTAAGTGTGGGGGTGTGATAAGTGTCCAAATGAGCATGTTTTATGGGTGTATTTCATATATTATATTAGCACTTTTCTTGCTCATTTCTCCACTTTAGTTTATTTTCCTCTAGTTTTATGTTTTACCAGTTATCTTACAGATTTATTGCTAAACATGAGGAAAACCAAGCTAGGAGCAAATTAGACGAAGAGACGAACGCATGGGCGCATACGGATCTTAAATCAGAGCTGAAACGAATATTTTAGAAGCAAACCATTTTCGTCCGAACCACACTGGTCCGAACCAGTGGTTCAGACAAGTCAAAGTCGCGTCCGTGTCTTGTCCGCTCAAACAAGGCCGGACAAGGACAATTGCGTCCGTGTGTTGTCCGCTCAAACAAGGCCGGACAGGGCATGTGTGTCCGTGGAGTTATGGCCGGAAAAGGGCCGGACACAATGTGTCCGTGTGTCTGGTCCGGGTAAATAAAGCCGGACGTGGGAAGCAAGGTCCGTGGTGTGTCCGCGGAAGAAAGGGCGGACGTGAACAAGTCCGTGGCTTGTCCGTGGATAAAAGGCCGGACAGGAATGAGACGTCCGGGGAAATAAGCAAGGACACAAACGCGGACGGCTCTAAATGCAACCCAGATCTAGAAATTAACGCGACAGTCGGTGCTGTTTATCTTCTTCGTTTGCGGCGCATACAGACATATCTATCTACCCGATCGGCAATATCAGGCGCCGGCCGACAGTCCAGTCAGAATCCCTCACGCGTCACTCCAGCTCTGTCTCCAAACCTTCTCCTCTGCTTCTATATAAACCCAGTCCTTCTACGATAAACAAAACACACACAAATACGGGGGGGGGGGGGGATTCTGAAGAAATCACACCACAGCACCACACTCCACCATTCTCTTCCATTCATTTTCTCCCGTAACACCACAACACTCCATACTCACGTACTCAGCTAAAACAAAAGAAATAGAAGAGAGCAGCAGCAGAAGTGAGAGCAAGTGCAGACCCGTTCTTTCTCTGAATATTTGTTGAAAGGAATTAAAAACAAGTTTAATAAGTGAGACAGGTAATAAATATTTGTTTAAGTATTTAGGCAATTCCCCCGCTATCCTAGGATACAAATGAAATTACTCAAACATTAACGGAAATAAAAAGATAGCACATATAGAATTTGCCATTATTTCAGAGAAAGAACGGGTCTGCACTCGCTCTCACTTATGTTGCCTTTCTTCTATTTCTTTGTTTTTGCTGAGTACGTGAGTATGGAGGAGTGTGTGTGTGTTACGGAAGAAAATGAATGGAAGAGAATGGTGGAGTGTGGTGCTGTTGTGTGATTTCTTCAGAATCCCCCCCCCCCCATATCTGTGTGTGTTTTGTTTATCGTAGAAGGATTGGGTTTATATAGAAGCAGAGGAGAAGGTTGATTGGAGACAGAGCTGGAGCAACGCGTGAGGGATTTCAGGACTGTCGGCCGGCGCCTAATATTGCCGATCGGGTAGATAGATATGTCTGTAGGCGCGCAAACGAAGAAGATAAACAGCACCGACTGTCGCGTTAATTTCTGGATCTGGGTTGCATTTAGAGCCATCCGCGTTTGTGTCCTTGCTTATTTCCCCGGACGTCTCATTCCTGTCGGCGTTTTATCCACGGACAGGCCACAGATTTGTTCACGTCCGCCCTTTCTTCCGCGGACACACCACGGACCTTGCTTCCCACCTCAGGCTTTATTTACCCGGACCAGACACACGGACACATTGTGTCCGGCCCTTTTCCGGCCATAACTCCACGAACACACATGCCCTGTCTGACCTTGTTTGAGCGGACAACACACGGACGCAATTGTCCTTGTCCGGCCTTGTTTGAGCGGACAAGACACGGACACGACTTTGACTTGTCCGAACCACTGGTTCGGACCAGTATGGTTCGGACGAAAATTGGTTTGCTTCTAAAATATTCGTTTCAGCTCCGATTTAAGATCCGTATGCGCCCAGGCGTTCGTCTCTTCGTCTACTTTGCTCCTAGCTTGGTTTCCTCATGTCTAGCAATAAATCTGTAAGATAACTGGTAAAACATAAAACTAGAGGAAAATAAACTAAAGTGGAGAAATGAGCAAGAAAAGTGCTAATATAATATGTGAAATACACCCATAAAACATGCTCATTTGGACACTTATCATTACCCTAGCCCCACACACCCTAAAACTCACCCTAGGAAAGCTAAAAAAACGTCAAAGACATTTTTAGGGTTTGTAGTGGCGGGTTTAGGGTTAGACCCAAAACCCGCCACTAAAAACATGTCGAGTTATTTACTACAATGTAAAGTATAGAACAACTTCCAAATAGATTACCCTACCCCCAAATGTAACACCCCTACCGCTCCTATCCTCTACCGAAGTCGCAGCGAAATAACCAACCAAATAATAACTATCGCTTTGGTGTTACAACGCCGTTAACCACCCACGTGGTTAACTAGGCAGAATAAATACAAGTGTATCGGTCTGACGATCAGACTCCCGAGCATAGTAACTAACATCCATATATAAACATAACCACAATACCGAGTATTTAATTTACAATCATCTCCAAACCATAATCATCCATAACTGTATAACAAGGTATCAACATGTACGCCTCGGGAGCACAGGCGCATCCCGGGCTCAACAACCTACTTATCCAAAAGTATATCTACCGCCTAGGACCTAGAGCCACTCAGCCTCTTCGATCCTCATCCTGCAATCAAATAAAATATGGGGCCCCCGAGGGGGTCAGCACCTTTGCTGGTATGGCTAACGCGCAGCCCATCGACTAACGGGATACGCGCAACCAATTGTCATAATTACATGGCATTCATTTTAGAACAACCAACATATATAAACCATATACCATAGCATAGCAAGGGAAATTGCATAGCATCACATCATCAATACATATCACCACAAGAACGGTTCACATTAAGATCCTTCCACCACAGTTAGTACATACCATGAGCATAGAGATTGTTGCCAAACTCACCCAAGCTCGTTAATTACCTCATCACCATCCTGTTATTTGAACGGTTGACTTAAACCCAAGGTGTGTCGGATATAGTGATCCCAAGCACACCAAACAACACAGTATGCCCCTATGGCCCGACGTGAGTCAGTAAACTAGCTTTGGATAAGCTAAGGGAAGGTTGAAACCAAATTGGAATACCACCTAAACATACACCTAGGGAGCCGAACTGGATATGATAACGACCCCCATCCATCACACGCGTGGCCGGAAAATACCGGACTCCTCACTCCCCCGATTAGCACTTGTTAGTGAACACACAACATTTGTCAAGTCACATACAAGCAACATTTAGGTCTTGTTAGACACACCAACGGAGAGTCATAATAGCACAACACCATAATATATAACAACTGTAAACTCTTTTCATGCCTTAATCTTATAAGGTCGCAACACTCAGAAAACAAACAACACCCAACCGGTGTAAACCGTTAGGCAACAGACTGCAAGAAAACCATACCTTGGTCCTTGCCTTGTTTCGTTCCCACCTTGAGAGAATCCTATACACATTAGTAAGGTCGGTTAATTAATTATTTAACTTCACACTTACTATATATTCAACATGCTTGTATGACATGTTTTAATGCCTATCTTACCCTAGGTTACCTTCATTAAATACCCTAGGGTTAACTACATAAGTCACATTCTTTTCTGTTTTTTTTTTATAAGTTTTGGTCCGACCGACCCACCGTCCGACCCACAACTGGTCGGACCCTCCCAGTGGTCTTCGGGTCTGAAAACTTTACCTTGACCGACCCATGTCCGACCCACCTTCTGGGTCGGTCCATGTGCGAACATTCCTTCCTTTGAAACTTGCCCGACCGACCCATGTCCGACCCACCCTTTTGGGTCGACCGTCACCGAACATTTTCCTAACATTTTACAGAGGCTCGACCGACCCAAAAACTGGGTCGGCCCCTGGGTCGGTCGCCTTCTAAACTTACCCAAACTTTCCAATTCTTCACCAAACTTCTCCTAAGGCCTCTTAATGCTTCCTAACAACATTTGGTAACCTTACATCCACATACAACATCCATGAAACTCATTTTCTAACTCCTTAAAACATTTACTTATTTCCTTGTAAAAATTCCTTAACACTTATGTTATTTTATACTAGGTTCCTAGATGGTGTTTCTCACCTATGGTAACTACTATCCCAAAATGCTTTCTCCTTAACTTAACATCATCTCCCAAGCATCATCTCTCACCACTAATTCCTTATCTCCTTCTTGAAACTCTTTTCCTAGTGTACACTTCTCCTTATTTTACCAAAGTTTGCCTAGGTATTTACCTAAGTCCCAAAGTGACTTTGGTACCTACTTAAATCTCAAGATCATGCCTAAGTCCTTATTACACTATAGAATGTTTCCTAGTTCATCAAAATTCCTTTAAAACATGAACTCTTATTCTTTCCTACATTTTCTAACTCACACCTTATGTAAACACTTAAAACTTCTTGCTTCTTACCTAAATTTTGACATGGGTTCCCTTAGAACATTACTAAGCCTAAACACTTTACCTTCTCCTTTAAACACACAAGATCATCTAAAATCATCAAGAACACTCTCATACATAATTTCACCAAATTTACACCACATTACAATAGTGCACAATTTAATTGCATGGCACTTAGGCCCTTAAAATGCATGGCTCTTAGGCCCTTAAAGTGCTTAAATCATAAACACTGAATTTCCACAATATATGCCTTTAACCTGCAAATACACTCAACATATGCCCTTTACTAGTCTCTTGAGAACACTTTACTAAGTCATTCACCATTTGCTCTTTAGGTAGTTTTAATAAGCATTATAAGCTCATTTCTCCTAAGGCATTAAACATTTAAGTTAGTAGATTTACCTCTTTTCCCAAAACACTTCCTTCTTGATTCCTTACAAAACCGTATGGTATTTTGGTTCCTTGTCAAGTTCTAGACAATATACAACACCATAATGAGTATTCAAGCTTTGAGCTTCATCTCATTGTAACCCTAATTTGACATTGTTTCAAAAACATTAATGTAGTTGTTTTACCTTGATCTTTGAAGGGAGTTTGATATCTAGCAAGAAAGGACTCCACCTAGTCCATGAAGAGTTGAAATGAAGCTAGAACAAAGTCACACAATGAGCTATATCAATGTGTATTTTCGGACATGACAAAAACAAGGAGGAAACTTGATTTTTGTTTAGATTCCTTACCTAGAAGTAAAGGAGAGTAATAATATGTAGAAATCCAAGCTCAAGCTCCTTCAATGGTGGAACACCTTGGCACCGAAATGGAGCTCTAGGAGTTTTGAGAAGATAGGAATGAAGAGCTTGATGAGAGGAAGAGATTGGTGGTATTTGTTTTTGATTTGGACAAGTGAGCTAGATTTAGCAAGTGGTCAAAGCTTGTGTTTCAATGGTGGTAGTGTTTTCGTGAGAGAACAAAGAAGAAGGGAGAAGATGATGGGAAACCGTGTGAGCAAGGAAGGGAAATGAAGAATGAAGATAGAATTTGCTTTAAGAGATATTTATACTTATAAAGTAAAAAGGTACTTATTTACTTATCTTTATTACTTAATACATTAATAAGAGAGTGGTGAGTCACACCCTTATAAAACCGGCCCCTTATATTAGTGTGGGGGTGTTTTAGTCTTTGTTTGTCAATTTAATTACTTATACACATATTTACAAAATAGCTTATAAAAGTACTATTCACCTATACAAGGCACATAGAAGTGAAATTTTTGATTTCCCACTAATATAGCCACCCAAAGTGATACTATATAGTACACATATATATTTAAGAGTAATGATGGACATTTAGCCATTCAAAACTCATTTACAAGACAATTTTTCAAAAACGTGCTTTAAGACTTCTTAAAGCACATTTTGAGTTTTAACTTGTTTTCAAGCTTGGTTTTCTTTGGTAATTGGTTTAATATGTTCATTAGTATAGAATGAAGTCTTGGTAAGCTCATTAGGCCTTACTCAAGTTTATCCCAAGCTTAGAGCACATTTTAGCTCTTATTGACTTTAAAGCACATTTGTGTTTCCTTTTGTTTAAATTTGTTTACTAAGGTTTCTAAGACTCTTTTTAGTCTTAATATATCATGTTTTAGTGTTTAACCAACATACCAAGGTTTGGGGTATTTCAATCTACCCCCCTTAAAAGAACTTTGTCCCCAAAGTTCATACTTCCCACATATCTTACTATTAGAACACGGGGAACATTTATAAAAACAATCCAACCATCATTACCAACCTTACCGTCATTCTTACACCACAACGGACTCGAGGTCCAAACCATATAATACCATTCAGACACAAAATACACAGACAATGTATACTTATACTTATACATGTCGTACACAACCATAACCGAAACGGCTCTACCCCCCTTAAAGGGGGTACGCCCCGTACCCTATACATATAAACACTAAGAAGCAAACAATGACGGGTGCTTCGCCTTCATCTTTTCTTCCAGCTCCCAAGTGGCCTCCTCAACGTCCTGGTTAGACCAGAGGACCTTCACCAGTCTCACGGACTTATGGCGAGTGTCTCGAGTCTTAGTGTCCAGAATCCGTACCGGAGTCTCCACTGATCGCATGGTCGGCTCTAAAGTTAGCCTTTCAGGCTGAAGCACATGAGACGGATGAGACATATACTTCTTCAACTGGGACACATGAAATACATCATGTACCTTGCCCAGCTCGGCGGGTAAATCAAGTCTATAAGCTACCGGGCCGATCCGCTCCGTCACAACATAAGGACCTACATATTTCGGGCTCAACTTGCCCTTCTGACCAAAACGAATACTCCCTTCATGGGGGATACTCTCAAAAATACCTGATCGCCCACGGCGAACTCCAGGTCACGTCGGCGCACATCTGCGTACGACTTCTGTCTATCCTGAGCTGCTTTCATATTAGCCCTGATCTGGCGAACTTCTGCCTGAACTTGCTCAAGATACTCTGGTCCTATAATGACCGTCTCACTCGACTCATCCCAGCATAATGGCGTGCGGCATGGTCTACCGTACAATGCCTGGAAGGGAGACATCTTGATCGATGCATGATAACTGTTGTTGTAGCTAAACTCGATCAGATGTAACTTATCAATCCAGCTGGTCTGAAAATCAAGTGCACATGCACGTAGCATATCCTCAAGTGTCTGTATAGTGCGCTCACTCTGACCATCGGTCTGTGGGTGAAACGCCGTGCTCAATTTCAGTTCAGTACCAAGTGCCTCTCGTGTAGACTTCCAATATCTGGATAGGAATCTGGTATCTCTGTCAGATACTATCGTCTTTGGTACACCATGATGTCTTACAATCTCTTTATCGAATAATTCTGCCAACTTTGCCACTTTCCAGGTGTCCTTCATCGGAATGAATCGAGACACCTTGGTCAGTCGGTCAACTACCACCCAAATCATATTTAGACCTCCCCTTGTAGGCGGAAGCCCTACCACGAAGTCCATAGATATGTCATGGAACTTCCACTCCGGCACTGGCATTGGCTGCACCATACCACCAGGCCGTCGGTGCTCAAACTTGACCTTCTGACAAGTGAGACACCTCAACACATAGTCATTTACATCCTTTTTCATTCCAGCCCACCAGAAGTATCTTTTCATACCTTTATACATCTTTGAAGCTCCGGGGTGAATCGAAGTAGTAGAACAATGGGATTCACTCAATATGCGCTCCTTCAGCTCAGCGCTACCCCTGGGTATACACAATCTGCCATTGAGCCTAATCAGGTCATCATCGTGGAGTCTGAAGTCGTACTTCTGCCCCTCGAATGTGCCATCAATAAGCTTCTGTCTAACCTCCAACATGTACTGATCCGTCATTGAGCACTCCGCACCTCTTCAACCAAGCCAGTATGAGAGACTAGCGAATGGAGAGAGTGTGCTCGGCGACTCAATGCGTCAGCTACCACGTTTGCCTTACCCTCCTTATACTGTAAATCGATATCATAATCATTCAAGAATTCAACCCACCTTCTCTGCCTCATGTTCAACTCTTTCTGAGTGAACAAGTATTTCAAGCTCTTGTGGTCAGAATAGATCGTCACACTTACCCCATAAAGTGATGTCGCCATATCTTCAGTGCGAAGACAATGGCCCCCAATTCTAAGTCGTGGGTAGGGTAGTTCTCCTCATGCTTCTTCAGCTGTCGGGAGGCGTAAGCCACGACCTTCCCGTGTTGACAACACACAAACCATACCCCGGCCTGATGCTCGCAATAGACCTCAAAACCATCTGGACCGTCTGGTAATGTCAGAACCGGTGCAGATGTCAGAGCATCCTTGAGACTCGTGAAAGCTCTCTCGCAGTCGACTGTCCACTCGAATGGTGCATCCTTCTTCATCAAGGAAGTCATCGGCTTCGAGACACTGGAGAAGTCCCTCACAAATCTCCTATAGTAACCGCCAGACCGCGAAGCTCCTGATGTCGGTAACTGTCTTCGCCTAGGCCAGGTGCGCCTGCATCTATCTTCGCCGGATCAACAGCGATCCCGGCCTCAGAAATTACATGTCCCAAGAATGGATACTGGTTCACCAAAATTCACATTTAGAAATTTAGCATACAGCTGATTCTTCTCAACGTCTGCAAACATCTCTCAGTGGCTTTCAGGCTCACCTCTCGATTCGATACACAAGTATGTCATCGATGAAGACTACACTGATTTGTCCCAACTGATCTTGGAACAAACGGTTCATAAGTCCATGAACTTTGCTGGTGCATTTGATAAGCCAAACGGCATAACGTGAACTCGTAGTGCCCATACCTAGTTTCTGAAGGCTGTCTTTTCGACATCACTGTCACGGATGGCAATCTGGTGATATCCGGAACGTAGGTCTATCTTGAGAATACTGATGCTCCCTAATCTGATCAAATAGATCGTCGATGCGTGGTAAGGGGTAACGGTTCTTCACCGTAACAGCATTCAGCTCCATAATCAATGCATAGGCGGAGGCTAACCGTCCTTCTTCTTCACGAAGAGACCGGCGCTCCCCATGGTGACACACTAGGGCGGATAAAGCCCTTGTCGAGTAGGTCTCGCAGTGCTCCTTGAGCTCTGTCATCTCTGCTGGAGCCATACGGTAAGGCGCTTTCGCAATGGGTCCGGTGCCCGGAATCAAGTCAATCTCAAACTCAACCTCTCGTGCTGGCGGCATGCCCGGCAGTTCCTTAGGAAATACATCAGGAAACTCCGACACTACCGGCACATCTGGGCTAAACTCAGGGTCTCTCTCTATGTCCTGGACATAGCAGAGGTATACATCATTCCCCCGTCGCAACTCACGGTACATGGCCATGGCGGTGATGATCTGTGTCGAAGGCTCCCTGGGCCTCTGGCGGTAAGATATAGTAACCCCAGATGGACTCCTAAGAAGCAGTCGATGCTCGGCACATAGGATTCTGCCCTTGTACCGCTCCAACCAGTTCATCCCGACAATCACATCAAAACCCAGTCCGTCGAACTCTATCAAGTCGATCGGAAACTCCTCATCCATGATTCGAACAATAGCATCTCGGTAGTAGCGGGTACATCTGATCTGCTCTTTCGACGGGAGAGTGACCACGAAGTCTGGCATCTCTTCACCGTCTAACCCCAGCCTCTTCGCAAATGATAGCGAAATAAATGTGTGTGAGGCTCCAGAGTCGAAACAAGATCGATGCATCCACGCCATTCACTGGAAAGGTACCGGTGAGGATTGTGCCGCTCTTGCCGGCTTCGCTCTGCCTTATTGCAGACACTCAGTATACCTCCCGTTCCGAGTGCACAGCCTAATTCATTGGCAAACTAATAAGTATTGGGTAACAACACGTCGATACACTCCAAAACAACATTCCTTTATTCATTAACACAGTCTTTACACCATAAATTGGTTACATTGTAGACATTGCTAGACATAGCTCCTTTGTCAAACCACTGGCTTAATACAATACATGATTACACAAGGCTCAAAACTGCCTGAAAGTCAAATTTAAACGTCCGGGTTTCATGTGTGTGGCATTGATCACTGCCGACGGTGCGGTATTCAGTTTGATCTTTCTGATGCCATGGTATAGCATCCTTGATGCCCACCATGATTAATACATCCCCCGATTTCAGAAGTAGCTTCTTTGCGAGATCAGCACGCTTCTGCTCGCCATACACAAACACAGCGGTATCACCAATGGACCAAGACACCACGGGTACTCCCTTACTTAGAGACTCGGGTGACTCGTCCTTGTCTTGGTGCATACCTAACCGTCCACCTTTCTGGTAGAAGTTTACAATGCATAAATCTGCCTTTACACTTGGAATGATTCCGTCTCAACTTGCTGAGCAATTCCCACGGCGTGGTTAACGACCGCGGGAATTCCTCTGGTATGCTTGTTACTGTTGCTCCATCTTCAGCTCGTACTTCCTGATATGACTTGGTGTAAGGGTTCCAGTCCTTACCCATGCACATCATCTTCAATTGCATCCTTGCTCCGTTCGGGTATTCGGGTGTGTAGAACCCTCCTGGTTTTGCTCCAAGTTCGTCGCATCGTCTGATGATGTGGATTTGTGCTTCCGGTGTCAGGTATCCATTTAAGAGTATCATACCTGGCTGGATAACCTGACATTTCTCCAATGGAAAGTCGGTGATGTTGATGGCGGTTTCTTCAGGGTTTGGTGCGGGTGGGATTGGATAGCAGATATTGAAGGTTCCTAAGTTTCAATTTGCCTAATTTAGGTGTTTTCCACATTATGTTCTAACTCTTTACTTATATGTTTATACCCTTAGACTTGCTAACACTCATGCATGAAATGCGGTAAGCAATCACTTTTCGTTTATCAGTTTAGGCGGTACCTGGTCTCGAAGAGGATCCTGGTGCCTCAGACCGGTCCACCACATTCAGGGTGGCCTTGCCGGACCCCGACCCCTTCCCTTTCTGGGACTCTGTGTACCTCTGATCTGGGGGTGGCTGGTTCGCCGCCTTCTGGCCATCGGTGGTCGCAGTGGCCTTGCCCTTCCACTTTGGCTTGTAGTTCCTGCTGTTGGGGTTCGTCCAACACTCAAACTCACGGTGCCCCATCTTCTGGCAGTGACGGCACCTCACATCATTCCCCTTGCAGTCTTTGCCGGGATGGTCTCCATTGCACCACTTACAGTAAAAGTGGCGCTCCGACCTAGAACCCGTGCCAGCTGCTATCACAATACATCATCAATACTTGTTTCACAACTTACTAACAAATACTCTAACTTATCACACAGAGTTAGACAATTACCCTTAGGTGGGTAAGAACGTAGGGGCTTGGCCGCATACGCATAGGTGAGCTGCAGAGGCTCATCAGCAATGGTGGTCTGGGTCTGGCCCTTGTCACCCTGTTGCTGTCCTTTCTGGGACTGGGAGTACGGCTTCTTCTTCTTCCCTCCCCACTGCCCTTGCGTGCCTTGGCCCTCGTTCTGAGCCTTGCGCTTAAGCGCGTTCTCCTCGTCCCTCAGACGGACGGTGATCTCCACAATAGCAGCGGCATGATAGCACTCCTATATTTAGGGTGTCAGTTATGCCCCGCCAAATTAACTCACATCACATTAACACACTGTACACACTTATTCACATTACACTGTAATTCCTTTACCTGCAAGGTGGTATATCCAGTAGGCCCCATGCCGTAGCGTAGGCGATAGTTCAGTCCGTTGTAGAAACGGTTCACAAGGATCCGGTCTGAGTAACCCAGATCCGGTAGCAGGTGGATTAGTCCGATGAAGGCTGAGTAGTACTCATCTACCGTCATCTTATCCCCTTGTCTCAAGTTGTCCAACTCCAGGCGCTTGGCCTCTTGCACATGTATAGGGTAGTATTTGGCTCGCAGAAGAGCCGTGTACTCCCTCCACTGGAACGTAGGATCAGCAACTCTTCCCTCGCGCACAAGCTTCCACCAGTTTTGTGCCGAGCCCTTTAAGTAATAAGCAGCAAGTCGCACCTTGATCTGCTCAGGTGGTGCTAGGGTTTCGAAGGCGGTCTCCATCTCGGAGATGTATGCCTCGAGCTTACGGGGATCGGTCTCCCCACTGAATGATGGCGGCCTAAGATCAGCCAACGCCTTGACCCAATTGGTCTCACGTGGCGGTGGTGGTGGTGGCTGAACTCCGGGCTGTTGCCCTTGCTGAATAGCAGCAACTAGATCGGGTACCAACTGGGCTACGGCGGCTGCAACTGCCTCAGCCATAGTCTGGGCCGTAGTATCATCGCCCTGGTTACCCAAATCTCCAGTACCGCGCCCGCGGCCTCGACCTCGTGGTCTACCTGCCATCTGTATTTATATGAACATCTCATTAGCATTATGCCTGCACACTTATCGGTCCATCGTTTGTAACGCTTCCCGATAATAAGGTATCTCCACACTTAGTTAGTGGTTAACCTTTCCAAACATGTTCACTTAGGTATCTGTAGTTAGGTTTCCTAACTCGGTATATCCCTAAGCTCGGTATTCTAGTCATCAGAGCGATACTTCGCTCTGATACCACTTTTTGTAACACCCCTACAACGCTCCTAACATCTACCGAAGTCGCAGCGGAAATAACCAACCAAATAATAACTATCGCTTTGGTGTTACAACGCCGTTAACCACCCACGTGGTTAACTAGGCAGAATAAATACAAGTGTATCGGTCTGATGATCAGACTCCCGAGCATAGTAACTAACATCCATATATATAAACTTAACCAACCATACCGAGTATTTAATTTACAATACATCCCCAAACCATAATCATCCATAACTGTATAACAAGGTATCAACATGTACGCCTCGGGAGCACAGGCGCATCCCGGGCTCAACAACCTACTTATCCAAAAGTATACCTACCACCTAGGACCTAGAGCCACTCTGCCTCTTCGATCCTCATCCTGCAATAAAATAAAATATGGGGCCCCCGAGGGGGTCAGCACCTTTGCTGGTATGGCTAACGCGCAGCCCATCGACTAACGGGATACGCGCAACCAATTGTCATAATAACATGGCATTCATTTTAGAACAACCAACATATATATACACATATACCATAGCATAGCAAGGGAAATTGCATAGCGTCACATCATCAATACAAACCACCACAAGAACGGTTCACATTAAGATCCTTCCACCACAGTTAGTACATACCATGAGCATAGAGATTGTTGCCAAACTCACCCAAGCTCGTTAATTACCTCATCACCATCCTGTTATTTGAACGGTTGACTTAAACCCAAGGTGTGTCGGATATAGTGATCCCAAGCACACCAAACAACACAGTATGCCCCTATGGCCCGACGTGAGTCAGTAAACTAGCTTTGGTTAAGCTAAGGGAAGGTTGAAACCAAATTGGAATACCACCTAAACATACACCTAGGGAGCCGAACTGGATATGATAACGACCCCCATCCATCACACGCGTGGCCGGAAAATACCGGACTCCTCACTCCCCCCGATTAGCACTTGTTAGTGAACACACAACATTTGTCAAGTCACATACAAGCAACATTTAGGTCTTGTTAGACACACCAATGGAGAGGAGTCATAATAGCACAACACCATAATATATAACAACTGTAAACTCTTTTCATGCCTTAATCTTATAAGGTCGTAAACACTCAGAAAACAAACAACACCCAAGCCGGTGTAAACCGTTAGGCAACAGACTGCAAGAAAACCATACCTTGGTCCTTGCCTTGTTTCGCTCCCACCTTGAGAGAATCCTATACACATTAGTAAGGTCGGTTAATTAATTATTTAACTTCACACTTACTATATATTCAGCATGCTTGTATGACATGTTTTAATGCCTATCTTACCCTAGGTTACCTTCATTAAATACCCTAGGGTTAACTACATAAGTCACATTCTTTTCTGTTTTTTTTTTTTATAAGTTTTGGTCCGACCGACCCACCGTCCGACCCACAACTGGGTCGGACCCTCCCAGTGGTCTTCGGGTCTGAAGAACCTTACCTTGACCGACCCATGTCCGACCCAACCTTCTGGGTCGGTCCATGTGCGAACATTTTCCTAACATTTTACAGAGGCTCGACCGACCCATGTCCGACCCACCCTTTTGGGTCGGACCGTCACCGAACATTTTCCTAACATTTTACAGAGGCTCGACCGACCCAAAAACTGGGTCGGCCCCTGGGTCGGTCGCCTTCTAAACTTACCCAAACTTTCCAATTCTTCACCAAACTTCTCCTAAGGCCTCTTAAGGCTTCCTAACAACATTTGGTAACCTTACATCCACATACAACATCCATGAAACTCATTTTCTAACTCCTTAAGCCTTTACTTATTTCCTTGTAAAAATTCCTTAACACTTATGTTATTTCATACTAGGTTTCCTAGTTGGTGTTTCATTCCTAAGACAACTACTATCCCAAAATGCTTTCTCCTTAACTTAACATCATCTCCCAAGCATCATCTCTCACCACTAATTCCTTATCTCCTTCTTGAAACTCTTTTCCTAGTGTACACTTCTCCTTAATTTACCAAAGTTTGCCTAGGTATTTACCTAAGTCCCAAAGTGACTTTGGTACCTACTAAATCTCAAGATCATGCCTAAGTCCTTATTACACTCTAGAATGTTTCCTAGTTCATCAAAATTCCTTAAGAACATCATAAACTTCTTATTCATCTCCTACATTTTCTAACTCACCAAACCTTTTGTAAACACTTAAAACTTCTTGCTTCTTACCTAAATTTTGACATGGGTTCTCCTAGAACATTACTAAGCCAAAACACTTTACCTTCTCCTTTAAACACACAAGATCATCTAAAATCATCAAGAACACTCTCATACATAATTTCACCAAATTTACACCACATTACAATATAGTGCACAATTTAAATTGCATGGCACTTAGGCCCTTAAAATGCATGGCTCTTAGGCCCTTAAAGTGCTTAAATCATAAACACTGAATTTCCACAATATATATGCCTTTAACCTGCAAATACACTCAACACACATATGCCCTTTACTAGTCTCTTGAGAACACTTTACTAAGTCATTCACCATTTGCTCTTTAGGTAGCTTTAATAAGCATTTATAAGCTCATTTCTCCTAAGGCATTAAAATAGCATTAGGTTAGTAGATTTACCTCTTTTGCAAGATAACTTCTTTCTTGTTTCCTTTAGAAAACCAATAGAGTACTTGATTCTTTGACAAGTTCTAAACAATATACAAACTTTATAATGAGTATTCAAGCTATAAGCTTCATCTCATTGTAAACCCTAATTTGACATTGTTTCAAAAACATTAATGTAGTTGTTTTACCTTGTTCTTTGAAGAGAGTTTGGATATACAACAAGAGAGGACTCCACCTAGTCCATGAAGAGTTGAAATGAAGCTAGAACAAAGTCACACAATGAGCTATATCAATGTGTATTTTCGGACATGACAAAAACAAGGAGGAAACTTGATTTTTGTTTGAGATTCCTTACCTAGAAGTAAAGGAGAGTAATAATATGTAGAAATCCAAGCTCAAGCTCCTTCAATGGTGGAACACCTTGGCACCGAAACGGAGCTCTAGGAGTTTTGAGAAGATAGGAATGAAGAGCTTGATGAGAGGAAGAGATTGGTGGTATTTGTTTTTGATTTGGACAAGTGAGCTAGATTTAGCAAGTGGTCAAAGCTTGTGTTTCAATGGTGGTAGTGGTTTATCGTGAGAGAACAAAGAAGAAGGGAGAAGATGAGTGGGAAACCGTGTGAGCAAGGAAGGGAAATGAGAGAATGAAGATAGAATTTGCTTTAAGAGATATTTATACTTATAAAGTAAAAAGGTAGCTTATTTACTTATCTTTAGTTACTTAATACATTAATAAGAGAGTGGTGAGTCACACCCTTATAAAAACCGGCCCCTTATATTAGTGTGGGGGTGTTTTAGTCTTTGTTTGTCAATTTAATTACTTATACCACATATGTTACAAAATAGCTTATAAAAAGTACTATTCACCTATACAAGGCACATAGAAGTGAAATTTTTGATTTCCCACTAATATAGCCACCCAAATGTGATACTATATAGTACACATATATATTTAAGAGTAATGATGGACATTTAGCCATTCAAAACTCATTTACAAGACAATTTTTCAAAAACGTGCTTTAAGACTTCTTAAAGCACATTTTGAGTTTTAACTTGTTTTCAAGCTTGGTTTTCTTTGGTAATTGGTTTTATGTTCATTAGTATATAAATGAAGTCTTGGTAAGCTCATTAGGCCTTACTCAAGTTTATCCCAAGCTTAGAGCACATTTTAGCTCTTATTGACTTTAAAGCACATTTGTGTTTCCTTTTGTTTAAATTTGTTTACTAAAGTTTCTAAGACTCTTTTTAGTCTTAATATATCATGTTTTAGTGTTTAACCAACATACTAAGGTTTGGGGTATTTCACCAAAACACCCCAAAACCCACCCTAGGAAAGCTAAAAAACATCGAAGGTATTTTTAGGGTTTGTAGTGGTGGGTTTAGGGTCTAACAAAACCCGCTACCACAAACCCCAAAAACCTGTTGAGTTGGTTGCTATAATATAAAGTACATAACAAATTCCAAATAGATTACCCTACCCCCTAAAACACCCTAAAACCAACCCTAGGAAAGCTAAAAACGTCGAAGGCATTTTTAGGGTTTGTAGTGGCGGGTTTAGGGTCTAATGACCCTAAACCTGCTACCACAAACCCAAACAACTTGTCGAGTTAGTTGTTACAATATAAAGTACAGAACAAATTTCAAATAGATTACTCTAAACCTTAGACATACCATAGAATGTTAAATCTCTCAAGATGTAAACAATATTGTAAAATTATTTAATAATAGTGTTTATTATAGATCTTTTAAGTAGTTGTATCAATTATATTAACTTGTTATTACTATATCTAGTGATATTTATAGTGTTGTTTTTACTATATTGTTTACATTGTAAACTATATAATACATGTACCTCTACATATTTATTTTTAGCTCTGTGATTTGTCACATCGTATGTGACATTTATCTACAATCTAATTTTATTAAGTAGTTATGGTTAATTAATACCTAGATTTAAAATCATTTCAATGGTTAATGGTTTTTAGTTTTTCTTATGGTTTGAATCTCTTCATATTATTTTACTTAGTTTTTATGGGTAATTTTTTAGACTTTTGATTTATTATTTATTCTATTATAGTTTTAGTAAAATTGTTTAAGTTTAGGGTGTAAGGTACAAGGACTTTAACAATATACTATGTGGATTTTCTTCCATATTTGAATTTAAGATTATATATAAGTTTTGGTTTATTCTAACTTTTGTTGTGTATTTTATAATTTAGAATTAATGTCATATTTTATGATGTTTCTACAACTTCATACCATTTTAATGATTTAAATTTTTACAAATTATAAAACTATATTCTATAATTGCTTATCATACTTTTATACTCATATATGTCATTATCCTCTAATATAAATATACACACTAACACCAAACATAGTGTAACACCCCCGAATAAACATCCAGTAGTACAAACAAGCTCCAAGCCTTAACACAAAACAACTATGCAGCGGATTCTCAACATCATCCGAGTGTCACAGACGCCAACCACCCACATGGTTGACAGACCACGTTACCAACACCAAGTTACGGTCTGCATGACTGGAAACAGCTCTCCACCAAAATTCATATATAATACAAGATACAATTCCAAATACCGAGTGTCTACAATATAGTTACTAAATCATAAATAAAAAAGTACAACCCGGGTTTAGTAACAACCCATACACTAACATACTATTCCAAACTCAGAAGTCATGCCGAGATAGACTACCCCCATGATATCCATCCCGCCTACTCTCCGTTGTCACCCAGCTCAATGCCTGTAAAAATTGGGTTGTAAAGGACTCAGCAAACTACGCTGAGTATGAACGTGTTTAATTAACAACTTACCGTTAGTTACTACATGATAGCTACAGGTTTTGTTTGGTAATCAAGAGGTAGTATATTAACGTTAACTAGTATGATATATGTTACAAATTTTTTTTTGATTGGTTACGTAGTAGTATATTACCGGTAATATATGGTATGTATTAGTAGGTTTAATTTGCCATAATAATATATACCCCTATATAAGGTAGGTACATTAGGTAGTTACTTGTTTCACTTAGTAGAAGTGTATAAAAACAAGTCCCAAAAATTGGTATATAAAACCGGTTTATATGGTACCGATTTTTAACTTGTTACTTTGTGTTATATGTAATGATATAACATTTCTTATGTATTTATGATATATATCAAGTATTAAAATTATGTAACATAAGTTGTTACATTGTTTAAGTGTGTATATCAATTTATTTTAGCATTTATAGATGCTTAGGCAATCGTAAAATATTTACGTTGCTCGTTAGTGTTTTTCGCGTTTTTACAGTGAACGTTATTGTGTACCGAGTCGTATAAACGCTCGTATATATTTTTCCTAGATGACGCTCTCCTAGTTGAGCTTGTTTCGTAAGGGGTTTAATGCATGTTAATGTTCGTACGTAAGCGTTTATATGCGTACGTGAAGATGTCATTATATTAGCGTTCGTGGATCGAACATTGTCATTTTATGAGTTGTATTAACGTCCGTATTAATATTTCCTTGTTGTCGCTCTCATTACCGAGCTCGTTATGTAAGGAGTTTTAATCCTTGTTAATAAACGTACATGAGTGTTTTGTACGAGTATGTTACGATATTTAGTAAAATTACGCCCGTTAGCGTTTACGGTAAAACGACTATTTTTACGTAAGCGTTTGCGTGCATGAGTTTGCATGTGCTCGCGTAATATTATTTTACGTAACGTTTGCATGCATAAATTAGCATGCGTAACTAAAATGATTTTTTCCAAGATCAATTCTTCATTATTTAACAGTTTTAAGGTATTAATTAGATTTATGTATTTCAATCTACCCCCCTTAAAAGGACTTCGCCCCGAAGTCTCATTTCTAAATTTAAATGGTTGTGAGGAATCAAGTTCCACTAAGTATTCACAACCCAATTCTATTTTAGGGATCAAGTCCCAAGTTCCACTACTGTTAAGTTCGTAGTATATATTCAACATCATATATAGTGTAATGATCATAAAAGGTCATCACCAATAATAGCTTCAATGTAGTGCAACGTAGTGCAAGTAGTTCATTCATAGTAGTGCAGCACGATACATATTGACAAGTGCATGCATTCACAGAGTAATTATAGTGTAGCGTAGTACACATAATCCACATAGTAACTTCAGGGTAGTATAACGTAGTATACATAAACTCGCAGTACCAAAGTAACTTCAATGTAGTGTAACGTAGTACACATCAGCAAGTAAAAAGTTCATACAATCACACAGTCACACATGTAAAAATACAAATCACAGTGCAATAGTACAACAAAAGTGTACGTCTAAGCTACAAACGCAATAGGCTCTCCCCCCCCCCTTAAAAAGGGGTACGCCCATGTACCCTAGACTAGTATTACTAGTCGGTAAAGATAGCCTCATGATTAGTTTTAAAGATAGCCTCTCGGCTGTAAGACTTATATTTTTTGTTAAGTTACGTGAAATACGTTGTGCATTCCCCTTGAACTAAGTAGATAATTCTAACTGATGGGACCACCACTCTTCTGCTGCGCAACTCTGATTAAATAATGTCTAGTCATTGTGGAATAGTCTTAAATGCGCTTTGTAGGTGGTATGTTTAAGTTTGTTTATGTACATATGTATGGTTGATGAGTTGTGTTCATCATTTCCTTCGTTTGGTTATCATTGTTGATCTTGTCTGGACTTTTGTTTGTTTACGGGGTATTGCCCCTAAGAATCTATGCATTCTCTAACATGTTCTATATTGCATTATTATGCTTTTATATTTGAATCTCGTATGTATGGGTGAAGGTGATCTTCCATCTTGTTTGTTGCCAATATTATCTCATGGCTTGTTTAAACTGTCGTGTCGACCATAAGGTCTATGGATTCTGATTCATATACGTGTATAACACACTTCCAGTTTCTTCCTTGTCTTTTCTGCATTCATTAATATGCCGCATTATGCCACTGGTCCAGATTCTCTTGTTTCTAAGTAATTGTTAGTTGCATCATTTCTTGATATTCTTCATTGTATATTCTATTGTTGTACGTCGGGCTGCCAATAATATTGTAAGGTTCACCCTGTTTGTGTTGCTCATGTATATGACATGCATCTACCAGTATCCTCTCTGGGTAATTTTTTTTCTGAGGTTTCTCTCTACGTGGCATATACTGTAATATAGTTCGCCTTTGATTTTTGATTCTTCATCGTTGAATTCTTTTCGAGTTCACTCGTCGGTATACTTATTCTTGATGGCTGCTTATCACGGTGTCTCCATTAAGGTCTTTCTTGTCAGCGTTACTGAGGTAGACGTCCTGTTCTTGACAGTGTTTCCATTGCTGTTTTAGTTACCGTATTTATTATTTATCGTGTTCTTCGTACTAGTCGCCTTCGCATGTGGGGTACCGTCATGATATATTATTACTACCTGTATTTCTTAGGACTATTTCTTGTCAAGTTCATAAGCTCTGGCACATTTAGCTGAAGCATACATCTTTCCATGGGTCCTTACCTGTTAGGTTTCCTACACATATTCTCCATTGATAGTCGTAGCGTCCTGCTAGTGGGGTTCATCGTCTTTGTCGGTGTTGCTGGTGCATACTGTAGTTCAGTTGTTGTGGCTGTATAGTGTAGTATTCTTGTTGGTCTTAAATTTGTCTTCTATTTATCGCCTCTTGTAGTTGTAATCGTCGGCGTTCGGGTCTTGTATTAATACTGGGGCATATTAAAATTTCTCTCTTTGATCATTATCATGTGATTCTAGTATTTAAGTTTACTGTCATCATATGCGGTTTTCATTTTTAATGTAAGGTATGAGCTACGGTCGAGCCGTGCATCTGTACATATTATAGAATGATTTCCTGTTATTATTGATCCACCAATTGTCGGTAGTACATACACGATTACCATCGTCTTTCCATCCGGTATACTACAGTAGGGTTCCTGCTAAGGTTTCTAACAAGTTACAGTTTTCTCGCAATTCTACATGTTCTTGCGGTTTATGAATTAACTCGTGTGAGTATTAGTATAATGTTTCTACTCTTTTTTATTCTACCATGCTTACAGGTAGGTTCCCGTTTAATATACTGGGTCTGAATTCATTAAGAAGGACTTGAAGTCGATCTTTCCCTTCAGATGGCAATATGGCCATAACTTAGAAGGTAGCTTGAGAATATTCTCATTATAGGTAAATGTCTCTTGATCTCATATTTAACTTATTATGGCTCATAGTAATAATAATAGTTAATATTTCCCTCACAGTCGACTATTTTTCCGTCATAGCGGAGTCATTTTAGCTGTTTAACCTCTTCAGGATAACCTAGACAACTTAACTCTTAACTTACACCTTCCACACCTCGTATACTTCATCAGTCAAATTTTATTTTAAAATTAAGAATAGATACCTACTTATCACAGAAATTTTTGCGACCACTTGTAGGGAGTCTCAAGAATTATCCAACCCTGACGGGGTCAGCATCAGTGTTGAACTATCCTTCCACATCATTTTGTGTTTGGTTTTCCCTTGATCTGACCAGGATCAAGTTCGACCTCCCACGTCAAATATCAAACAATCACATAATTGTCAATTCCCAAATTTTATCTTATTAGACTTCGTGACGTGGTGATTACTACATGTACATTTTCCCTTGACTGTTATACAACTATTCTAATAACTGTTATAACCTATACTTGAATCTAGTGTATTCCTTAATCCCCGGAACTAAGTTCCTTTGATCAAATCATCAAGCGGGGAAGCCAGTTTTTCCTCTTGGCATAAAAGATAAATTCCTATTAAACATCTAGGCACATACTGTCTAATAATTATATTCATCAATCACTTTTACTCTTAAACCCATAATACAAGCAACAAATTCAGTCATGGCTTAACTAATATTTAATTTATCAGGGCTTGATGATTACCTACAATTTAGTTATCGTCACTTGGAACAAAGGAAGTCACATTTATTACTAAATTTGGGATAAGACTCCAAGGAAAAGTTTTTATAACTCGATCTATAATTATGGTTTCACACGTATTATTTCCTCCGCTTTAAAGCTTGGCTTTTTCTCATAAACTCCACGAATCAGGTGAACCACATGTTCCGCCTAGGTTAAGTATCTCTTAATATTAGTACCATCTCAAACTAAGGGTTTCCAGTTTGAATCCTACGGTTTGGTAACAAGACAATCAAAGCTTATTGTTGTTTCTGCCTCTCAAAAATGTGGTTAATCCACGACTCAATGGTTTTCACAAATAGGTCGATTAGGTGTAATAGATAGAGGATTTAAGATCATAAAGATTGGTATATAACGTTAGGGAAGTTTACGTGTAAAACACTTGTTGCAAGCCAAGGGGCATGTTTTCCTACTTTTAAGTTTAAATTTCACTGACTTTTAGGGTATAATGAATTCAAACTCTTAATATAACTTACACTGCCTCCATTGCTAGTGTCAAGGAGGGTTATTTGTTACCATGTTCACATTAAAATTTATATTACATTGGGGTTAACTTTATCTGGGTTCTTGCGTTCTTTACTCGCCTTCATAAATTGAGCTGTCATAGAAGACATATGCTCGTATAAATCTATAAGGATAGTATAGGACATGTGCCTCAAAATAGGGTAGGTATATTTTATGATACTTAACCCTCGGAAATATATTAATACTCCTCAGAGTTTTAGGTTTACAACCTATAAGTTATATATATAAATGTAATATTTGGTAGTTCTCCCGACTTCAGGAAATATAGATTTAAAGTTTGTTCTCTTCCCTTAATTAATTAGGAGTCCAGCATTGTCATTGTAATGATACTAGCTGAGACCCTTGGTATTTGAACAGGTGTTACATCCCGTGCTTATTTATGCTGGATGTTTAGTTATATATAGTAAGATTCTGCTCTGATTTTGTTGGTATTATCATTGGTTATTTTTGTAGGACTATACTGATAGTCATACTTCAAGGTTTCGCACGTTCTTCTCGCGAAGTTAATAAGGGATTGTAAGGTTTTCTAGTCCCGCACTGGGCAGTAGGCTCAGTGCCTGGGTATCCCGTAAAATTCAGCATCTGCTCTTCACGTGTAGGTCTTCATTCACCTTTATTTGGTTTACTGGAGCAGCACTTGTTGTAGCAAGTGCGCCATGCTGGTTGGATTATCATGCAGTGTATGTCCATTGAGATATATATTCACTCCATCATCATTGTAAACTTGGCGGTATCGTCAGCCTTTCTGATTATCATTGGTATGGCGTCACTGTTATTCATCGTCAGCTTCCCGTGTGAATGACAGTTAGCGTCGTATGGTCTTCAACAAACCCTTTCGACAATTCCAGTAGTCTTAAGTATTTATGTTAATTTATATATTCCATTTCATGACATCTGCTCGTCATTTAGGCAGGTCATAACTCATAGTTACTGTAAGTTTTGCATAGTTGTTAACGCCCTTCAGCGGACCAAGTAAAAACTAACTTACTATTCCTCACTGTTCTATCACACACCCTGTATCCCAAAACTAATGTCGGTTGTATTCGGTTCTCAGAGCGTAACTACGCTCTGATACCACTTTTTGTAACACCCCAACCTGAAACTCCACAACCTGTACGAAGATTGCTCCCAAAGATAACTGGAAATGCAGCGGAAAATATATACATAACAACGGGTGGTGCTACAACGCCGTTAGTCACCCATGTGACTAACAAGGCTAACTCCAAACAACTTACAAATGATACAGTCTGAGCACTGAATACAAACCGCTTAAAATAACAAAAGCTAATAGGAAAAGACAGTACTGTAAAACAATACAAGTAGTAATAATCCCCTGTCTTAATTCTACCCACCTACACTCGGTCAGGTGAACTCTTCTTTCTTCAGGTACCTGAAAAACATAGCCATCGAAATGGCTCAGCAAATAATGCTGGTATGAACCCGTGCAGCCCATAAGCTAGCGGGTCACACACAACTACTTTGTCGTAAGCATGCAGTTCATTTTTATCAAACATTGTAAACATGCATCATATATAAATCACACAAATAACCATACAAGGTCAACTGCATCACAAAGAGAAACATGACAGCAAAGGTCAAGTTAGAAGTTTATTTTTGGATTGGGTAAGTTAAACCCTTCAGATGTGATAAGACCCTCGCGTTAATGGTCGGGTAATAAGTCCCGTAGACAACTCCCGTACTTAAATATAGGTGTGGGTATCGTACCCTCGAGAGAATGAAATCCTTCTCTCTACTCCAAAATGTTCTGGTGCTAGCCCGGTGAGTGGACAAAGTCTACACTCAAAACCACCGTCATGACGTATACTGTATTTGAGGACGACCTGTGACAGGTACAACCTCCATATTTGCATGCATGGCCAGATACAACTGGACTCCTCGCTTCTCGTAGTATCGGATTTGTTAGACGTCACACAAGGATGTTAAACAAGCATACTGTTGTATATTGTCAGTTGTCACCCTTAAAGACAACGACGTTGTTTATAAAGGAAGTTAGTGAGGAACTTGAGTACAAGTTCTCGGTATAGTAACACGTAAGTATTTAATCCACTGGTAATGTAATGTTGTATGCGTGGCACATACACGTTATAGTCAGAAACGTTCGCGCACATAAAATAACACAACAGTGCATATTGTTCGCGCACACTAAGTAACACAACAGTGCATATCATTCACGCACATAAAATAACACAGTAGTGCATAGAAAAATCACAACAATACACAAACGCAAGTGCAACATACTTCATGCAATTATCTTGGTTGTTATTTCACACAACAGATAGCACACAAGCCGGTGTAAACCGTTAGCAAACAGGTTGCAAGAAGTCCATACCGTTCACCGAAGATTGTACTTGGTTAATTTCCGGTCAACGTCTAGCCAATCAAAGTCCTAGAATAGGATTAACTGAGAGTGTTAATTTAAGTTACTCTCGTATAATAATTTTACTGTATCATGAAATGTCCTCGTATTAGTTATTTCATGTGAGATTTATTTTTAACGCTTAAATAATTTCTTTTAACCTCTTATCCTTATTTATGTTTAAGGTTCATCCTATATAATTTAAACCATCGTAGTCTTTACTTATAAGACTTATAGTGTATGGTAATTCTCTTTTAATTACCTCCAGTATCTTATATACCGCTTCAATTACATTCTCCTAACTTTAAATAATTACTTTGAATGTATTTTTTGTATAAACAAGTATTACTCACATGTCATATTGTATTTGTCCAAATGACATAACAATTTATAAATTCGTCAATTACATTTATTGGTCATATGTAAATTAATTCTCCTCTTAACTTTATATTTAATAACCTATAATTCCAAATATTATTTGATATTCACACATTAAATTCCTTATATTCATTTCCCTTTGATTTACTTGAAAATCTTAAATGTATACATTTTTACACGTGTATTATTTATGGTACATGTTTTTTTTAATTGTCTAAATGACATAACAACTTTATAAATTCTTAAGTTATATTTGCATGTCATGCATGGGCATATCTTTCCCATATCTTTTATTAATTGCAAACTATCCCCAAATAATATTATTTCCCTACAAATAAATTACTTATCCCTTTATAACATATAGTTTTAATTTCACAAATCCTTAAATCATAATTCCCTTTTCTAAATCCTCTAGATATCCATATAGGACCTACAAATATTTTTTAATCCCATAAATACATCTTACGTTTCGGTTATTATATTATAACCTCAATTATTTCATAAACTTAACATTATTCTCCTAAATACATTTTATTACATAGTTTTATTTTCATAATTAATTAATTCACTAAACCACCACTATAAATTCGGTATTTATTATTTGAACACCTTAACTTTTATAAATCACCAATTAGCCACATTAATTTTCGGCTTTATCATATATCTTTCTATAATTACATTTTAACCCCAGAAACTTTATATAAGTTACATTTCCACTTATAAACTATAGTTTTAATATTTAATTTCCTTAAATACCATATTGACCCTTATGCTTTTACAATTTATGAATTCACCCCCTATCAAATACGGTTTTGCATAATCTTCCATAAATTACATAATCACCCAAAAATTTTATAAACTTATTATTTTATGTCATAAATCATTTTAACCCAAAGTTTTTGATCAACACTTTGACCAAAGTCTAATTTCATACTTAATACATCAATATACCCAGAATATATATATATATATATATATATATATATATATTTCGGTTTTACACTAATTTTCCAGAAATTACAAAATAGCCCCCAAAGCTTTATAAATTGTTATTTTAACTACTAAACACTTATTTACTTCACTCAAAATTCATAATATTAATTCTTATACTATATTATATCATAATTTTTCCAATACCATCATTAACTCTCAGTAATCATCATATATTCCCATAACTTTCTAAGAATTACTTTTTTTACCACATAACTTATTAAACTAGTCATTTAAACACCAGTAAATATTTTTACTCCAATATTTTAAGGACTCTAAAATTACCAAATTACCCTATTGACACCAGATTTTAATTCCTAAGCTTTTAATATTATTACCTTATCTTTTAAAGGTTTTTAATATACCAACCTACTCATAGAATTATCTAAATCACTTGGACAAATTCTAAAATTATTTATACACTTATAATTTACCAAAATCTTCCTATATCACTTATAATTTTTGGTAATGACTATTATTCACCATATAGTTTTATAAATTGTGTTTTTAACCCTTGAATTATTCCCTTGACCTTATAGGTCATTAATATACCAAACTTGCCAACCAAAAATGGTATTAAATATTTTAATACACCATTAAGTCTTATATTGCCCATAAATCCCATGACTAACATATATGTGTGATAAAATTTCATAAAAACCATGTTATAATATAAGGTAAGTATTTCTCACCTAGCTTTTGATTTTCCAAGCTACCAAGCACTCCAAACCGCCCCTTAGGCTCACGGCCTGATTTAGTACAACACTTAAATTAAATTTTGAAGTGCTAATGACATAAGCTTAATATACATATCATTAAGGTAATAATACTCACTTTGGTAGTATTTATTTTTGGACTGTTTTTCTTACGGTTGTGCATGGAGTTCCCATGGATTTTTCCAGCAATATTTCATGCAAGAACAAGGACACATATTAGCCATGTAAACAAGGTCATTAATGGTGGATTTAAGCTAGGAAGATACAAGGTATTTACCTTGTTTTTGAAGCTGGTAACAAGGGCACTCACGCCTGATTTTTCCTAAGCAAAACAAGGAGTCTAACTACAACTACCGTTGAAAACATGGGTTATTGATGGGAAAAAAAACTTACCAAAGCATGATACAACAAGGTAGTTGTTTGGACTGCTTACGTCTGGTTTTGAATGGGCAAGATAAAGAGTTAATCTGCTACTAATATCTACATCTATTACCGGTAGAACAGCAGGAATAAGGCAAGGTGTTTCCTTACCGAAATGGATGAAAGTGAAGCTCCTTATATAGCTGTTGCTACTGCATGGGACATGGATGTTTTTCCTCTGTTTTTCACGTGGAGAAACCAAAGATCTTAAGCTAGGAAACTGGAGGTATATTACCGGTAATGGAGAGGGAACACAAGGTAGTTGATGTTTGATTTTTACCTTAGAAAGAAGTAGGAACTAGCTTCCCTTCTCCTCCTGTGTTCAACCGAGAAATTGCCCTACTTCAAGCATCCACACAGCTTTGCTTGCTGGTTAAAAATGGTGATGGGTGAGCCCATTGAAGAGAGGAAGAAGAGAGGAAGAAAAGAGGAAGAAAAGAAGCTTATTCATGCCATGAGAGCCTACCTAGATCTTGCTGTAGCAGCCATGGAAGATGGGTGTTTCACCTCGGTTCTGGAACAGCAAGGAGGGGTCTTGTTTGCCATGGTTTGAAGAAGAAGGAAGGTGATGAGAAGAGAACAAAAGAAAACGGCTATAATGGTAGTAAATGGTATTAGGCTTGTCAATAATTAAGATGACACTTAATTAAGTGTTTTGGTGAGTTCAATCGGTGGAGGAATGTCCCATTTGCTGGCCGAAGTAGATAGGCATGAATGGAAGATATAGACTTAATTAACTAATGTATTATGGTGTAATTATTGTCTCTTTAACAATGGTGAAAAGGTGAGTCATGCTCCGCTGTTTTGGAACCGATCACATGTTGGTGGATGGCCTAATTGCACGGCAATGGAGGGCTTAAAGTCAAAAGTGAATGGCTTGTTTCATTTAATTATGTTACTAGTGTACTAGTTGGTGATTTGATTACCGATTTATATGGCTAACTTTAGTCCAGCATATTACCGTGTAATGATATGAGTTGCTAAAGATTTTAGTAGTGACTTAGGCTAGTATAATACCGTATATGTAAGTGGGAATTGCTACAGAATTTTATTTGCTAATGAAGAGTACATGACTATCATTAACTACATAGTGTTTAGTACATGTTTTTGCTTCATTACAACTAGAGTATTAACGTTAGATAGGTCGTACTTGTTACAGATTTTTTTTTTGTTAATTAAGAGTACAACTTACCGTTAGTTACTACATGATAGCTACAGGTTTTGTTTGGTAATCAAGAGGTAGTATATTAACGTTAACTAGTATGATATATGTTACAGATTTTTTTTTGATTGGTTACGTAGTAGTATATTAGCGGTAATATATGGTATGTATTAGTAGGTTTAATTTGCCATAATAATATATACCCCTATATAAGGTAGGTACATTAGGTAGTTACTTGTTTCACTTAGTAGAAGTGTATAAAAACAAGTCCCAATTGATATATAAAACCGGTTTATATGGTACCGATTTTTAACTTGTTACTTTGTGTTATATGTAATGATATAACATTTCTTATGTATTTATGATATATATCAAGTACTAAAATTATGTAACATAAGTTGTTACATTGTTTAAGTGTGTATATCAATTTATTTTAGCATTTATAGATGCTTAGGCAATCGTAAAATATTTACGTTGCTCGTTAGTGTTTTTCGCGTTTTTACAGTGAACGTTATTGTGTACCGAGTCGTATAAACGCTTGTATATATTTTTCCTAGATGACGCTCTCCTAGTTGAGCTTGTTTCGTAAGGGGTTTAATGCCCGTTAATGTTCGTACGTAAGCGTTTATATGCGTACGTGAAGATGTCATTATATTAGCGTTCGTGGATCGAACATTGTCATTTTATGAGTTGTATAAACGTCCGTATTAATCTTTCCTTGTTGTCGCTCTCATTACCGAGTTCGTTATGTAAGGAGTTTTAATCCTTGTTAATAAACGTACATGAGTGTTTTGTACGAGTATGTTACGATGTTTAGTAAAATTATACCCGTTAACGTTTACGGTAAAACGACTATTTTTACGTAAGCGTTTGCGTGCATGAGTTTGCATGCGCTCGCGTAATATTAATTTACGTAACGTTTGCATGCATAAATTAGCATGCGTAACTAAAATGATTTATTCCAAGATCAATTCTTCATTATTTAACAGTTTTAAGGTATTAATTAGATTTTGGGTATTTCACTCCCTCTCTAGTGCAGAAGCGGAATATCGCTCTCTCTGCCGTGTCACTGCCGAACTAACTTGGTTAACACGGCTTTTGACCGAGCTCGGTGTAGCTGATATTACACCAATCCCCGTCAAGTGTGATAATCAATCTGCGATTCACATAGCACACAATCCAGTATTTCATGAACGAACAAAACATATCGAGATAGACTGTCATTTTGTTCGTGGAAAATTCAGCAGGGCCTTGTTGACAGTTTACACGCATACCACTACACAGTTGGCTGACATGATGACCAAGGTTCTACCCGGGGCACGATATCGAGATCAAATTCAGCGCATGGGTATGAATGGAGACTGTCAAGACAAGCCTTGGTATCTTTGTTTACCTACGGCTTCGGGGGTATTGGATATATACATATATATCGGGTGAATATTTATTAGTGTAACAGAAAGATTACACATTGATTTTAGGTATTCCTTTTTATCTTTTACAGAGGTATATTATGCTAGGATAAATACACGATGGATGTATCGTACACATTACCGATAGAAAATACAACATGTTTACAGATTGAATCAATTACTCTTCCGCGTCTCTGTATACATATCTACACAAACTTCTACTTTTCTATCAGAAAACGAAGCACCAAACACCTCATGACAAGATTGAATTATGTATCTGATACGATACGAGCAGTATAAACAAACTAATATCACCTCTGGAAGCAAATTCATTAAAGAGAATTATTCAATATCAATAGAAAAAAAAATCTCACATTGGCTGTATGGGAAGAAAAAGTCACCGTACAAAAGAAACTAAAATGTAAGAACAACAGAACATGTGAATAACACTACGTAAGTGCATTGGTTTGTTACTAGCAACAAAACAATATGAATTACGGTAGTAGATTGTTACATGTATATATTATATAAAAAAACTGTACGGTTAGGCCTCGTTCTATACCTAGCTTCTCAAGCTAGATGAAGTTTTGGAGACTGAAACGCTCCTTCTGTGAGCGTCTGATGTATAGATTAAATAATCTGGTACATTGATTTACAGTGGGCCCAGGTAAAAAGAATCTTCATCTACTTGTCCAGAATGGGGTCTTAATATCTGAAACCGTACGAATGTATATAAAGTTATATACAAAATTCTGATATTTCTAAAATTATATTAGATGTATATATTGTATAATAAACTCATAAGAGAAATACACCCGAAACAAAACTCTGGTTCCGTAATTGATTATTAGTGGGGTCAAAAAGACTATAAAACTACATAATTACAGTCTCCAGTCGCACAGGTGACCACCATTATATTCCCACCGTGTATGATGGGTTAACTTCTGGCGTTCCACACAGCTCCAACTGGTACCACGAGTTGCGTACTATGATTTGCGCATAGAAGTCTACGTAAGACCGGACTATTGAATGATGAAAGAGGGTGTAATTAGTAAACGATGCAATTAATTAATTGAAACACTATTGTATAGTCTACTAGTATACTCAGGAATATCGATCACTCACGCACAGTTTATGATAATTGCACACTAATTAATTCCCGAATGGAAAACAACGCATTATGCTGTGACAAGTAGTAATTATGAAGAATAGAGAAACAAGGGAGATTATTAACAATAGCAAAGGGAATATCCACTTTGGATATATGGAGATCTTCGTCAAACTGATTCTAAAACAAAAACACGTGTACTCTCCTTCGTAGCTTAAAATTAATTCCAAGTAATTGTGACAAACAATTTGATGCGCCAGTACTGTTGCTTAAAATTACTTCTAATTAACTCCAGATGAGGAAAAAAGCCAGTCAAAGGAGTTACATGACAATGAAGATGCTGAAGCAGTAAGAAAATGTCTAGAATACGTACGGTAGAATTAAGACTCAGATGTTCAATTCTGAGTACGATCATTTCCTCCGCAAAGACCAAAACTGGGACAAAACTGTCATATTCCCGATCAATCTAAATGAGGAGGAAATAAGTGGTGGTGGTGATACTATCAGCTGGGGTGTGGAAATAAGTGGTGGTGGTGGTACAATGAAGCTAAGTCTGCAGTCGCCGGGGCCACCACTATTGTTGGTATTGGGAATTTTGATGCGCGTAGACATCTTACCACCGTGCACGATGGGTTCAGTTTTGGCGTTCCACGTACGTCGCTCCAAATGATAGAGTCGTCACTTGCGATTCCAATATACTACACGTCTACCGAAGACCAGACTAATGATGACACAGCACAGGGTCAAGTAAACGGTTCAGTTGACTATAGGTGTGGACTGGGCTGTTGTATAGTAATAAAAATAATAATAATGATATCGAATGCCATCAGCTTGAGTATAAAACAGCAAGTGAAATCATAGGCATACATACATACAGTGCTTTCCGTCTCCTCCTACCTGTAAACAAAAAGGGAGGTAATAATAAGCACTACAAAAAAAACTAGCAAAAGCTAGTATACAACAGAGAGAATACATATGGGGAGTTCACCAAATTTACTTGGTTTTTGCATTCTCATTCTACTAGTATGCAATGTGAACTGGTGTGAGTCAATTAGTTGTTCCTGCAAAGAGCATGAGAGAAATGCACTCCTTAACTTCCAAAAGTCACACATGCTAAAGGGATCATCATCAAATCGTCTCGAGTCTTGGAGTGGTGATGATTGCTGCACCTGGGAAGGAGTTGGGTGTTCCAACCTCACATGTCATGTTGTTTCTCTTAATCTTGGAGTAAACAGGTGGGACGTCAATGAAGTTCTCCACCCTGCAACCATGACCGACATACTAACTTCTACTCTCACCCAGTTGACAAACTTGGAGTATTTAGATCTGAGTGGAAACCTTTTGTCAAGGAGATCAGATGACACCCCCAAGAAGTTCAATGGGAATGTGATGAATCAGCTGCGGTATTTAGATCTGTCCAACACTGGTCTTAAAGGACAAATTCCCCACCAACTTGGTAATCTTTCAAACCTCCAAGTCCTTGATCTCTCTCATAATATGCACCTTTATGATCATACGTGTTTCGGATGGGTTTTTGGGCTTCAAAAGTTACAATCACTGAACATCAGCGATGTTGACCTGAGTCTACTCCCCACCAACTCAATTCTTGAACTCCATAGGCTCTCTACTTTGCAAGAATTACAACTTTCAGATTGTCAACTTCCCCAAGATCAGTTTCTTCAATTCCTATCCAACTCAACCTTTCTTACTACTAGTTCCCTTAAAGTCCTTGATCTTAGCCTCAACTATTTAGACAGCTCAATCCCACACACCCTTTCAAATCTAAGCTCCCTACAACAACTGGATTTAGGGATAAATAACTTCAATTGTGTTGAAGGGGGAATATTAGGTTTCATAGAAGGGAAATGTGGCTTGAAATACTTGGACCTGAAATACAACAATTTACAAGGGAGCATAACATCTCGCCCTCTCAATTTTTCTAGATGCAGTAAGTATGATCTAGAATACTTAAACATGGCACGCAACCACATTAGTGGAGGCTTAGAATGGTTAGGGAATTTTTCATCTCTGAAATATATTTCTCTTCACTCTAATTCCTTTTTCGGAAACTTTCCGGAATCAATCATTAGATTGTCACTCCTCACTTATCTTAATCTAGGTAACAATCAGCTTAGTGGCACTATCCCTACATCTCTAGGAAGACTATCCTCCCTCCGGAATTTGATTTTATTAGATAATAATTTCACTGGTGCAATACCTTCCACTCTCGGTCAGTTGTCATCTTTAACAACTCTATCTCTATGTAATAATAATTTCACTGGTACAATACCTTCCACTCTTGGTCAATTGTCATCCTTGCAAGAGTTGGATTTATCAAAAAATAGATTGACTGGGGTGCTTCCAGATCACATTCTCCGTCACTGGCCTTCTTTGGAATATCTAAATCTTGCTTACAATCATTTGAATGGTACGATTCCAATATCACTTTGTAACTTACATCAGCTACCAATAGTGGACATGAAAAGTAACAGACTTTCTGGGCAGATTCCAGATTGCTCAAGTCATAATACCCCAGCTGATTGGAAGATGGTGGATTTATCATCAAATTCACTATCAGGGCATGTTCCAAGTTTCTTGTGGGAGCTTCCTCAAATACAATTGTTGAACCTAAGCAATAATACTTTGGAAGGAGAACTCCCTGCAAACATTTCACAATCATTACAAATATTAGACTTGGGAGAAAATGATTTTTACGGAATGATACCGTCATGGCACCTAAGTATGCTCAATGATTATTTGTTTCTAAGAATCCTTAGGCTGCGGTCAAATCATCTAGTTGGAATGGTTCCCTTACAAATGTGTGCATTTGATGAATTGCAAATCATTGACCTTGCAAACAATCATTTAACCGGACCTATTCCCAAGTGCTTTGGTAATCTGAGTGGGATGCGTTCAGCTGATGAATATCATGAGAATCCGTTCAATGAATCCGAGTTTATGAGTTCCGTGGAAGCCATAAAGGGAATTGAACAAGAGTACACAACAAACCTTCAGCTTTTAGTGAACTTGGATCTTTCTCGCAACAACTTTTCTGGCTCAATTCCTATACAACTCACAGAGCTACAGGGATTGATAGGCTTAAATGTATCGCACAATCAACTCACGGGGAAAATCCCATCACAAATAGGCAGAATGAAATCTATGGAGTCCCTTGACTTGTCAGAAAACAACCTTCAAGGGTTGATTCCGCAAGGCTTGGCTGATTTAACTTCCTTGTCTTCTCTCAACCTGTCATACAACAAGCTTTATGGGCCAATACCAACAGGCAGTCAACTATCAACTTTTATTGATCCATCCATTTATGCCGGGAACGTGAACTTGTGCGGAGATACGCTTCCAAAGAAATGTTCCACTGATCATGAAAAGAATACGGCTAAGATGGCTCTAGATGACGATCACAATGGAAATGACCCATATGAAAAACTTTGGTTCCCCGGTTTCCTAGTGCTAGGCACTATAATTGGCTTTTGGGGAGCCATTGGTATTCTGAATGTGAAACAGGGATGGAGGTATGCCTATTTGAGATTGGGAGACAAAATTGCGGATTTGATCTATGCCAAATGGATGGTGAAGGAAGTCAAATACTTTACTCTCTAATAGTACTATTATTATGTTATCTTTTTACCATGTCATTTCTTTTCTTTTTTGTAGCAAATGCGTTTAACATTAATAAACTGTTCCCAAATACTTGGCTATACCCTATTGTAACCATATATAACTATATACATATACTTCTAGTTAATATATAAAGATTGTCCATTTGGTACATATAAATTGTACTCATCTATATATAGATGTACACTTTGTTTTTTTAAATGTACATAAAGTACCTACTAATGTGTTAAACAGTTCTATGAGTTTACAGTAACTATACTTTTATTTTATACAAATTGTAGAATTGTAAATGTAACTAGTCATAGCTACATATCATTGTAGCTAGGTAAGAGTGATTGTAAATTATGCTCAAATTTTACTATCTTGTCTATTCTCATATTGTGGGCCTCCTTTGTTAACATTGTCTAGCACTTTCAGTAATACAGTATTGGAAAACAAACAAAACAAATATCACCAAAATTGTTAAAAATTATGCAAGAAACTAGTCATCAAATTAACCCTCATCCATATTAAAATAAAATGACTATGTGTTTCCATTTAAGTTCATTCTAACTATAGATTAGCTAAGGTTAACTGACTCTGAAAAATTGTTGCTATTGTTGGTATTGATTTTTATTTTTTTACGATTAAGGGGCTCAACCCTATAAGAAAATTAAGTTGTAGTGATGGTAGTATTTAGTGGAACATACTTTAGAAGAAGAAAGCACAACAATGAGAAAATTATAGCATAGCAAATTTATAAGTAGAAATATAAAGTGTTCTAACCCTTGGTTTTGATGTGTTGTAAAACTTAAATATTATCACCTTCTAACATAGCAACTAACATGCCGCTTTAGAGCTTGGCTTACGAGACCCTCAAAATCATTGAATATTATTGACTCAAAAATGTCAATACTAATCACTAATACAAAGCTATTTTCGGCAGATTTAAATTTCTAAACTGTCAAAAATATGGGTGCTAGAAAAGCTTTAGAACATTTTTTTTGACGGTTTTATGAGGAGTTGTGAGCATTTTCGAACCACTATCCTATGTTTATTTGGGTTGATTAGGATCTGATCGGGTTCTAGCTCCACTTATAACCTAAGCTTAATAATGATGTCATAAACATTAATTATTAAGTCCTAAGTTAGCTCACTGGAACCTATTATGAGTCGCCACCTAATTTTAACCTAGGGTAAATTAGGAAAGGTAGAGTACGGGTTTAGGGGCTTGGTATTCGACTTATTCAGGGTTCAAATTACTTTCATTACCCCTCCTAGGTCATTTTTCCTATACCTAGTTGTTTACGGCTTATTACAAGGTTGTTTTAACCTAAGTGCGCATGTTTTGATCTTTTAGGATTTTTGACATTTTTTTACTAGAAACTAAAGTGGAAATTGAAATTACCTAAACTAGGATTTGGGAGGCAGAATTAGGTCAAATTTTGATTCCGTCTGTGGCCATGGACCTAATGCCCGAATCCACGGACCCTAGTTAACTTAGTCATACAGAAAGGTCGAATTGAAAAGAAAATGAAATTTTGAAAATTCCGGGGCCACGAACAGGACCTCCGTGGGCCTGGATGTGATTAGAAAACCTAAAATACTTGAAAAATTAATTCCCAACGTCGTCCAAGGCTGTCCGTGGCCACGGATAGGCTGTCTGGGATCCCGGACAGGCTTTCCGAGGGCACGAACTAGCTACGGATGGTGGCGTTTGTGTGTTTCCCGGTGGTGTTTTCAGCTCATTTTTTTGGGTGTGTGGCCTACGAGATTATAAACACGTTAGTACTTGAAAGATCTCAATTTGACTACGCAAGACGAAACTTATCGAACAAGTAATAAGGCAGAAATACAAACGAATAACAACTCAGAAGTTGAAGAAGGTCGGTACGGACCCATATTTTGACAGAAAGCTAATAATGTCGTGGGGAGTTAGAAAATTTGAATTCTAACCTGTTTTACATTCGAGATTAGTATGATCCTTCACACCGGGAATCTTTAGAAGCCTTGTTGATGTCAGTTCTGAATCGGGTTCAAACTGAGTTTCTGACCCTTGAAGATTGGTGACGTTCTTCAGGTTTTGGTGGTGTTTGATGATTATTGAAGTGTTGGGAGTAGAAAAGTGTGCTTAGGTGGTGATTTCAGAAGGTTTTTGATCTGATTTTGGTGCTCGAATGTGTAAAAACGTGAGGTAGCTAAGACGGCTGTGTTCTTTGACTTTCTAGGGTTCTTGAGGTCTCTCCATTGTCAAGAGTTAAGTTCCTTATATATGAATCCTTAAAGATAAAGTAACTTGGTAAAAACCGAAGTTTATCGAGGTTTCGGTTAGGTTACTTCCTGAGGGAATTTGGCCATGAAATTTTAACCTTATGTAGTGGATGATATTACTGATTTTTTGAAAGAGAAAATTAGAATTTTCAGATATCAGAATATTTTTAAATTTAATTTCTCGTCATATTTGCTCAGAAATTACTAGAAAAATTGATGAAAATTTGAAAATTAAAAATTTCAAAGCCATTATGCTCTAAATGTCATCCTTACCATATGTCAAAATTCAAGGTATTCTGAATTGTTTTGAGCCATTCTCAAAGGAAAGAGAAAGATTATGGGAGGGCTTAGGAGCTCATAAAAGTATGAAAACACCCCTCGTGATGACCAAGCTGTCACTAGCTCTCCAAAATGCGCCGATCGAACAGGGATTCCTCACCATCCGACCAGAATACCCTTTAAAACACTTATTCCTTAGAGAGTCTACACCAGGGGGTTGAAATTTTAGGTATAACAGATTGCCCCTCGTCAACTAGGCTTTGTAGTGAAGATGAAAAGACTAGTTGATGCTTGAGTGATACCCCAAACGTTTGTCCGATACTGAAGAATGAACTCCCTGTCTTAGATTTCTACCAAAAGTCTGTTGATTATGCTGAGCCATTATGAGGCGCTAGCTACCTAGGAGAGAAGTCTGAGATTATTGGGCTATTATGAGGCGCCAACCACCTAAAACAAAAGTCTAAATGTGCTAGGCTGTTAAGATAATGACTCAATCCGTTACGTTTTCTTATGAAGTTAATTGGAAAGTTTCGTCTTCCGATTATTAAGTAGCTCATAAGAATTAAAACAGTGAGTTATGAAGTCTTTTAAATTTCCATAAATAAAGGAGGAGTTAATGAGGAGTTTTAGAAGAGTTTTTTAGCCGTTTCAATGTAGCTATTTATGGGGATGTTAGTGGACCATTATACCTGACTTTATGTAATCTTTATGAGTTATGTTACGGGTTATTCAAGTGGGTAGTGAAGGGAGTCATCCTCGATTATAAATAGGATTGTATTCCGTGGTTCAAGACAACATCTCAAAATACAAGGGAAACACAATAGCATTAGTTGGGGTTCGGGAAAATTCTCTTATGATCCTCTTGTAATTCTCCTGAAAATTAGTGATCTTCGTGTTCTTCTTCTCCCGTGGATTAGGCTTCGGGCCGAACCATGTTACATCTTGTGTCACTCTTTTATCTTCGTGCGAATTTATTATCTCATAAAATCCTCACCGATCCTAACAAGTGGCATCAGAGCTAGGTTACAAAATTGTGAGAGATGACAGATACTAAATTCAATATCGAGAGGTTGAGCCGGCATGTGAGCTTCAATCATTGGAAGACTCATGTTTACGCGGTTCTGGTGAGAAAAAATCTTGTGGCGGCTATTGAAGGTAAGCCTGAAACCATGGCGGATGATGCATGGGTTACCCTTGATCGCAAAACACGGTGTACAATTCATCTCTACTTATCTGAGTTCGTGCTCGATGAGGTGGAAGATGAGACCACTGCGAAGGGATTATGGGATAAGCTTCAAGCTACCTACATGACAAAGAGCGTCACGAGCAAGAAGGTGCACTAGTGTCACCTACAAGATTGTCGAATGAAGGAAGGAGATAACCTAAGGGCACACATTGATGAGTTCATGGCCATTGTTTCAAGACTAAAGAAACATGATGTGTCGCTGGGAGATGATTTTTGGGCATGTGCCTTGCTTTGTTCTTTACCGCCATCGTATGAACATTTTAGAGATACACTTCTCTTTAATGGCAAGACCCCGGTGCTCTCTGAGATAGTTGATCACTTGATCTCCAAGAAGGCAATGGATACTCGTCGTGGGCCCAAAGGCGAGTCATCGTCAGGTGATGGAGATGCTTTGACTGCTCATGGTGGCAAGAAGAAGGGGAAGGGTAATATGAACAAGGTGAAGTGCTATAATTGTCATGGTCGTGGACATTATAAGCGTGATTGGCCATTGTTAAAAGAGGAGGAGGAGAAACCCAAAAGTGTTAATGCTAGTTGTGTTGAAGATTATAGAGTATTGGTTGTTGGAAGGACCCTAAAATCTGGCCAGCAATGGATTTTGGACTCTGGTTGCATTTATCATATTTGTTGTGATCGCTCCATGTTCTTTGACTACAAACCCATTAATAGGGAAGTGGTGCATGTGGGGAACAATGAGCCTTGTGCAGTTGTTGGCCTAGGAGGGATCAAGCTGCGTACATATGATGGAGAAATGCGCTATCTCAAAAATGTGAGACACGTTCCTGAAGTGTCATGGAATTTGTTGTCCATGGGTGTTTTGGATGCTGAAGGGATGAGTTTTCGGGAACGGATGGAGTGGTGGTAGTTTCCAATGGGAATACGATATTCATGAAAACGAGGTTGATGAACGGGTTGTATGTGTTAGAAGTTGACACGGTGTACAACGGGAGCGCTTCATGTACTTCGAGTTTTTGAGCAAGTTTTGCTCGGTTGGAGGAGAGAGAACGTTCATGGCATCTTGGTGATGTGGAAGGATTGATCATTAAGGGGGGGGGGGGGGAATTATTAAGATAATGACTCAATCCGTTACGTTTTCTTATGGAGTTAATTGGAAAGTTTCGTCTTCCGATTATTAAGTAGCTCATAAGAATTAAAACGGTGAGTTATGAAGTCTTTTAAATTTCCATAAATAAAGGAGGAGTTAATGAGGAGTTTTAGAAGAGTTTTTTAGCCGTTTCAATGTAGCTATTTATGGGGATGTTAGTGGACCATTATACCTGACTTTATGTAATCTTTATGAGTTATGTTACGGGTTATTCAAGTGGGTAGTGAAGGGAGTCATCCTCGATTATAAATAGGATTGTATTCCGTGGTTCAAGACAACATCTCAAAATACAAGGGAAACACAATAGCATGTGGTTCGGGAAAATTCTCTTATGATCCTCTTGTAATTCTCCTGAAAATTAGTGATCTCCTTGTTCTTCTTCTCCCGTGGATTAGGCTTCGGGCCGAACCACGTTACATCTTGTGTCACTCTTTTATCTTCGTGCGAATTTATTATCTCATAAAATCCTCACCGATCCTAACATAGGCTATTATAGGACGCCAACTACCTAAAAGATAAGCATAAACGTGCTGGGCTATTATGAGGCACCAACTACCTAAAATAGATGCCTAAATATGTTGGACTATTATGAGGCGCTAACTACCTAAAAGAAAAGTCTAGATGTGCTAGGTTATTATGAGGCAGCAACTACCTAAAATGTGAAAGGTGGATTAAACTAAGAGTGAATAAACTAGACCGAGCATTGAAGGTGTCGGGAACTTGAAAGTGAATAAACTAGACCGAGCATCTAAGGTGTTGGGAACCTAAAAGTGAATAAACCAAACCGAGCATTTAAGGTGTTGGGAAATTAAAAGTGAATAAACCAGACTGAGCATCTAAGGTGTCGGGAACCTAAAAGTGAATAAACCAGACCAAGCATCTAAGGTGTCGGGAACCTAATAGTGAATAAACCAAACCGAGTATCTAAGGTGTAAGGAACCTAAAAGTGAATAAACCAGACCAAGCATCTAAGGTGTCAGGAACCTAAAAGTGAATAAACCAGACCGATCATCTAAGGTGTCGGGAACCTAAAAGTGACTAAACTAGAACGAGAATCTAAAGTGTCAAGAACCTAAAAGTGAATAAATCAGACCGAGCATCTAAGGTGTTGGGAACCTAAAAGTGAATAAACTACGTCGAGCCTGAAGGTGTCAGGAACCTATCGCTCCTGGTTGGTATACTATGGGAACTTATTGCCACTGCCCACCAACTGGGGTGCAGGGATAACTTCTAGACTACCAAGGGGACTTATTGCCACTGCCCACTAGTTGTTACACCCTAATGAGTTAGCACAAAGATAAGAGACTTATTGCCACTACCCTTCCAACTCCTCCGAGTATCTAAGGTATCGGGAACCTAAAAGAAATACACTGAGCATCTAAGGTGTCGGGAACCTAAAGTGAGTGAAAGAAGGTGCGATATGTAATGAGACTGATGCGGTGCATTTTAATGAATGTAATGTGATTGGCAGGGCTTATGTGTGCCTAAGGTAAGTGAATGTAAGATGGAACGAATGCAGGGTAAGATAGATACAGGGTAGGGCTTATGTGTGCCTGAGATGTTTTTGTGGTGGTAGGGCTTATGTGTGCCTAAGGTGAGTGAATGTAAGGTAGGACTTATAGGTGCCTAAGGTTTGGGTGTGAGATCCATTCTAACTTGGATTATGCAATGATAATGGTTTGACGCAAATGATTGTGACAAAAACTGATTATGAAATTGCCAAACGTGACTATAATGAGGTGTATGTGGAAAGTATAAAATGAAAACAAAGTGCTAGTAAGGATCAAAAATTGTACAAAGCAAGAAATTTGTTAAAGAAAGTGCCAAACGTGTCAACGTTTGAGAAAAAAGTTTGTTTATTAAAAAGGAAAGTAAAATTATCATTTCCTGACTAAAGATTTCAGACTTACGATTTGCTTCTTAGAAGATTAACATGCCACTGGTGGAAGTGTGTGGTGTTTGTTGTGATGCTAGAAGCTTTTGCTGGTGTTCAGGATTTATGATATGCCTAAAAGTGTTTTTGTGGAGGTTAGTGCTTATGTGTGCCTATGTGATATGATTTGGAGGTAGAGGCTTATGTGGGCCTGTGTGGTGTGATGTGGAGGTAAAGACTTAAGTGGGTCTGTGTGGTGTTGGTGTTGGTGGTGCTTAAGCTTTGGGTCCCAGTTGATGTTGTCATAGAAATTTTTCGAACCAACAATTTCCCCTAGTATTTTTTTAGACAATCTAAGCTAGAGTTCATGACAATCGATCTGAACGATCGATTTCCCCCAGTATTTTATTTGATTAAATGTGCGAATGAGTCTCGTCCTCACAAGGTCAAAGCTTATGTTTTGATGTGGTGATTCCTAACCTACATTCGGCGTGTTTGGTGTTTGCACTCGTTTCTTGCTTACGATCACAACTTCTAGACCATTGAATTTGATATTTGATGCATTTACAGATTCAATCTGTTACTTTCATGTGATTAGATACTCAACTATCAAGTTAGAAATCTTTAATGCTTATAACGTGGCCATGGGGTATGATGAAAGACAACGACCATGGAGGGATATTTGAGGTATGTGGAGCTTAAAAGGGGCGCCCAAAGCTACAATTTGCGTCTTCCCTTGGATTTGGCTTCCTTGTCTTGAAGTCGTCTAGCTACTTTGCGTTGACGTTGTTTTCGTGTGTCGGACCTGGAACTTTTGAAGTCGTCCTTTACACCATTTCTCTTCTTTTTGTCATTCGGATTTCTTTGAGGCATTTCGGGTTTGCCATTTTTATCCTTTCCTGACTTCGCCTTCGGGGTTCTTGTGTCTCCCAGTTTTGAGGTTTAAGAGATGTTTTGATGTGAGCTCTTTGGATCCTAAGTCACTCTGGGACCATTTGTGGATCGCTTCATCATGCTGGTAGTGGCATTTCTTCTTTTGGACTAATGAAAACATTATCTAAGAGTCACGCTCCTCACTTCATTTGGTCACCGGCTCGGTTATTCATCACAGGCTAGCTTGTTTTGTGAAGCTTAATGTATCAAAAAAGGTGATATAAGAAAAGCTCAACGGGAGAATCTAGGGTTTAATGTCTCGGTTCACAAGCTTTTTGACTGTGTGGTGTTGTACCTAAGTTCTTCGTCATTCCTGATAGTTGTGTATCTGTTCTTTATTACTTTTGAGTGTGGCCTCACCGGAGTCGTGTAAAATGACACACTCGTTCGCTCATGGTTTTACCGCTCAAGGCACTATCGCGAATCCTCACTCGGAGACTTGTTCACACGTTTAAACAAAAGATTAAAGATAACGAACCTAAACTCAGATTGTCCCCAATATTGAGTTGAGGTTTTTGATAACACTTAACAGATGTGAACTTCGAAACACTTCGTGGGTTGTTTGGATGTTTTGAGATAAGCTGTGGTTTTTGGCAAGGCATGTTCAACCTTATAGAAACAAGAGAATGATTATTTTGTGATCCTTTTTTTTAAAGACGTGAATGCTCATCTAAAATACCCCAAACATTTATTACCTTAATTAAATAAGGAATTTGAAATACCCCAAACTTAAATATGGTGATTAAATTATTCTAATATGGTATTTATGGGCCTAATAGCGCCTAAGTAATTTTGGTAAGAAAAATAAATCCAAAAGAAATGAGTAAACGCTTTAAAAACGAAAAACGTTACAACAAGCGTTATATAACCATAGGAGGTACGAGACCTCGGTTAGAGTATTATAAGGATTCCTAAGGCTTATTAATGCCTAATTAGTATATGGGAATGATTCCCGAAGAAAACGAATCCTAAAACGCGCTTTTCGAGGAAACCGAGAAAACGCGATTTCCAAACGGGTTAAATAGACCCGTAATAATTATAAGTAATTAAATAGTCATTAATAAATATTAATGAAGGTCTAGAACCAATAAAATTAATTAAACGAGAAAATTCCGGAAAACGGGTACCGGTGAGTGAATAGTGCAAAGACAGGTAAGTGGGGGTGTAAACTGTAATAAGCGCAAACTAATGTGTCCAACTTTGTAAATAAAATTTTTACAAACCCACATGGGGCTGGTGTGTCCGATTTTGGGCTGCCCCCTCTCACCCTCTTTTCATCTAAACTAAATGACAAACTACTAAAGTAACACAAGTACAAAAGTAAAAAGAAGAAAAACAAACTAGTCTCTCTCCTATCCTCTCATTTCTCCTCTCACGTATAGACCTAGCCATACCTTATGAGTTCTCTTCTCCTCCAAGCAGCCGCAATGGCGATTCTAAACACCAAGAAACACAGCACCTTCTCCTCCATTTTTGAGAGGCCAAACCACCACCAAACTTTACAAAAAACACACCGTTGGAATCTCCTCATTAAGGAGAGTAATCCCCACTTTCCAAAAACGCAAAACAAGCAATTTCATTTTTGTGGGTGTTAACGGCTGAAGCTTGGACAGCACCGGTTGAAGCTTCATTTCTTTCCATATAAGTTCTAAGGTAAAGCAAAGAGCTAAACCATTCTTTGAGTTCCATCTGTTTCATTTTTCTGCTGAAAAATCAAGAACCCACGTGAGCTCCATTCCCTTGTTTAGCCGTTTGACATTGCAAGAGGAGGCATTGTCACTTTGGTAACTGGAAACAAGGAGTAGAGAAAACAAACAAGGAAGAAGAGGAGAGAAGAAGGAAAGAGGAAGGAAGAGAAAAGAAAAACAGAAGCAAAACGAGAGGTAATGAAACCGCCTCTGTACAAACCTTTCTAACGTGTATGTACGAGTAAAAATATTGCTTTGAGCAAATGAAAAACCAATGTAACCGTGGGGGAATGAGTATAATGGTATTGATAGTATTAGTAAGTAAGAATCTGTCAAAGAAACAAATAATGAGCTGCTGTAAACGTGAGTTTGCATCTGAACGCATATACATATATAAACTGATGCAGGTTGAATGAGTTTTCATGTGAGAGCAAATGAATGTGTGAAAACCTTAAGTTTTAGGGGACACCATGTCAAAATTTAGAGAGGAAACTATTGCTTAGGAGCTGGTAACATTGGTGAAAGAAAGAAAAGAAAGAAACAGAAGCAGCAGCAGCTCGATGAACTGCAACAGGAGGAAGGAAAAAAAAATTAACAGAGGAGTATAACTTATCAGAGTTGTGTAGCGAGGTTAGAAATGGATGTGGGTGTGTTTAGATGCTTGGATAAGTAGTTAAACATGTATATTAACATTAGAAACCATTAGGAAGTGATTAGAGGAAGAAGAGAATGAAACAGAGGAGAGAATATTTCCGTTCGTAACAGACCAATATTGGTCCGGGACTTGGGTCCCCATTAAGTCCCGGACCAACCATTCAAGAATTACCGAGAGTTTACAATCTACTTCTGGTCCGGGACTTGCCCCTGGTACAAGGTCCCGGACCACTTGACAAAAATAATACGTGATTCAGCTATTTATGGTCCGGGACTTGGGACCTTGACAAGGTCCCGGACCAACACCAAAAATGCCCCCGAGAGAAATTTTAACGGGCTGTAAGTTAAGGCTTTGTTTGGGGATGGTTGTATGAGTTGCTTAGGACTTAAGTAATCATAAGTGAGAGTGATTAGGAGTATAAACAAGGTAGAATAGAATGAGAAGTAAGAGAAGAGTAGAAATGAAATTGTATAAGTAAGAATTAGTAAGTATGTAAAGTGAACGGTAATGTTAGTAAGATAATTAGTACCTAAGTAATGATGTTTAAGGGTCATTAATGGTATAAACAGGTATGAGGAGTAATTAAGGAAATTGCAAGTTTATAAACCTTAAGATAAACCGAACCAATGAGATAACGGGGTAAGTACGGGGTAAGTACGGAGAGTAGTAATTCTTTACGTACCGTATGAGCATAGTATTAATGACATGTTTGAAATATTATCAGTGGAACAAGTGTGAACCAAGGAACGAGGGAACTCATGGTAAAGCTAACCCCGGTGAAAGGTATGATTTTCTCATGCCCCGTATGCTAACCGAGTTACGTTGATTTGTATGCTGTATGCCGGCTAATCAAGATTAAAGCATGAAAACGGTTTATTGCCTTTCATTGTATGTCTTGTTGTATGTTGCATGAGCTAACCCTTCTTGATGTTGATTGTGTGGCTCCATTTAGTGCGTAGTACGACTCATAAATGAGTTTGTTGTGTAATGACTCGTAGTAAGAGTCATGGTGTGAACTAATGGAAACGTAGCAACGCACTAAACTATCAAATCAATAAACGATAACGCAACCCAATGAACCCAAAAGAATGTGAGGGAGTATACGGGAGTAACCACCTCCCGGTAACGGTAGGAGAACCGAAATGAATGATCCACAAATAATAAGTAGTGGAAGTATTTAAGTAACCTCTAGTAGAGGAATTAATCCTGGTGCAAGACATGAACCATGAGAGTAGTAAAGAATGATGAGGGATCTTCAAACCCCTTAGCAATTAGTCGACCCATGTGAGAGGACCCGACTGATGTAAGTAATGACCCGAACATGAGAGTATTCGATATGTTGGGGAAACCCTTAAACCTGAGAATACTAGACGGTGGTAATTCCCTAAGCTAGTGGAGGATATCAAGAGAGATACTTCTAGGCTAATCCATGAGATTGTAAGATACTCCATGAGAGGAGTGTTGGGAATCTGAGTGGTCCGATAGAAATGGACAAGTGTATATTTGAGGAGCTAAGTGTATAGCCTTCGGATTGTAGGTCCGGTGGCGAGTCTGGTGTATGACTCCGCCCAGAGACCAAGTAATGAGTATTGAGTATTGCGTAAGTACGAGTATGTAATGAGTACCGAGTATTGAGTATGTATGAGTAAGTACTGAGTATTGAGTATAGAGTACGTATGAGTAAGTATTGAGTAATGAGTGCGTATGAGTAAATACAGAGTATTGAGCAGTGAGTATGTACAAGTATAGTAACGAGCATGAGTAAAGAGTGTGTACAAGTATAGTAACGAGCATGGAGTAAAGAGTGTGTACGAGTAAGGGTATGAGCATGGAGTGAGGAGTACGTAAGAGTAAAGTAATGAGTAACAAGTAAGGAGCAGGTACGAGTAGAGTAATGAATATCGAACAACCCCGAAGTAGTAACGAGTAAGTAACTAATACGAACGGTCAACTATCGAACTGTCTTCCTTAGTAGATATTGAACCTTGTATGTGAATGTGTATTGATGAATGTATGGTGTAGTAATAGTATGTATGTATGCATGTAAAATGAACTCCATGTATATTCGACCCAAAGTAGTCGATGTACCGCGGTTAGCACGCGGTATATGCGAAATCATATCAGCGTAAGCTGACCCCTCGGGGGACCGTTTTTAGTGTGCAGGTACCCGAAGCTGATCACCGTTCGAGAGAGTAGGACGGGGCTGCTACGTAAGCATGGGTAGTTGCATAGTAGGGATTGGTACTTGTAATGTAATGCGAATGTGGAAGCTTAAACTGTATCGGTAATTTAAGGATTGTAGTATACTCGGTATAGTATCGTATTGGAGTTGTAATTGTATTATGGTTGAGTATGTAAAGGGAAGTATTGTATTGTGTAGAGTACTCGGTATGTTCATTTCATCAGACCGGTAGTATGTAGTAGTGTAGCTAGCCTTGTTAGTCACGTGGGTGACTAGCGGCATTGTACACCCGCCGTTGAGTATGTATTATCCGCTGCGAAGGTAAGTAATTGTACAGTAATGACGGTATTAGCGGTAGGGGTGTTACAAAAAGTGGTATCAGAGCGAAGTATCGCTCTGATGGATGAAATACCGAGTTTAGGAAAATACCGAGTTAGGAATTAGAGACTTAGGGCTAAGGGTTGAGTGTTAGCGTGGGAGGTACGCTAGTTAGGAACTTCCGTGTGAACCGGAAACCTACAACAACCATACCCCGCCCTCCGCAACCCACGGTATTAAGTATGGAGAATAACGCCAGAGAGATGGAAAGACCTCTCACACTCGGGTAAACACCCGATCTGGCAGTTGTAAAAAAACCTTATTAGAAAAGAACCTGTCATACGGTAGAGTCCAAGAACTGGAAGTCCCGAAGACGGTTCCCGTTGAATGACAAGACCGCACTTAATGGCGGAGGAATGAAGATCCTAAACACAAGGATAATGGAATTTATGGCACCATGGGGCGACATGCTTCGCAGTCGCGAGAACCATGTGTAGCCAGCAAGAAGAGAAGCACAGTCGTGCAATGAAGCAAGGAAATGGAGTAACAAGCCGAGACAAGAGAGTCTACGGACTGTAATCTTTGATGATACCAACAACGGTATACAAACCGACTAAGGAATTAGTCGAGGTTGGATTAATACCAAACCTACATGCCAAGAGGCAGTAAAGAACAACATAGTTCAGATAACTATGAAAGAAATCATAACACATACACCTATAGGACCAACTGGTTCCTAAGGATAAGTCAAGTCTCGTTAACCACACTGAAGGTGTGAGACACCCGGATGGACGACAATCATGTCAAGTATACTGAGAAGCGACTCAGGAGATCGATCACCAAGATCAAAGATCAAAAAGATCTAATAAGACCACCAAATATGGATGGAAACGATACCGTAACCGGTATACGTTAACTGAAAAACAACCTACCCGCGCACTTGCCCAGGGCAAGTGCAGCAACTACAGACGGTTGGAATACTTTTAACAACCCGCAAATACTTACTAAAGTACCGCTATGACGAATGGAGCAAATATAGGATCACCAATCCTAAGGATTTAAATAATGAAACCTCGGGAAGGCCTAACGGCCCGACCATTGTATTAAGAGTACCGGTCAGCAAGAAGCTGAACTTGGTCAAGACCCAGACATGGCAACGCCATGAAGAATTTCTTTTAACACCGAACGTTATTTAAAACCCAATTTTTCTTCAAAATCACAAACTTCTTCTTTTAAAACCTTGGCTTTTAAAACCAAACTAACGGATTTACGGTGAGTATCATAGAATGATACAAGAGGAGTGACAATAGAATACTTCACCTAGGCGTGTGACGAACACTACTAGTGTACCCAAATACGGGATGTGGGACGACCGCACTCCGAAGGAGCTTGCGGGCCTGACAGATAGTTAGGTAAGTGGTAACGTGCCAAGAGGTACCCCACGTATGTATACATGTAGTGTACGAAACACGGGAAGTAGTCAACTCGTTCTACGGACCATAAGTAAATTAAAACAAACAACGTAGATACCTCAAACGAGCAAAGGAAACTCAGGTAAGCTTACAAGCTAAAGGAGTCAAGAACTCACTCTAGGAGGATAATTAAGAGTTAAAAGTGCAAGAAGCACAACAACTGAATAAAGACATTGGATATGTCCTGAAGATATTGAAGTAAAGTATGATAACTGGAAGGAATACCCAGTCTAAACACTGTAAGGCAAATGCCTAACATTAACACATAGTGTTCAATGAACGGGATAGAATTCCCAGAACAACTACCACAAACACACAGGGTGATGTTATAAGGTACCAAATACCATCATCACCGAAGGAATATCAAACCGTTATAACATAAGGAAAAACACCAATGGTCTACCCTAGAACGGGAGACTTTAAAACCTCAACGGATAACACAGATCCAGAACCGCAAGGGGATAACAAACTGAACATACTCGTTAATGTCAGCCAGATGCTACCGTATAATCAGTACTACCCAGGAGCAATCCAAAGGGTATCAAGTCAACACGGTTGAACGAGATGTCGTGGTAAGGACACCACAATCGGAACGAACATCCGGTTAGAACACCGAAGGGATCCCACTTGACAGGGGATACCCCAAATTAATAAATGGTATCGACCAATACCAAGATACAAAAAGGGTCTCCAACAAACGGAAGCGTGATGCGACGATCTTATCATGGAGCCCAGTATCACCTCCAAGCCATCATATGGTATACGGAGAAGTAACCACTTTGGAACGGCTTATGATGAGCAGAGCTCTAGGCGATATGGCTAGTATGCCATGAAACTGTTACAATACACAATTCGACGGTTGCAAAACCCATTGTGAACCCTATGGAAAGCGGTCAAGGACTACACCAATAAATTAATGACCAACGAGCAAGGATACCCCTCATAAATGTGAGACCGCGAGAGCGGTGAACACTTGGATCCCAAGAAGGGGATACCATCAGTAACTGCCGGGAAATATATCCCTTTCAGAACTACTAATGTAGTTAAGCTTGAACATACAATTATTGCCAAGCAACGTAAAATAAGCTTCAACAGGAGCTGTTGACAACTAAGGAGTAACCGGTTCAATAAGAACTCGATATGTGGGAACATAAAGTATAAGTAAATGACGCTCAAGGAGCTCAGACGTATAAACACCAAACAATGATATAAATAGTGGAAATGCATGAGCTGAAGCTAGCACAGCGGATGCCATGTAAACCAATACTGCAGAATCAGTAAGAACATGGTGCGCAACAGGCGACCAATGTATGTGAATAATCACCCAATACTATGGAGTTGTTAATACAAGATGGTAGACAGACCGGCCAACAAGCCAGAAGTCTGCACCAAATGATGAAGCACCACCTGAAGGAGTAACGATCAGTCCTATTGCGATCTCATAAGAGAGTTACTGCCAAGGGTTCACGCCTCTGCACTCTGTAGGACTGAGTGTTTTGGTATTGCACTTGTGTAGTTAATGATCTAGTGGGATAGCTAGGAATATGGAAAATGTAAGTAGTAGTAAATTCTTCCTTTCACCAGTGAACATAGCATAAGCTAGCTAAGCAAAAGCTTAGGAACAAACCGTGCGGCCTAAGGCCAAAGAAGCACGAAGAGTGTGAAACACACCAACAATCACAAGACGTGAATTCCATTGGAATAAAAGTGAAAGGAGACTTAAGAAAGTCACAAGGGACGCATGAGATGATGCGAGGTCATAAAGGTAAAGAGCACTTGCAATGAACCAGAAAAACTGGCATAATTCAGAATCCACTGATAACAAGGAAGCACTACAACTAGTAGTAGTAGCTTAACCTCAACCGACAATAAGTCGGAGGACCAAGTGAGTGATCACTATAAACACAACATGTATAAATTCCCAGAGAGCTGGTTATGAACCTAAAACTCATTGAGTTGTGCACGGTAAAAGAATACCACGCGTGATGGAATAAACCTTATTCCCACAATAAGAGGGATAAAAAGGTGATGTGTAACACATTAAAGGTAACGAGAAGGGCGAATAACCCAAGTTATCAGGGTCGCGCAGCAGAAGCTAGTGGGCCCATAATCCTAAGGGAAATACAACTAGTGAATAAATGGTTAATCGCCAATGCCTTAAAGCCATTTAGGCTAGAACCGAACACGGTTAAGAGTTGAATAACTCCAATGAACATTCTTGATGCGGGGACTACCAGTAACACGGTTAAGACCCTTTGATCAAGGAACATTGTGTAATAGACCGCATGGAAGCTGAACCACTCCATGACGGCTGAATGCCTTCGACCAATGTCCAGTGTTGACACATGGTAGATTACGTGGGCGTAATCCCTTTTAAGGGGGGTAGAGCGAAAACCGCGAAATGTATGTTTTACGTGATAGGTGCGTAAACTACAATGCGCATAGCGCAAGAGAATTCGTTTTGATGGTTGATACTTATGTTACATAAACATTCGTATTCACTCATCGTGTAATTGTAGTTATTGGAGAAATAAGAATAAGAAAGGAGTAGAGAAACTCCAGGGGAATGAGAACCCCATTGGTAATAGTATGAGGAATGAGTATGTATGGGAGACGTGAGGAGTATAAATCGGTATGGAACCGATGTATGTAATGAGTATAAATCGGTATGAAACCGATGTATGTTATGAGTATAAATTGAGTATAGTAAATTAATGGGATATTATACCCATGAATTTCTTAAGTATAGTAGTTGGAGATGACATAGTAATAATTGATGAGATGATTAGTAAGTAAGATGATTAGTAAGTAAGCAAGTGAATCATATAATTGGAAAATGTATGTGTATGATTATGAGTAGCAAGATTAAAAAGATAGAAAACGAAATAATGTTTGACGAGCTGTCTGTTTGTATTGAGGTGGGAAGTGGAACTTGATTTGCTAGCGATCAAGGGAAGCCGAACACAAATTGGAGTGGAAGGATAATTCAACACCAATGCTGATCACATTGTGGTTGAAGGACTCTGGAAGCTCCCTTAAGTGGTCACAACAATGACACTAGTAATAGGTATAATCATCATAAATGGTATTTGGGAGATGTATGCAAGTTTTCAAAATGAATTTCCAAAACTAATTTGGTACAACGTTTTCTTCAAACTTGAGAATGAGGATCGGTTTTGAAACCGCTTCCACGGGCGCTAGTGGATCTTCCATGCCTAGGCACGGGTATCCGGTCGAAACCATAGGAGGTGAAGCTAGTTTTGAGTCTGTGGAAGTGTAGAGTAGTTTGAAACCACTACACCGTTCATGCGGTGACAGTGTGTGTTTTGTATTTTTCCAAAGGCACTGGGGCGGCGTAGTCCCGAGTAAGCATGAGTAAGTATGAGTAAAGTATGAGTAAGTAAGTATGAGTAAGTGCCTGAGGATCTCTATATGTGCAAATGAATTTGATCAGAACCAAAGGACCGTAGAGCCAGAAAGCGTAAGTGCTCAAGTCATGACGGCCGTGAACCAGAAAGCGTAAGTGTTCAAACGTGACCGGTACCTGAGGGATCACTCTCTATTGGGGGAGGATTGTACCTAATTGTCTGCGGATGGACCCCCTTGGAGAGGAGTAAAACGGATACTTTTGATTGCTATGCATGCAGTGACATGCTGTTTGGATGCGTAGTATGCATCATGTCAGACATTTGGAGTTTGACAAATTATATGCAGAGGTTATAACCTTAGCATAGAGTATTTATATAAGTAACAGTATTAGATTCACCAACTTTGAGGGCAAAGTTCTTTAAGGGGGGTAGATTGAAATACCCCGAACTTAAATATGGTGATTAAATTATTCTAATATGGTATTTATGGGCCTAATAGCGCCTAAGTAATTTTGGTAAGAAAAATAAATCCAAAAGAAATGAGTAAACGCTTTAAAAACGAAAAACGTTACAACAAGCGTTATATAACCATAGGAGGTACGAGACCTCGGTTAGAGTATTATAAGGATTCCTAAGGCTTATTAATGCCTAATTAGTATATGGGAATGATTCCCGAAGAAAACGAATCCTAAAACGCGCTTTTCGAGGAAACCGAGAAAACGCGATTTCTAAACGGGTTAAATAGACCCGTAATAATTATAAGTAATTAAATAGTCATTAATAAATATTAATGAAGGTCTAGAACCAATAAAATTAATTAAACGAGAAAATTCCGGAAAACGGGTACCGGTGAGTGAATAGTGCAAAGACGGGTAAGTGTGGGGTGTAAACTGTAATAAGCGCAAACTAATGTGTCCAACTTTGTAAATAAAATTTTTACAAACCCACATGGGGCTGGTGTGTCCGATTTTGGGCTGCCCCCTCTCACCCTCTTTTCTTATCTAATTCACTAAATGACAAACTACTAAAGTAACACAAGTACAAAAGTAAAAAGAAGAAAAACAAACTAGTCTCTCTCCTATCCTCTCATTTCTCCTCTCACGTATAGACCTAGCCATACCTTATGAGTTCTCTTCTCCTCCAAGCAGCCGCAATGGCGATTCTAAACACCAAGAAACACAGCACCTTCTCCTCCATTTTTGAGAGGCCAAACCACCACCAAACTTTACAAAAAATACACCGTTGGAATCTCCTCATTAAGGAGAGTAATCCCCACTTTCCAAAAACGCAAAACAAGCAATTTCATTTTTGTGGGTGTTAACGGCTGAAGCTTGGACAGCACCGGTTGAAGCTTCATTTCTTTCCATATAAGTTCTAAGGTAAAGCAAAGAGCTAAACCATTCTTTGAGTTCCATCTGTTTCATTTTTCTGCTGAAAAATCAAGAACCCACGTGAGCTCCATTCCCTTGTTTAGCCGTTTGACATTGCAAGAGGAGGCATTGTCACCTTGGTAACTGGAAACAAGGAGTAGAGAAAACAAACAAGGAAGAAGAGGAGAGAAGAAGGAAAGAGGAAGGAAGAGAAAAGAAAAACAGAAGCAAAACGAGAGGTAATGAAACCGCCTCTGTACAAACCTTGTCTAACGTGTATGTACGAGTAAAAATATTGCTTTGAGCAAATGAAAAACCAATGTAACCGTGGGGGAATGAGTATAATGGTATTGATAGTATTAGTAAGAAGTCTGTCAAAGAAACAAATAATGAGCTGCTGTAAACGTGAGTTTGCATCTGAACGCATATACATATATAAACTGATGCAGGTTGAATGAGTTTTCATGTGAGAGCAAATGAATGTGTGAAAACCTTAAGTTTTAGGGGACACCATGTCAAAATTTAGAGAGGAAACTATCTTGCTTAGGAGCTGGTAACATTGGTGAAAGAAAGAAAAGAAAGAAACAGAAGCAGCAGCAGCTCGATGAACTGCAACAGGAGGAAGGAAAAAAAAATTAACAGAGGAGTATAACTTATCAGTAAGATTGTGTAGCGAGGTTAGAAATGGATGTGGGTGTGTTTAGATGCTTGGATAAGTAGTTAAACATGTAATATTAACATTAGAAACCATTAGGAAGTGATTAGAGGAAGAAGAGAATGAAACAGAGGAGAGAATATTTCCGTTCGTAACAGACCAATATTGGTCCGGGACTTGGGTCCTGCATTAAGTCCCGGACCAACCATTCAAGAATTACCGAGAGTTTACAATCTACTTCTGGTCCGGGACTTGCCCCTGGTACAAGGTCCCGGACCACTTGACAAAAATAATACGTGATTCAGCTATTTATGGTCCGGGACTTGGGACCTTGACAAGGTCCCGGACCAACACCAAAAATGCCCCCGAGAGAAATTTTAACGGGCTGTAAGTTAAGGCTTTGTTTGGGGATGGTTGTATGAGTTGCTTAGGACTTAAGTAATCATAAGTGAGAGTGATTAGGAGTATAAACAAGGTAGAATAAGAATGAGAAGTAAGAGAAGAGTAGAAATGAAATTGTATAAGTAAGAATTAGTAAGTATGTAAAGTGAACGGTAATGTTAGTATAAGATAATTAGTACCTAAGTAATGATGTTTAAGGGTCATTAATGGTATAAACAGGTATGAGGAGTAATTAAGGAAATTGCAAGTTTATAAACCTTAAGATAAACCGAACCAATGAGATAACGGGGTAAGTACGGGAGTAGTAATTCTTTACGTACCGTATGAGCATAGTATTAATGACATGTTTGAAATATTATCAGTGGAACAAGTGTGAACCAAGGAACGAGGGAACTCATGGTAAAGCTAACCCCGGTGAAAGGTATGATTTTCTCATGCCCCGTATGCTAACCGAGTTACGTTGATTTGTATGCTGTATGCCGGCTAATCAAGATTAAAGCATGAAAACGGTTTACTGCCTTTCATTGTATGTCTTGTTGTATGTTGCATGAGCTAACCCTTCTTGATTGATTGTGTGGCTCCATTTAGTGCGTAGTACGACTCATAAATGAGTTTTGTTGTGTAATGACTCGTAGTAAGAGTCATGGTGTGAACTAATGGAAACGTAGCAACGCACTAAACTATCAAATCAATAAACGATAACGCAACCCAATGAACCCAAAAGAATGTGAGGGAGTATACGGGAGTAACAACCTCCCGGTAACGGTAGGAGAACCGAAATGAATGATCCACAAATAATAAGTAGTGGAAGTATTTAAGTAACCTCTAGTAGAGGAATTAATCCTGGTGCAAGACATGAACCATGAGAGTAGTAAAGAATGATGAGGGACCTCCAAACCCCTTAGCAATTAGTCGACCCAATGTGAGAGGACCCGACTGATGTAAGTAATGACCCGAACATGAGAGTATTCGATATGTTGGGGAAACCCTTAAACCTGAGAATACTAGACGGTGGTAATTCCCTAAGCTAGTGGAGGATATCAAGAGAGATACTTCTAGGCTAATCCATGAGATTGTAAGATACTCCATGAGAGGAGTGTTGGGAATCTGAGTGGTCCGATAGAAATGGACAAGTGTATATTTGAGGAGCTAAGTGTATAGCCTTCGGATTGTAGGTCCGGTGGCGAGTCTGGTGTATGACTCCGCCCAGAGACCAAGTAATGAGTATTGAGTATTGCGTAAGTACGAGTATGTAATGAGTACCGAGTATTGAGTATGTATGAGTAAGTACTGAGTATTGAGTATAGAGTACGTATGAGTAAGTATTGAGTAATGAGTGCGTATGAGTAAATACAGAGTATTGAGCAGTGAGTATGTACAAGTATAGTAACGAGCATGGAGTAAAGAGTGTGTACAAGTATAGTAACGAGCATGGAGTAAAGAGTGTGTACGAGTAAGGGTATGAGTATGGAGTGAGGAGTACGTAAGAGTACAGTAATGAGTAACAAGTAAGGAGCAGGTACGAGTAGAGTAATGAATATCGAACAACCCCGAAGTAGTAACGAGTAAGTAACTAATACGAACGGTCAACTATCGAACTGTCTTCATTAGTAGATATTGAACCTTGTATGTGAATGTATGTATTGATGAATGTATGGTGTAGTAATAGTATGTATGTATGCATGTAAAATGAACTCCATGTATATTCGACCCAAAGTAGTCGATGTACCGCGGTTAGCACGCGGTATATGCGAAAAGCATATTCAGCGTAAGCTGACCCCTTCGGGGGACCGTTTTTAGTGTGCAGGTACCCGAAGCTGATCACCGTTCGAGAGAGTAGGGGGCGGCTGCTACGTAAGCATGGGTAGTTGCATAGTAGGGATTGGTACTTGTAATGTAATGCGAATGTGGAAGCTTAAACTGTATCGGTAATTTAAGGATTGTAGTATACTCGGTATAGTATCGTATTGGAGTTGTAATTGTATTATGGTTGAGTATGTAAAGGGAAGTATTGTATTGTGTAGTGTACTCGGTATGTTCATTTCATCAGACCGGTAGTATGTAGTAGTGTAGCTAGCCTTGTTAGTCACGTGGGTGACTAGCGGCATTGTACACCCGCCGTTGAGTATGTATTATCCGCTGCGAAGGTAAGTAATTGTACAGTAATGACGGTATTAGCGGTAGGGGTGTTACAGAATTAAATTAAATAAAAGAGAATAATCAATAATTATCCATCTAATGAGTAATACTCATTATAAATATTATTATATAAATATATAGTCCAAAATGGACACCAAGTATACATAAAATATCTAAACAAAGAGAGAACATTATTAAGGAGAAATCAACTCCTAAAATTAATACTACATGTAACATATTAATACATGTGCTAATATCATAAATAAAGTGATAAGATTATATAAAATATTTTATAGAGTCAAATTAAATTATAAATACAACAACCACTCATATACACACCTTAAAACAAGAACACATGTTATCATTCAACACATGAAATAAGTCCACTATACACCTTTAATGTGTAACATTAATGTGCAAAAAATTCAAAAATCTCTCCCCCCATAATTATTCAGCTGGCCATATCAAGAAAAAGAGAGGGAAAACAAAAATTGTAAAAGTCACTAGTAATTACACGTAGTAACATTAAAATAAAGAATACTTGTACTAACACCCATTTTTCCTCTCATCTTCCCTTACACATTTGGCTGGCACACTCCTCCCACCCTTCCCTTTTACTCTCGGCAGCACATGTAGAAAAGGAAGCCAAAAAGCAAGTTAGAATAAAACAAAGCAAACAAGTATAACCAAGTATAATAGCATTACTTTTCTATCTAATACCCATTCCTTTTCCTCATTTCTTCTCTCACCTTCAGCTGACCATTCATTTCCTTCTTCATTCATGATCACCAGCTCCTTCTTCTTCCTCATCTCTTCATCTTCAAGCTCTAGCCAAGAGCTCCAAGCTATCCATTAATGGTGGAAGCAAGACTAAGGTTTAACACTCCATTTTTCTTCCATTTTCTTGCATCTTTTTCCATGGCTGTTCTCCCCATCTGTTTTTCTTCTTTTTTCCAAGGTGTAAAGCCTTTTCTTGAGGAGCCACACTCAAGGTAATATCAACCAAGGAGCTAGGAATACTCCATTGATTCTTAAAGTTAGAAAAATGTCCTTAAAACACATTTTTTTCTCCCACCTTTGTACATGTCCAAAAATTGTCACCTTCCTTACACCTTTTCTACATCTTATTTTATACATAATGAAGGAGTTTTCAGCTCCTTTCCTTGAACCGAAGAGCTCTTCCAAAGCACCTTTTCAAAGGCTCCAATCCAAGGTAAAAACCGTGAATCTACGAGGTCTTTTCAATCCTTTTATTTTCCTTTGTTTTTCCATGAAAATAAACTCTCATTTTCCTCCTATAGATGGCCGAATATAGAGCCTAAAATCTCATCAAAATTCCAAGGTAAAAAACACTTTCTTTTAAGTGTAAATTTTATGCCTTAAAACTCTCCTTAAATTAATTATCTAGACAAGTTGTTAACTTTAACATTTTTGCTTGTTCACATGGTGGCCGAATGGGATCCATGTCACGCATGAAGTGCCGGAGCATTTTTTCCAAGGGAAAAATCTAATTTCAAGGAGGTAATTTACTAAATCAAGTCTTAAGGACTATAATGGTGGTTAAGCTTAATTTAAGGAACGAAAAACTAATTTAAGATTCTATTTATATTAGTGTCGGGAAGAGTGAAGGATGATGTGGATCTCCTTGTGATTATAACAAGTTAAATATGCTTAAAACTCTTTTAATGCATTAAAGTTAATTATGTTGTAAAATGAAATAAGTGCCGAGAATATGTGAATGGGTGTGGGTTAATTGAACCCTAAAAATGTGTTTTAAATTACGATTAAGTGTTTGGTTAGTAATCATAGGTTCTAATGACTTATAAAAATCAAGTTATTAAGTTAAAAGTGAAAGGAAAATGATTTAAAAAGGTTAAGGAATAATCTGTAGAAAAACCGTGAGATTACAAGTGTATTTGGGACATTTAATGTCATTTTATGGTTTATGTTATGTTTAAGGCCATGTGTTAGGCCATTTCTATTATGGTTATTTAAAGCGTTAAATATTAATTATTAAGCTTTTGGGGTGATAATATGAATTAAATAAAGAAAATCTGGTGTTAAGATGTGATTTTAGTAGAAATAATCACATAGTAACATCTTAGATAAATATTGATGAATTTAGGTGCTACATATATTAAGTATAAGGTTAAAAATATAATTTAAATGAATTATAAACCTTATAAGTGTTTAAATGAACAAAAGGTTCATTAGTGAGATCAAACTGTAATTAAATAAACTATGGGGTGCCAAATATACAATTAAGCCGAGGAGGGGCTGTTCATAAAATATGAATTTTATAAAGATAAACTATTTAAATCTAAAACTAGAGAAATAAATGTGGCAAAATCGTAAATTATGTAAGTATGGGTCAAAAGGATATTTTGGGTGGCCAACCTTGACCACATGTGAGGTTTGACCAAATTGGAATAATAAATTAATGGGATATTTCATGAAATGCAACTATATGTTTTGCTAATTCATGAAATGCCACTAAAAAAAAAAGAAAGTCACAAAATGCCACTATATGTTCATAAAAGTTCATGAAATGCCACTACAGTCAATGACCACATGAAAAAAGACAAAAATACCCCTACTAGTTAACAAAGTACTTTTAAAGTTCACAATATGCCCCTCAGGGTTAAAAATTTCATAAAAATTCACAAAAATTTCAAAATACATTAAAAATATAAAATAATTTATATAAATAGAAAAATTTTAAAAATTCAAAAAATTTAAAATATTTAAAATAAAAAATTAAAAAAAAATCATAAAAATTGAAAAAAATGAAAATGTCGTAAAATATTAAAAAAAATAAAATTTCCATTTTTTAAATTTTATTCAGTACCATAAAAAAATATTGTGTTCTAAAATAATAATTTAAACCAAAATTTCTACCAATTTGTACCAATTAAGTACCATAATTTATACTAAATAAGTATCATAATTGTTACCATACATTTTTTAATTATTATTTTATATTAATATTAAATTATTTCTTCAAAATAAAATTTATCAGCAAAATAATCAATAATTTACTTAGAAAAAATAATTTAAATTGATAGAAAATACTAATTAAAAATGTATGGTAAAAATTATGGTACTTATTTGGTATAAATTATGGTACTTAATTGGTATAAATTGATAGAAAATTGGTATAAATTATATATTTTGAATACATTATTATTTTTATGGTACTGAATAAATTTTTAACAATGAAATATTTATTTTTTCATATTTTATAATATTTTTATTTTCATTTTTTATAATTTTATAATTTTATAATTTTTTTCGTTTTTGGTATATTTTTATTGTATTTTGATATTTTTGGTAATTTTTTTACGCTTAGGGGCATATTATGAACTTTAAAAGTACATTGTTAATTACTAGGGGTATTTTGTCTTTTTTTTTCATCAGTTCATTGAGTATAGTGGCATTTCATGGACTTTTACGAAAATATAGTGGCATTTTATGACTTTCTTTTTGTTAGTGGCATTTCATGAATTAGCCAAAAATATAGTGGCATTTCATGAAATTTCCCTAAATTAATTGATTTGGTAATTTAATAAAGTATTAAGTTAAAAAAATGAAATTTATAAAACTATTTGGGGTGTTTGTGTAATTTCCAAAAATTAAGGGTTGGAAATGAATTACAAAGACCTTAGGGGTCTGTTTGAAATATTAAAGAATTTTGGGTTGGTTTTGGTGATTTAATAAATTAAGGATTATAATATATAGTTTCAATATTAAAATGTAACATTTATAAAACCTATAGGGTTAATATGTAAATTACCAAAAATTTAGGATGGAAAACAATATTAGGACAACCTAGGGGCTGTTCGGTTATTTAAGAAAATATTTGGGATGTTTTTGAGATTAAATAAGCTAATATGTATAATATAAATTTTTAGTATTAAATGGTAAGTTTATAAAATAAAGAAGGGTAATATGTAATTAAAAGAAGTTGTGTGTGAAAAGAATAAATCTAGAAATAATTGGTTGCTGTTCGGTAATATATTGTGTGATTGAAAACCTTGGGTTAAAAACTAATAAGGTTAGTAATGTGACAAATAAAATGTTTGGGTTGATTTTATAAATAATGAAAAGTTAGTGGGAGAAAAATATGATTTCCGAAAAGGATATCAGCAGGTTTGGAATTAATAAAACTATAGGCAGATTATATTATAAAGTTTAAAATGATTTGATGTGTCATTATATCAAAGTATGAGAGGGTATGTTATTAAGGAATTAATATGGTATAAGTATACCTCATAAATAATCACGTAAGAGAATGGGTTTAAATTGGAAATTTGGGAAGTATAATATATGGTTAGAAACCTTATGAAATAAGGAACGTAATAATGTATAAAATACATTGTATACTATTAAGATAAATTCTTAATAAGGGATTTGTGAATAAATGAGACAAATAAATAAATGTATACTCCACATGAAATAATGAATAATTCATTATGGAAAACCTTATAATTCACATAATATGAATTTATAATATAAGGTGAAAAAATGTTATATGATTGATTAACCATATAAGATTAATGTGGAAAGAATTATGTGTTGGAAATATAATTATAAGTGTTATAATGAGTTAATAAAAATATTGAATATAATAATACATCGACTTGAAACATTGTCCAAGTCAAACTAAATTGACCAAGCCAACACAAATTGACCAAGTGGTTGAGTTGACCGATACATAAAATAAGATGTAATTAAAAGTTGGAATATAACTTGGTCAAACAAAGTATAGCAATGGACTATATTATATATATATATCGATACATATGTATGAGGGTATATAAAAAATACAAAGTTGGAATATAACTTGGACAAACAAAGTATAGCAATAAACTATATTATATAGATGTATATATGTATCTATCTCGGTACATATATATGTGCTATACGGATATGCAAAAGCTGTAACATAACTTGGTCACAAAAAATATAGTAATGAACTATATATATACATATATCAATATGTGTATGTATGCAAATATACCAATTAAAATAACCTTAACAAATAGTATGGATTATTAGGAATTTAATCCCTAAGTAATGAATATTATTACGCTACTAAATATTATACCCTTACAACTATGGAGTATAATTAAATTAAATCCTGCGATCTAATGAAAAACCTGAGCCAAACAATAGCCGGTTAAGGGGTTAACTACTAGGTAAGGGTTAGAACTCATTCTGAAATGTTTGAATAGACTCACAACGTGGATAATAATATTAGAGTTATACATTCAAGAGATACGGGTTTCGAGATACGAGCATCGAAAGTGATAGAGGATAAGCGTGATACGTCATGCTAGCATTGTTCAACGGTGAACGGTATGTGAATGTGTGGTTTGAACGTCCTGAGGGTTTCCTTGAGTTCAGACGTATTGTGTGCTTGCATGTTAAGAATAATAATGTTATGCATGTACTTGTACGCGCTTACGTATTTCGATCGTCTAAGCGTTTATTAAGTGTGCGTGTACGTCGATCGGACAACTAACTTGTGTGTGAATGATTAGGAGGAACTCCGAGTACTAACTTATGAGTGTAAACTACTCCTAAAACACAAAGTGAGGTACCTAGTTTAGAGACCTGGTATTAACCGTCTCTAGAGCGATGACTCGAACTATAACATCACCTAGCAGACTTCTAGGTATATGTGTATGACCCGATGGGCATCTAATGAAAGTGTTTCTCCAATAACGAGACCAAAATCTCCAGGAGATTAATTAAAATGATCTAACAATGAGAGTGTTATGATTTAATGAAAAGTGTGTTTAGTAAATCTTGTGCTGCATACATTTAGGCAGGTTGCGGAGAGTGATCACTATAGTATAACACCCAGATCGGGTCTACTCTTGTTAAATCTAACAAGCCGGATACGATCGTTAGTCGGAGTGTGCTACCATTGGCACCTTGGCTTCGGCCGAATGAACGTCTACCACGTAGACAAGTAAGTCTATCAACCCACTGGTAGTATGGCACAGGACTATTGTCCAATTGTGTAAGTGTGAGATTAAACGGGGAATTGTCCTTAACATGACACCCGTCTGACTATGTGTGAATTGAAAGAAGCGGGGCTTCGAACGATGGAGATTGAACAAGAGTAATAAATTCTGATCAACTGACTTGTGACCGTTACTAACTACATGGGTTGATATCTTGTAAATCATGTGGCTATTGTGAATTATTGTGCGAATATTTGAATGCCTGTTGTGTGTTTAACTCCACATTTACAGTTGTTTTTATAAGCATGTAAACGGAACAACATGAAACGAATCTCATGTTAAGCAAGATGACTAATCAACCTAGGTGACACCTAAAGGGTCTAGGATCACATTATTAGCATACTCAGCAGTTGGCTGAGCTTTTATGGCCTCACATTACAGGACTTGATCGAGTTATGTAGCCGAAGTGCAGGACTGTTGGGTAGTCAACGCCGTCTTTTAGTTTTCACAATTGTCAAATTATAGTTTGTATTATTCACTGCGATGTAAGTATTGGGAACGTTTTAGATGCTCACTGGTCTACGTTTTTGCTTCCATACTCACATGGGTGAGTAATGGCATGTAACACCAGGATTAGAAGTTAGATTTTGTTGAGGCATAAAAGTTTTGCAGAGATAGTCAATCGCCTCGAGGGAGTCACTCGTCTTCAATAAAACACAAAGAACCAGTTCCGTGCCATACTACAATAGAGTCTGCGCAGCTGAAGAAGCACCAATGACTCTTTCATGCTGTTGCGAATATTAAGGAGCGAATCCGTCAACACTCCAATGCTCCAATGGTCACAATATTGCTCTAGTCGACTCCGGAGTTTACGGCCCAAGTCTGGCGTGAGTCGCCTTAACACGCCTCCACTAAGTTAGTTCCGACAATTTGGGAATTAACTCCTTCAAGTCGTTGCACTTAGAAACAGTATAAATAGGCATGTAATAGTTAGCTTACAACTGTGCTTTTTAAGAGAAAATCATTTAGAGATTAGAGAGAGAAGCTTCCTTTGTACTTCAGAGAGAGAATTCATACCAAACTTAGTTAGTGCATCTAGATAGACTCTTTCTAGGAATATCCTAGTTTTACTACACTTTTCATTAAGCTGATCAGAGATTGTATTGGGTGAGTGAGTGAAAACCACGAAGTAGATCTTTTCTACTAAGTGGGCATTGTAAGTTATTTTATTTTGGCCAGAAAATAAAATAGGTTATTTTGTGTATCTTGCTGAGTTCCACAGAGTCTCTCCACCTTTCGAGTGTTAATTCATTTAGCTCCACTAAGTCTATCTTACTTTACTACCTTGAGCAACTACTTCCGCGCACTTAGTTTGACTAATTCGACTAAGTGTTTCTACGTCTCAACTGTTCTCACATACGAAGTTCAATTGAGTCAAACCATCTCATAGACTAACACCTTGAGTTGGTTTGAGTCATCCGTCCGATCCTACACGTGGTATCAGAGCCTTGTTTAGGCTAACATTCAAGCAACCAGCAATGGCAGACCACTTTGCCAACCAAAACAACAAAATGCACTTCGAGCATCCTAGACTCACCTCCACAAACTACGATAATTGGAAAAATGAGATCGAACAACACATTGGGTCAGTCAACTCTGAACTTTGGGAGATAGTCACTGGAGGAGATCTCACAGTCAATCCAGATCGATCCACATGGATTGCTGCATATCGCAAAAGGTATGAGCTAAATCAACAAGAATCCCGTGCAATCTACACATGCCTATAATTTCCAGAGCAAAGAAGAGTCAATCACTCTAAGTCTGCAAATGAGATATGGACTCTCCTTCAAGCTACCCACAAAAGAGTCATTGAACTCAAGAAATGCAAAGCTCAAGAACTTCAAATCGACTATGAGAATTTTTTGCCAAAACCCGGTGAGTCTCCGGAAGAAGTGCTTGATCGTTTCTATTTACTAACAACTACTATGTAGGAAGTTAACATCTTACCGGATATAGAGAGTGTCTTGCACAAGCTGCTTGACAGTCTCAGAGAAGACTGGGCATAAACGGTAATCTCCACCAAAGCATGCAAGGACTTATCCAAATAGAGCTGCCAGGACTTAGGTTCCTATCTACAATCTGTAGATAAGTACAAGAAGAACGTTCGAAAGAAGTGTAGTTATATATCTTCTCCTTCTTCTAGTAAAACTATTACTTTGAATGACCAAGCCTTGGAGGTTAAATCGACTCAGTACAGTCAAGAAGGCGCCTATGTCACTGATACTCAAATCAGACAAGCTATGGCCGAGTTGGTGGATATTATTGTTGAAGAAAGTGAGGCTGAAGCTATGGAAGACTTTGTCTTCATAGTAAAGAACTTCCAAAAATTCATGTGTAACCAACCAAATCGATAGAGTCGGTCGTTCTTGAATACCCCCAAACAGGTCTTCAACTCTGTCACCTGCTTCAACTGCAACAAGCCCGACCATTTCAAGAAGGACTGCCCGTTACTCAAAAACCAGTATGGAAAATCTCAAGGGAGGTCACTAATGGCAACCGTCGGTTGGGGTGACTCAGACTCTGACGATCAAGACACAGAGTCAAGCGGTCTAGTATGTCTCATGGCACATGATCCAACTGAGTCCATGATCCCCGACAATGAGATAACTCGCTCTCATCTTGAGATAGATCTTTATCGTATATCTCCTATGGGCTTATGACTTTAATTTCTAAAAATATCTCTAAGACTAACTCTCTTAAAGCTAGTCTTGCTAGCAAAATTTCCGAGTTAGCTGAGGAACTCGAGATCTCAATGGGTCTCATGTATGATTTGAAAGATGAAGATGAGGAACATAAGACTATCTCTTGCTCACTTAGATTGGACTTACAAGACTAATGGCGCCATGTTGATTCCCTTCAAAAGGAACTCGATGACACCAAGAGTCTTAGTCAATCCAACCAAAGCGAGTAAGAAGAGTCACTCACTCTGATTGACTCTCTCAAGCATGATCTTACTATCTCTACCGACAAATGTTGTTCTCTTCAAATGAGTTAAATGCTTCAAAATCCAAAGTCATCTCTTTAAACTCCTCTGTCAAACAACTCACTCAAAAGCTCAAACAAAAGGAGCACACCCTCTCTCTCAAACCAGTCAATTTCATCAAACAGGTCACTCTATCAGAATTGCCTGAGTGGGCCAACTCCAAGATCAAGGAAGTTAGTCAAGATCGTGATAATCTCTGAAAGAAAGTTGAAAAACTCTCCCAAGAGATAGTCAATATACGTTATGGAGTTGGATCCACTCAATCCAAGCCCAAGTGGCGTAAAGGTAAATTCGATATCCTGAAAAATATGTCCATATCTAACAATAAACTCAAGCGCCAACAACAAAAAGAACATTTTGATTCTTGGTGGAAAGGACAACAAAAGTATCTCAAACTCCCTCCAACAAAGATTTGTGGTTATTGTGGTAATCTCGGACATCGAGATAGTGCCTGTGATAAATTAAATAGAGATTTTTCGTTTAATCTTAAGAGAGTTCGGTTAATTCTCGAGGCTCGAGAAAAATTAAAACAATCAGGTTCTAAAAGGGAACCCAAGTACATCTGGGTTCCGAAGACTAACAAATGATCTTGTGTTTGTAGGTGAAGGCGAATGAAGACTGCTGGTACCTAGATAGTGGATGCTCTCATCATATGACTGGAGATCCAAATCAATTCAATTCGCTTTCATCCTACAACGGAGGTAACGTTACTTTTGGAAACAACAACCAAGGTGAAATCGTGGGAATTGGCTGTGTAGGTAACCCCTCTGAATTTAAAGTTGATGGAGTTCATCTGGTCACTGGACTTCAACACAGTCTGTTAAGCATTTCTCAAATTTGTGATAGATTCAATTTGGTACTTTTCTCATCTTCAGATTGTAAGGTTTTTGATGAGCGTATAGGTTCTTTAAAAGCCATTGGACGCAGAGAAGGAAATCTCTATAAAATGTGCTTAAACTCAATCAACCCAGATGACCAAGTTTTTCTAAATCTGCATTCCAAGAATTCACTGATGTGGCACACCAGACTAGGTCACACAAATCACAGGTTGCTGAATAAGCTCAAGAGTAAGGATTTGGTGATTGGTTTACCCGATACAAATTTTAACACAGACTCCGTCTGTGAAGCATGTATAAAAGGTAAACACACTCGGTCGTCCTTCAAAAGTAAGTCAACTCTCTCTACTAGCTCTCCGTTAGAATTGCTCGACATGGATCTTGTTGGTTGCTAACAGAATAATTGTAGGAATAAAGGATGTACAAAAAGAATGGAAAAATAGAAGAAAATATAAAATAAACCTACACACTGCTGGAAAAAAAAGAATAAACAACGCTTAAATTTGGCATATAGAACGTTTATAAAGCGTAGTTTATTTGAGCGACGTAAATGATTAAACATTTTAAATGACGCTTACAAAGCGTTCCTTATACTATCTTTAAAGAACGCTTATTAACAAAGCGTTCTTTATAATGCGAGAACGATGGGAACATAAAAAACGCTTTATCCTAACAAGCGTTCTTTATGCTCAGACAAAAACAACGCTTATCACATATAAGCGTTTCTTATGATGATTGGCAGGAGAGTTTAAAGAACGCTTATATGGATAAACGTTCTTTATATCTTCTTTTTTTTTATTTTTTTCTTTAGAAATCTTTGTTCCAATAAATGCTACAGATATCATTAGACCTGGCAATTTTGACCCAACCCGAAACCCAACCCGAACCCAACCCATATTTTTGCGGGTTAGGGTCTTGATTATTGACCCATCTATTTTTTGGGTTGGGTTAGGGTAATAAGCTAATTTTGTGGGTTGGGTTAGGGTAGATATCATAACCCATGACCCAACCCGAAACCCGAAAATATATTTGATAATAATTAATTCACAATTATATATATATATATTATTTTCAGATGAAACTATACCTTAGTCTTAAGCCCAAGTGCAGTTGGACTATCCCACCTTTAATAATATCATATATTTTAACTAAACAAACAGCCTAACTAGTTGCATATCAAACAAAGGGCCCAACCAAACCTTAACATAATGTTGAAAACCCAAATACTCTCGTCTTGTAGACTCACTTCCATTTTTCTTCTCTACGTCGTTGTTCATGTCTATGTTGCTCTTCATCTCTGCCCAAGGTTTGTTTTTCCTATTCTCACTGCCATAGTTGTTCTTGAGAACATATGTATGTTTAGATTTTCTAGAATGGTGAACAAAAGTTGGTGATATGTATTTTTTGTAAGTATGATCTTGATTATGAACCTCTTAGTGAATTCTGAAACCAACAATACGGATATCATGCTACATAGAAGTTCCTCAACTGTTGGTAACGATTAAGTTATTGTGATTTTACTTTTCTCAGGCATAAGCACTCATTTTAAACAGATGTAATTATTTTAAAAACTATTAGTCATAGTTTGAGGCCTTGAGCTCTCAGTTTATAAATTATTTCTAACTTTAGAAGATTTGTCTTTAGTATATTTCTCTAATGCATAATGAAGATTTTCATTTTCGTTCCCTCTTTATTAAGAACACTAGGATCATGTGCATATCTAGATAGGATTCCTCCCCAACAGTGGTAGAGCTTTATGCTCAGACTGATAAATAAACTTATGGAAAAAGTACATGTTCTATTCATGGGAATTGGTGTAGTACTTTTACATTCTTTGCATAACCATGAAATTCACTTAAAGTTGGGTCGATCAGCAAGGTTACTTCTCTTCATTTTGTTTCACCTAATTAGTTAGCACTGGATGTTTTTGGTTTTTTTGTTAAAGTCTACTCCTAATCCGTCTAAATTATTGTATGCTTAAAAAATGGATTGGGTGGGTTGGGTTAGGGTTGAAGGATTTTAAACGGGTTGGGTTAGGGTCATGATTTTCTGACCCATCCATTTTTGGGTTGGGCATGGGTTGATGATTTTTTAAATGGGTTGGGTTAGGGTTGATATCAACCCGACCCAGCGACCCAAATTGCCAGGTCTAGATATCATCACATCGCAGATCAATGCATTGTTGCATTTTCAACATAGCAGAAGCCATCACAACAAACTGTAACAAAGAAATTAAATCTAAGAATTAAATCAGCCAGTATTAGTACCAAATTAACAGAGATTTTCCAGTATTAGTACCAAACATGCAGACAAAATTTAATTACAATTAAAATCAAAACACAGATGGAAGCTACTAAGTACTTATGTTGTACTGCAATCTGTAGAAATTTGATAATGCAAGAAACTGCATTTTTAAACACAATGCAAGTGTACTTGACATAATGCAACAAACTGCATGCATTTACAGGTGCAAATTGGTTCAGTTCAGAGACAACTTCAAAAAAGAAAAGAAATAGCTGCAGCGCGCATGCAACGCATGACTTCTGTTGATCTTCATATGTTATTGCTTTCGTCCAGCAAGCGCACATGTGCTCCTTGACAAACTCTAGATCGGCAAGTGAATAAGTAGCTCCTTGTTTTGCAAAGAAGTCAATAAGATGCACACAAGAATTATAAAAGCAATTAAGTACACCATTTAAACTTATCCAACCATGCACAAACAGTTAAATTACCAATTCAAACACAAAACTTATAATACGTACTTCAATGTCATTTATGATTTTCTTGATTTTGGACACGATGTCATACATGTATCGCATCACAAAATATCCACAATTGCTGCTATCCGGTTGCCTGGGACACTATTTTCAATAAAATTATATTATTATATATACATTCTAATATACAAAATATATTAAAGTATGCATGAGTAAATAGAATGTTTTTTTTACCTTTTTCATATACTGTATATCCAAAGGAAAATTTATAGCACGGACACTGATCATACCATCTCTAAAACCACTGAAATTAATTAAAACAAGCATTTAAGTGACAAGTAATAAAAAAAGTATAAAATTTATTTTTGAAATGAAAATATGCACAATTTACTTACTTTGTCAGCATAATAGAAATAACGATGTTTCTCCTAATTCCATCAATAGGGTCAATCACTATACAAGATGATGAGTAAGTACACACCACTAACAACCACCAATGATTGCTACAAGTTGAAACAACAACAAATCAACTTCATCTTCGAAATATATATATATATATATATATATATATGAGTTAACATAAAACAATAAAGACAAAAGCATAAGGTGGTCAAGCACCCTTACATCTGATGATATGGTATGAGCACAAATCGGCTTTTCCTGTTAACCACCGCAATTATGGCATTGCGCATATGGCTCTGACACGCAACACCGTCTCTCATAGCTTCATCAGAAGACATGGTTTGTGGACATAGGAAGGTGATCGTATTTTCCATTTTCTTTTCCACCAACCTCGATAGTAAGAGGCATTAAATTAAAATTATACATAAAACTTACTATTAACTTTGAGAGAGAAAAATGTGATACTTACAAGTAGTAGGATTGAATCACCGAGATGTTCAGCATATCACCAAGTAGCAACTCCTTGACATCTCTAATACTGATCAGCAACTCCTGGGTTTCTTCGTTGTGGAACAAAGACGGCGGAACCCTAAGGATGAACTGAATGAAATCATCACCCTTCCCGAGTATCATGTTATATAAGACCTGCTGACGCTTTCCTAGTGTAATCACCAAAGTTTGGGGAAGAATGAAATCATGTCGAAGTGGACTGATGTAGTGATCATCCTGCTGACCCGATGGTCCCTTTCCTTTCGACGCACTGACTCGCTTACCTTTGTCAGCAATAGGAACAGGTTTCTAAGAAATGACAAGTTAGTATACGTTAGAAAACTATTCCCAAAACTGCATTTATATATGAAATGGTAATTAGTAAACAAATTTAAGTTCTTTTGCTTACCGTACTATCAGATAAATCCACCAGATTGCAAGGCCACGGTACTTGTGAGCCACGTGCTTCAATGACAGTGCTCTAATCATTCCACTCTATTGGTAGTGGAATGTGATCGCAGCCTTGACAGACACTGTCCACGAACACACGGACGTACCAGGCCGGAACCCGCTTATAATGACACAGTGACATCGAATCAGTTTCTAGAATTGTGCCTAATGCAACCAGAGAGGTGCCATGTTCAGTGATCTGCACAAGACGACACTTTTTGGTTCCCTAATAAACGAACAAAAAAATTGGATTCATACATTGAAACATGCATACTTTTGATTAATTGAAAAAATAAATAACGACAAAGCACTAAAATTGACACATACCTGAAGCTTGGCATATGGGAATGGATCAGGAGGTGCAGGTATAGTGTAAGAAACCGAAAACTGAGACGGTGCAGGGGTGGAAGCAGGTGCAGGGGTGGAAGCAGGTGTAGGGATGGAAGTAGGTGCAGGGGTGGAAGCGGGTGCAGGGGCGTACACTGATGAGCTAGAAGATTGATGCCCCTGACTCAGCTGTTGCATCAATCTCGCTTCCATTTGTTGCATCTGCTGCTGCAAATCAGATTGGAACTGCTGTGTCAACTTTCTTTCGATCTCCCCCATTTCTTCCTCCCACCCCATCCGCTGGGAGCGAGGAAAAACACCCCTCTGACGCACTGCGGATCCAAATCCTCAAACTCTCCCAGGGTAATCCTTCTTGCCAAGTGCTTTGTTCAATGGATCATCCTGACTATGAGGCTGGCCAAGAAAAGAATCAGCACCCTCTGCAGTCTTGCACATGCAATAAATCATTTAAATTATGAATTAGATCAAATAACCAAAACATACATAAATTGTAAGAAAAACTTATAAACTATTAAATATTACTCAGGACACTCACAATTTTTGCAGCTAAGTCTACAGTCTCCTTCCGCGGATAATACATTTCGCCGTCTCTTCTCTAATTGCCGGCCAAGCATGTATGCTTGTGCGCGATTCTCCTCATCTAGTCTCTGAATCGGCTCAACTGTGCTGTCCTCACGTATACACTTCAGATACCCCTTTTCAATCCAGCCTGGTATACGTCCCGCGTACCCAGCTCAGCCCATGTAGTGTGGGTTCTGATCTTTCAAGCGATTCTGTCGGGCTTTTTCCTGAACTGCCTGTGGAAAGAATACAATTCATTTTAACTTTATCCTGTTATATTAACAACATAAACTTAAAAGTTAATCTATGAAATCAATTACTTACCCTAAACTCAGGGGTGATATGTGCTTCATAGAATTCCTTCCACTCCTCCTTAGTGATCATGCCAGCGTACAACTCATAGGGAGGCACCTTCTTCGGGTTGTTCGTATTTGTCCAACCAGCCACCAGTCTATTTTTGAACGATCGCATATGCAAAGTAAGAAGTGACAACACTTTATCATATTCTTCATCTGGGATCTGGTACTTCTTCTTCAAGCTCGTCCACATGATCTTCTTTATTTCCGGATCTTGGTTCCTCCAGTGTTTGTTGATACACCAATGGGTCTCAACCAATCGACCCATGATGTTGGCAAACTTCTGCTTAGACGCGCCAGTGGGTCTAAGATACCTGTAATATATACAGTATATATGTTTTTCATACGTAGTATATATAGTACTACATATAAATGTATAAATATCAGTATATATATGAAAAAATAAGACAGTATAACATATAGGTGTAACATATACCTATCTCACACCAGATCAATCATGCCAGTCTCCTTCCTCTCATTTAGACCACATGACGGTCCTCGTGTCTTTCGTGGAGGGCCCTGAGAGGTCGTAGGAGCATCAGCGGCAACGACGATCTGTGTACACTCCGCTAACTGCATCTCTACATCTATCTCCATCTCCATCTCCATCTCCTCATCACACTGTAGGCGCATCTCATGATCGTTGGCATCCATAATCTGCACAATATAATTATAAAAATATATAGTTAGTGTCATAAATAGAGTCATAAACAATCATAAATTGTACACGCATGTGTTGAGCATTCACTTTTATGCCAGACTTACTTTTTGATCATTTTTCCACCCACAACCCTTCTCCATGATCTGATCTAGTGCACTGAAAGTTGTCACATTATCAACTTCCATTGGCATTTGGAGGGGAACATTGTCCATTTCACAGTCATAATCTTCCTCGTTCATAACACCATCAACACCAACTATCCGTCGCTTACTTTGCAATACAACTAACCATCTGGGATTACATTGATCACAACAGTAGAACACTTGTCTAGCTTTAGAAGCAACTATAAACGGTTCTTCTGTGTATGTCAATGCGTTTAGGTCAACCAACTTCATACCGTGTTCCACCTAACGGTAACTGCGCCTGTTGTCTACCCATTTGCATTTAAAGACACAAGTTTCATAATAGGTGTAGTTAAGGATCCAAATCTCCTGAATCACACCATAATACTCTTTCCTCATTGTCACTCCCTTACTACCCGCATCTTGATATATTTCCTGTGAAGCAATTAGATGAACACCACTGTTTTGATTTGTTGACTTACGATCTTGGCGTTCAGTATAAAAAGAGAACCCATTCACATCGAAACCCTCGTATGATAAAACATCAAGATTCGGACCGAGCGCTAATAACTTGACCATTTCAGTTACATTTCCTGAATCTTCATGCATAACTTTTTCTTTAAACCATGTAATGAATGTAGCCTTCTGCTTCTTCTTTAATCTCACTTGACTTATTGACGGGTGTTGTGTTCTAAGAGCGCTTAAGTGTGACACGAAGTATGGTTCAACACTTTCGACATGGCTCAACATGGTTAGATGTGCTTTACACAATGCAGCAAAATCAGGCCTTACCATTTTTTTCCCGATTGTACCTACACCTTGTAACTTGCCCTCATGTCTTGATCTCGGAAGTCCTATGTGATCCACGCCTTCTAAGTAGTGGGTGCAAAAGTCAATCACTTCCTCAGTTACATATCCTTCAACAATGCTTCCCTTTGGACGTCTACGGTTTTTTATTTTTTTAAGCACACCCATGTATCTTTCGAATGGATACATATACCTGAGATATAATGGGCCACACTCCTTGATCTCCCTTACTAAATGAACAAGCAGATGCACCATAATATCAAAAAATGAAGGTGAAAAATACATCTTCAACTGGCACATAGTGACAATTAGTTCAGCCTGCAACTTGTCCAGTGTCTGCACATCTAGAACTTTGGCAGAAACTCCATTGAAAAACACGCAAAAATTTGTAATGGTTTTCCTGACATCATGTGGGAGAATCCCACGAATTGCAATGGGAAGCAAATATTGCATCAAAACATGGTAGTCATGAGATTTCATCCCTACTAACTCGAGTTCAGACATGGACACCCAACTTCTTACATTGGAAGTGTACCCTGATGGTACTTTGATGTCAGAAAGGGCACTGTAAAAACTCTTTTTCCCCACTTTGGATAGAGTGTGACATGCGGGAGGCAGGAAGATACGTGTTCTTCTTTGTTGCGGGTGGAGCTCTTTTCGTATGCCCAACTCTACTAAATCTTTTCTCCCCTTTAAATGATCTTTTGTTTTCCCTTTAATGTTTAGCAACGTTCCACCAAGACTTTCGCCCACATTTTTCTCGACATGCATGGCATCACGACAATGCCTTAGTTGCAAAGTTGCCAATACTCAAGATCAAAAAATATCGACCTTTTCTTCCAAACACTCTTCTCAGTAGCTTTAGTTGGAGGACCAAAGTTGTTCACAATATCTTTCATCCGGTTATAAACATCGACACCTGATAAAGGTTGCCGAGTGAAATACCCCGAACTTAAATATAGGGATTAAAATTAATCTAATATGTATTTAAGGGCCTAATGGTACCTAATTAACATTGGTAAGGAAAAATAAATCCAAAAGAAATAAAGAAACGCTTAAAAGGCGAAAAACGCTAAATAAGCGTTAAATAACCATAGGAGGTATGAGACCTCGGTTAGCGTATTATATGGATTCTAAAGGCTTAATAAGGCCTAAACAATATATGGGAACAACTCCCGAAGGAAACGGATCCAAATAATGAATTAAAACGCTAATAGAGCTTTAGAGCACGTTTTTTGAGAAAACCCGAAAATGTGACTTTAAGTAGTCAAACGGACACGTAAAAATTATAAATCATTAAATAATAATTATTAAGCATTAATGGGAGCTTAATAGTCAATAAAAATAATTAAACGAGGAAATTCCGGATAACGGGCCCGGTTAGTGAATAGTACCGAAGCCGGGTAAAATAACGAGTGTTTTCTGTAAAAGACGAAAAACGCTCCAACTAGTGTAACTGTATGGGAGCTGGTTTTAATGGGTTAAATTAACCTCTCTCACACACATGTAACTAGCTAATTAAATAAGAGAGCAAAAGTAAAAAGGTGGGGAAGTAAAAAGCACTCACACTCTCTCTCTCCCCTCATTTCTCTCTTCTCTCTCCCATTTCTTTCCTCCCCATCGTGCTCTCTCTCTTCCTCCTCCCTCTGGCTGCGATTTGGAAGCTCCCCCAACAACAACAATGGCAACTTTCACACACTCTCCCATGCTCTACCTCCATTTGAGCTCCAATCACAAAAATAATTACATATTTGTAATCCCCTCATCATCCTCTACACTTCTCTCTTTTCAAAATCCAAAAATGAGGAAGTTCATTTTCGTGGGTATACCCCATTGGTGAAGAAAATAGCATCAATGTGTAGCTTGGAGTCTCCTCTTTCCAACAAGGTATAAATCTCCATAAAAGATTCAAGTTTTCTCCATTTTTCTTTGGTAGCTGATTTTGGCTCTTTGTAATGCCTTGTTTCTCTCTCTCTTTTGAGCATAATATCAATCTTGCAATGGGGGTGGATTCACCTTCTTGAACCAAGGGCTAAAGCCCCTCCTAAAACACTCCAAAGGTAAACCCTAGAATTTTCATTTTAAACACTTCAATGAATTAGTGTTAATTTAAGGGTTAGTAGTTTAATTTCAATTGTTTTGTGTGCTTGGGTGATGGGAATGGAGTTTGGCAACTCCATTCCCCATATGGCCGAATTGGGCAAGAAGGAGAGAAGAGAAGAAGTGGAAAAGAAAAGAGGAAATAAAAGCTTAAGGTAAGAGCTCTTTACTAATGTTAATTTTTAGTGCATTAGAGTAATGGAAATGGGTGAGCAAATAAAAGAACCTAAACTATTGTATTGGTATGGTAGTATTGGAAGTTTGAGTATTTGTGAATTGGTATGTGAATTGTGGGCCTTGGAGCCAAAGGATTGTGTATGAGTATTAGTATTGATGTTTGAAGGAGTATTGGTGTATTGGGATGGAATTATATTTGCTTAATTTCTGGTAGGACCCTTGTATGGTGTGGCTAGTTAGGAATGAATTTGGTGAGTGAGAATTGGTATGTGTGGCCAAGTAAGAAAAGTAGATGAACTATGGCAAAATTTCGGTAGGAAAAAGTGCATTTATGGATGACTTGGTATATGGGAGAACCAAGGTATGTATTGGGGATAGTAGAGATGTTTGATAACCACATATTGGTAGTTGTAGCATGAGGATCTAAGAGGGTAAAATCTGTAGCAAAGAGTGCTAGGATGCATTGGAGAGATTTGAAGAAATTAAGTGTATTTGGAGAACTCAAGATGAGTGTATGATGCCTTGAAAACAAATTTGAGAAGGATTTAGGTAATGAGAAGAACTAGGATGTAAAACAATGCATTTTGAATGCTAGGAGTAGCATTGGTTGAGGAAGTATTGGATGGTAGGATTGAGCTTAAAAGTCTGTATAATGGATTAAGAAGTGAATTAGCATGGTTTAGAGTGTTTAACTAGTGCTAAAACATGTTAGGATGAATGTAGGAAGATTGGGGAAGCAATGGGTCAAATTGGGAAAGAAAAACAAGGTCTGTAGCAGTTTTCTGCTACCGTCCGACCCAGAGTCTGGGTCGGAGAGTGGGTCGGACGGAGCTTGGACACAGGACCGAAACTTTCTGGAACGGTCCGACCCAGAGGAGTATGGGTCGGACGGAACAGTGCTGGGTCGGACGGGAAGAATTTCAGAGGATGAAAATCTACTGGAATGGTCCGACCCAGGGCTTGGGTCGGACGACCCATAACTTATATAAAAAACTATAGGATTACAACTAGTATGTATATAAATATATGCATACCCACCTATACATATGTATATATATATGTAAGTAAATCATGGATAAGCAATGAAAAATAAGTAAGTGAAATGTAAGTATAAAGAATGTAAGACTTAGTAAGTATGAGGTGAGAAACGTAAGAGTAATTAATGATAGTTAGATTAATCATTCGACTGTATGTATATCATAGGATTTGAATTGTGAACACCGGAGGAACGTTGGGATACAAGTACAACGGTGAAAGGTATGATTTCTTCATGCCCTGTATCCTAATCTGGTTACCCCGATTTGTGTGCTTACTTGATCACCAATAAGATAAATGCATGAATCGGACTATATTACACTTACTTGTGCTTGTTTATATTGTTCTTGGTATATTTCTCTTGAACAATAGTTTGTATAATTCATGTAATATATGAATGATGATGTGGTGTAAATGAATCTTGTATTGTACTTATGTATTGTATTGCATTTCGTATGAATGTGTATTGAGCAATGTATTTGGGAATGTGGCTTGAGTGTTGACTTCTACTAAAATCCTAACTACCTAACTCCTAACTTAAGTGAGTAAATTGGAATGAGTAGAAGTCCGATATAGTTTTGGCCACGCGTGAGGATGAGGAGACACAAGAGGTTGGATCCGATTCCTGGTTCGTATGCTGGTCCACGGCCCAAATCCCTTAAGTGGGTAGCATCCTGGATTAGTGAACCAAGTAAATCCCGGTGGTGGGACCGTGTAGTCCCCGGGCCGGAGGTCCCGACGAATTAACATGAGTAAGAGCAAGAAAGTAAGTATGTATGAGTATGAGTATGAGTATGTATGCGTATGTATGAAGTAACGAGTAAAAGAGTAATCTCCACCCGATTAACCCGGGTGGACCAATGAAGCTAACCAGTATTGTAAATTGTGTATGTATTAAGTATGTGTATTCGGAAGAAGGTAAGTATATAATTGATGGTGATATTGTATTCCTTGTATGTAATGAAGTGTATGTATGTTTGCCTTGCGTAAGTATTATTGTATTGTGTATAAGAGCATGTATGCCTGTATGTTTGTATGAAAATGAACTGCATGTATTCGACCAAGTGGTCGGTGTACCCTCACTAGTACGCGAGGTATGCGGTTATCATGCGCAGCGAAAGCTGACCCCCTAGGGGGATCATTTTTAGTGTGCAGGTACCTGAAGCGAAAATGGTCAAGATAAGAGACCGGAGGCACACCCTTGTATCTAGAAACTAAGTAGTTGTGAGGAATGGGTAGTAGATAGACTCTTAGTGAGTATGTATGCTTTTGGAATAGGCAATATACTTGTATAAGGATCCTAGTAAACTCGGTATGTGGATTATAATGTATTGTACTTGGAGTTTGTATTGAGTGAAGATGGTAGCATGTATTTGGTAAATGGTGTATGTATTGCAGAGATGTAGTACTCGGGATTCCGGTCCATCAGACTGATGCTGTATGTAGAAGTAGTAGCCTTGTTAGTCATGAGGGTCACTAACGGCATTGTATCACCCACTATATGTAAGTATGTATCCACTGCGTGTACCTTATGTGTAAGGAGATTGGACGGTAAACATTGTATTAATAGTAGGGGTGTTACAAAAAGTGGTATCAAGCGAAGTATCGCTCTGATGACTGGAAATACCAAGTTTAGGAATACCGAGTTAGGAATTAGAAGCTTAGGGCTAAGGGCTGAGTGTTAGCATTAGAGATATGCTAGTTAGGAATTCCCGGTGAGTACCGGATACCTACAATACCAGTCCCGCCCGCCGCGAACCCCATTGTATAACTTGGGAAAGGACGCCAGAGAGAAGAAAAGTCCTCTCATACTCGGGGAAACCCGATCTGGCAGTTGTGAAGCAATCACACAGTAAACAAGAACCGACATATAGTAAATTCCAAGGATTGGAAGCCCGGAAATGGATCCCGGTTAAAACACAATACCCGCACTCCATAGCGGTGGAACGAGCACTCCAACCACGAGGAGGCTGCAACTTACAACAGCACGGGGCGACGTGCTTAGCAGTCGCGAGACCTAGCTAGACAGCCAGTAGCAGGAAAGAAGCACTAACCGTGCAATGGAATGGAAAAAGGAGTAATAACAGAACCCGAGACACAAGTCTACGGGATAGTAATACTTGAATAATACCACCAACGGTATGCTAGCTGACTAAGGACATAGTCAGGAACGGTTAACTCCAAAAACCACAACGCCAATGGGGTTACAATACCTGGCCAGCATAGCTTACACAGCTACAAGAACAACCATGAGATATAATTCGATAGGACTACAAGAGTAGTGCCTAAACAAGGTAGGCTCAGTAACCACCACAAATGTGTGGGAACGAGCCACAAGGAACGACACTAAACCAAATAGAATGGGAGTCTCCAAGGATTGGAGAAACATCCCGATTAACAATAATCACGTCAAGATCATTGAGAATCTACCTAAAGGATCGAGTATACCAATTATAGATCAATAAGATCAAGGAAAGAGTCAATACGACTAACAAATGCGAGTGGAAACGGTACCGTGATCGGTATATGATTACTCAAAAACCACCAGTACCACGCACTTGCCACGACAAGTGCAGTAAGGACAGAGATACATAAAGGAAGTCTAACACACCACAGGTACATAGTAATGTACCGTGACTACGATGAAGCAATTACTGGATCACAAATCCTGACACTGAAGGAATGGAACCTTGGAAAGGCCTAACGGCCCGACCACTGTATTTAGAACATACCAGTCGGCGAGAAGCTAGACTTGGTCAAGACCTCAAACATGGCTATGCCATGAAGAACATCTTTTAACACCGAACCGTTGTTTTCAAACCAAGTTTTCTTTCAAAACCACAAACCTTCTTTTAAACCTTGGATTTTAGCACCAACAAAATCACGGTGAGTATCATAAGACGATACAAGAGGAGTTGACAAAAGAATACTTCACCTAGGCGTGTGATGAACACTACGAGTGTACCCAATTACGGGATGTGGGACAACTGCACTCCGAAGGAGCTTGCGGGCCTGACATATAGTTGGGTAAGTGGTAACGTATTAACATGGTACCCCACGTATGTATACATGTAGTGTACGACACACGGGAAGTAGTCAACTCCGTTCTACGGACTATGAGTGAAATCAAACCAGAACACCTGGATACCTCAGACAATCAAGTGAAAAGGAACTCAGAGAATCCATCTGAAGGTAAGGAATAAGAACTAGAAAGTGCAAAGAGCACAAACTAGTAAGTATAGACATTGGATATGTCTCAAAGACATCAAGTAAGTACATGACAGCTGGAGGTATACCAAGCCTAACACAGTAAGGCAATCGCCTAACGAAAACACCACAATACTCAACAAACGGGACATGATTCCCAAGAGTAATCACAAGATTACCACTAAACATAATCCATCATTGATGAGAATATTAAACCTAGTCTCAAGCGCTAGGAGCAAGTATAAACGGTCTACCCAACGACGGGAGACGTTATAATCCTAAAGGGAATAACTTAATACAATACCATAAGACGGTATAGAGGACAACACATGTTATAAACATTAGCCGGATGTAACGGCATAACTACCAACACCCAGGAGCGACCCTTGAAGGGTGTCTGCGTTAACAACAGTTAAACAAGCGTAATGATATGAGCACGGGAGCTAAAACGAACACTCGGTTAGGACACCGAAGGGATTTCACTTAACAGGAAATACCCTAGGGGACTGAGAGGCACCTATTAATACCATTTTGCCTAAAGGGCCTCCTATGAATGGAAGCGTGATGTCACGACTTGCCATGGAGCCCAGTAATATCTCCATCCTGTGATGGTATACAAGGAGTGGAAACAGGTATAAGCAGCTTGCAAAAAAACATAGCTCGCAGCAATACGGCTTAAAAGCCACCAACTAACTATGTTATGTAAACCTTAATGGTTGCATAACCCACACCATTTGAGAGCAAGACTTGCAAGAGATATTATCTCATACGGCAAGAAATCAGCAACTGGACCATCCGTTCAAACCCAACATCCTGAGTGGCTTGGAGTAATGGCCATCTCAGTGTCACTGTCACTAGAGTACCAGTCTAGTATACAATTGACAAGCTTTAATTACCCTTTATGCCTACTGTAGCAATAATAACACATAGGCATAAGAATTAGGATAATGCCAACATTGGTCTAGTCCACATTTGGACACTGCGAGAAACCCAAGGGAAGGTACCCCTCGTTAACCGAAGACCACCAATGCGGTGAAGATGTGAACCCTTAGAAAAAGCTTCCATCTACTATAACGATTAAGCCTACGCAATAGTTATTGCCGAGGGATGATGGAATAAGGAAATGAGATTTCCAAATCATTACAACGTAAAGGAGTAAGCATACACCTATGCACCTAAGCATGTGCGAACCATTGTATAAACACCAACATGGTGAACCTCGTCATGAGATCTATGAGTGGAAACAACCCCTCAACAAGAATCTTCACTTGTCAGTGATAAAATACCCTTCAATTGAAGAACGGGACCAGAAAAACCCTCGAAAGTTCTTGGGCTGTCCCGGCGATGTATATACAAGTAAAACTACACAGCTGGAGCCTATAACCAACGCTCAGCACGAGAAGACAGTAATTGTCAAAAACAATCAATGAGAGTGCACATTGCACACCAAGAATGACCAACGCTCAAGAGAGCTTATAACCCGATAAATTACCTTATCCTTGGCCAACCAAGATAATTGGTAAATGGTATCATAAATGATGAAAATAATGTGAGGTAAGCTAACCTACACATGAAACCTAAAAGGGAAGAACATCTCCACATTGAGAGGATATTAATGTTGCGGTATGCTACGACAACCGTCATATACACGAACATTGAAAACCCCAGGGTATTCATACCATAAGGGAATGGTGCCAATGACAATGACAATAAGTAAAGAGGAACTACCACAGTAACAGAAACAGTGAAAACAATGTTGTACAATGAGTAAGATTACGACGCGCAACAAGCGACCGCTATGAGGAAGTAGCAGATAATGACATGGAGTATAAGTACGAAATGACAGGCATAAATATTCCTTCCTATCACATAAGTGACTTACGGTCAAGCGTATACTCCTCTGCACTCTGTATGACTGAGTGTTTTGGTATTGCACTTGTGCAGCTAATGATCTAATGGGATGGCTAGGGATATGGAGAATGTAAACCGTAGGGAATCTTTCTTTTCACCACAAACATGGCATAAGCCAGTTAAGCAAGATTAGCAACAGGCCGTGCGGCCTAAGGCCAAAGAAGCACGAAGAGTGTACAATACACTAACAATCACAAAATGTGAATTCCAATGGAATAAAGGAGAAAGGAGACTTAAGAAAGTCACTAGGACTGACGCATATCAATGCAAGGTCATACAAGTAAAGAACACTTGTACTGAACCAGGAGAACTGGTATGATCCATAAGCTATTGACAACAGAGGAAGCACTACAACTAAGTAGTGACTTAACCTCACCCGACAATAAGTCGGAGGAACTTAGTGAGCAATCGCGAGAGTACAGATAGTATGTATAATGAATTACCAGGAAGCTGGTTATAATCTAAACTCGTTGAGTTCAAAGCAATAAAAGAACACCACACTTGTTTGTAAACCTTATTCCCACAATAAAGGGATAGAAAGGCGATGAGTAACACATCTATAATAACCAAAGAGTGAATTAAGCACTAAGATTATCAGGGTCGCGCAGCAGAAGCTAGTGGGCCCTAACAAAGAAATGTAATACACCCAGTAAGTATGAGAGATTGGCTATTAATGCCTTAAAGCCTAATAGGCTAGAACCGAATTGACAATGAGTTAAACAAACCCATAAAGAAATTCATGATCTAAGGACTAAACCATTGTATAGTATACCGTAGTGAAGCTAAAATGCTTCAAAATGCCCGAACTTAGTAAACCGATGTTCAATATTAACATATAGGAGATTACGTGGGCATAATCCCTTTTAAGGGGGTAGAGCGAAAACCGCTTAATGTAAGTTTTGTGATTAAAACACATAAACCATAAGGTGCATAGCACAAATAAAAATCAAATTGATGATTGGTACTATGTTAAATAAGCATATGTATTCATTCATATTGAATTGTGGTAACTAGGCATTAGACATGCAAATACCATAGGGTGAATATACCTATCTTGTAACACCAGTGTAAGAGTATTAGTAAAGAAGAGTAATGAGTAGTGGACGGAGCTCCACAAGTATTGTAAACCTTAAAGAAGTAGTACGAAAGGATTAAGAATGGTAGAGGAATATAGCCATGAGTAGTGTATTCGTAAGTATGCTATTGGAAGTAAATCGAGGACAACTGAATTTCGTAAGTACTGTAGTCCTTAGCTAGAATATTTGAGATGAAGGAGAGTAGTGAATGGAAGTAGTAACAGTCGATGAAAGGAGTATTTAGGTATTGGATCTCGAAGCAAGTAATTGGAAGTAGAGTGAGGACGATTGATGGACTGAATTCCATCCTTTGGAGATGTGTGAAACAGTAATCATGACTAGGAAGAGTAAAAAGATAGAAAATTGAATTAATCAAATTATCTGTTTGTTTGAAACTGATGTGGGAAGTTGAACTTGATCCTGATCAAATCGAGGGAAACCGAACACAAATTGGAGTGGAAAGATAGTTCAACACTGGTGCTGATCACATCAGGGTCGAACGATTCTTGAAGCTCCCCTTAAGTGGTCACAAGAATCACATAGGATAGAAGTAACGAATATAAATTGGAATTTGGAGTTGTGTGTTTTAGAAAATTTTTAATTGGTAGTAGTGAAAGAATTTCCTTTAGTATGGAGAATGAGGATCTGCTAGAAGTGTGTACCGAAGAAGATAGTAAGGTTGTATGTTGTATTATTCCAAGGGCAGCGGGACATAGAGGAGTCCTGTGTCTAGATGACCGGAGTGCCTGCGGGATTGTATGTGTATTGCATTGCTTTGGGGATAGCTTTGCACTGTATGTATGTATGAACGTTGTAATGAGGAACCAGATAGTCGGTAGTAGTGCGGATTGGAGTAACTATTGTATATTGGTATAGTATGGTATGTAGGAACCTTGAGGGATGGATTTGGGAATTGTAAGGAGGAAGGATGTACGACTTTGGCACTAGACAAGTATAAAGGAGTAAGTATAGTAATCCCATAACCTCGAACAACTTTGAGGACAAAGTTCTTAAGGGGGGTAGATTGAAATACCCCGAACTTAAATATAGGGATTAAAATTAATCTAATACGTATTTAAGGGCCTAATGGTACCTAATTAACATTGGTAAGGAAAAATAAATCCAAAAGAAATAAAGAAACGCTTAAAAGGCGAAAAACGCTAAATAAGCGTTAAATAACCATAGGAGGTATGACACCTCGGTTAGCGTATTATATGGATTCTAAAGGCTTAATAAGGCCTAAAAAATATATGGGAACAACTCCCGAAGGAAACGGATCCAGATAATGAATTAAAACGCTAATGGAGCTTTAGAGCACGTTTTTCGAGAAAACCCGAAAACGTGACTTTAAGTGGTCAAACGGACCCGTAAAAATTATAAATCATTAAATACTAATTATTAAGCATTTATGGGAGCTTAATAGTCAATAAAAATAATTAAACGAGGAAATTCCGGAAAACGGCCCGGTTAGTGAATAGTACCGAAACCGGGTAAAATAACGAGCGTTTTCTGTAAAAGACGAAAAATGCTCCAACTAGTGTAACTGTATGGGAGCCAGTTTTAATGGGTTAAATTAACCTCTCTCACACACATGTAACTAGCTAATTAAATAAGAGAGCAAAAGTAAAAAGGTGGAGAAGTAAAAAGCACTCACACTCTCTCTCTCCCCTCATTTCTCTCTTCTCTCTCCCATTTCTTTCCTCCCCACCGTGCTCTCTCTCTTCCTCCTCCCTCTGGCTGCGATTTGGAAGCTCCCCCAACAACAACAATGGCAACTCTCACTTCTCTCCCATCCCCTACCTCCATTTGAGCTCCACTCACAAAAATAATTACATATTTGTAATCCCCTCATCATCCTCTACACTTCTCTCTTTTCAAAATCCAAAAATGAGGAAGTTAATTTTCGTGGGTATACCCCATTGGTGAAGAAAATAGCATCAATGTGTAGCTTGGAGTCTCCTCTTTCCAACAAGGTATAAATCTCCATAAAAGATTCAAGTTTTCTCCATTTTTCTTTGGTAGCCGATTTTGGCTCTTTGTAATGCCTTGTTTTCTCTCTCTCTTTTGAGCATAATATCAATCTTGCAATGGGGGTGGATTCACCTTCTTGAACCAAGGGCTAAAACCCCTCCTAAAATACTCCAAAGGTAAACCCTAGAATTTTCATTTTAAACACTTCAATGAATTAGTGTTAATTTAAGGGTTAGTAGTTTAATTTCAATTGTTTTGTGTGCTTGGGTGATGGGAATGGAGTTTGGCAACTCCATTCCCCATATGGCCGAATTGGGCAAGAAGGAGAGAAGAGAAGAAGTGGAAAAGAAAAGAGGAAATAAAAGCTTAAGGTAAGAGCTCTTTACTAATGTTAATTTTTAGTGCATTAGAGTAATGGAAATGGGTTAGCAAATAAAAGAACCTAAACTATTGTATTGGTATTGTAGTATTGGAAGTTTGAGTATTTGTGAATTGGTATGTGAATTGTGGGCCTTGGAGCCAAAGGATTGTGTATGAGTATTAGTATTGATGTTTGAAGAGTATTGGTGTATTGGGATGGAATTATATTTGCTTAATTTCTGGTAGGACCCTTGTATGGGTGTGGCTAGTTTAGGAATGAATTTGGTGAGAATTGGTATGTGTGGCCAAGTAAGAAAAGTAGATGAACTATGGCAACATTTCGGTAGGAAAAAGTGCATTTATGGATGACTTGGTATATGGGAGAACCAAGGTATGTATTGGGGATAGTAGAGATGTTTGATAACCACATATTGGTAGTTGTAGCATGAGGATATAAGAGGGTAAAATCTGTAGCAAAGAGTGCTAGGATGCATTGGAGAGATTTGAAGAAATTAAGTGTATTTGGAGAACTCAAGATGAGTGTATGATGCCTTGAAAACAAATTTGAGAAGGATTTAGGTAATGAGAAGAACTAGGATGTAAAACAATGCATTTTGAATGCTAGGAGTAGCATTGGTTGAGGAAGTATTGGATGGTAGGATTGAGCTTAAAAATCTGTAGCATAGGTAAAACAAAAACTGTTACATGTGAGGGAAAAGAAGTGGGGAAAATTGTGTAAGTTGCTTGATGGATTTAGTATGGAATTGTATAATGGATTAAGAAGTGAATTAGCATGGTTTAGAGTGTTTAACTAGTACTAAAACATGTTAGGATGAATGTAGGAAGATTGGGGAAGCAATGGGTGAAATTGGGAAAGGAAAACAAGGTCTGTAGCAGTTTTCTGCTACCGTCCGACCCAGAGTCTGGGTTAGACAGAGGGTCGGACGGAGCTTGGACACAGGACCGAAACTTTCTGGAACGGTCCGACCCAGAGGAGTATGGGTCGGACGGAACAGTGCTGGGTCGGACGCGAAGAATTCTAGAGGATGAAAATCTACTGGAATGGTTCGACCCAGGGCTTGGGTCGGACGCTGGGTCGGACGACCCATAACTTATAAAAAAAAAACTATAGGATTACAACTAGTATGTATATAAATATATGCATACCCACCTATACATATGTATATATATATGTAAGTAAATCATGGATAAGTAATGAAAAATAAGTAAGTGAAATGTAAGTATAAAGAATGTAAGACTTAGTAAGTATGAGGTGAGAAACGTAAGAGTAATCGAATTAAGTTAATGATAGTTAGATTAATCATTCGATTGTATGTATATCATAGGATTTGAATTGTGAACACCGGAGGAACGTTGGGATACAAGTACAACGGTGAAAGGTATGATTTCTTCATGCCCTGTATCCTAATCTGGTTACCCCGATTTGTGTGCTTACTTGATCACCAATAAGATAAATGCATGAATCGGACTATATTACACTTACTTGTGCCTGTTTATATTGTTCTTGGTATATTTCTCTTGAACAATAGTTTGTATAATTCATGAAATATATGAATGATGATGTGGTGTAAATAAATCTTGTATTGTACTTATGTATTGTATTGCATTTCGTATGAATGTGTATTGAGCAATGTACTTGGGAATGTGCCATGAGTGTTGACTTCTACTAAAATCCTAACTACCTAACTCCTAACTTAAGTGAGTAAATTGGAATGAGTAGAAGTCCGATATAGTTTCGGCCACGCGTGAGGATGAGGAGACACAAGAGGTTGGATCCGATTCCTGGTTCGTAAGCTGGTCCACGGCCCAAATCCCTTAAGTGGGTAGCATCCTGGATTAGTGAACCAAGTAAATCCCGGTGGTGGGACTGTGTAGTCCCCGGGCCGGAGGTCCCGACGACTTAACATGAGTAAGAGCAAGAAAGTAAGTATGTATGAGTATGAGTATGAGTATGAGTATGTATGCGTATGTATGAAGTAACGAGTAAAAGAGTAATCTCCACCCAATTAACCCGGGTGGACCAATGAAGCTAACCCGTATTGTAAATTGTGTATGTATTGAGTATGTGTATTCGGAAGAAGGTAAGTATATATTGATGGTGATATTGTATTCCTTGTATGTAATGAAGTGTATGTATGTTTGCCTTGCGTAAGTATTATTGTATTGTGTATAAGAGCATGTATGCCTGTATGTTTGTATGAAAATGAACTGCACGTATTTGACCAAGTGGTCGGCGTACCCTCACTAGTACGCGGGGTATGCGGTTATCATGCGCAGCGAAAGCTGACCCCCTAGGGGGATCGTTTTTAGTGTGCAGGTACCTGAAGCGAAAATGGTCAAGATAAGAGACCGGAGGCACACCCTTGTATCTAGAAAGTAAGTAGTTGTGAGGAATGGGTAGTAGATAGACTCTTAGTGAGTATGTATGATTTTGGAATAGGCAATATACTTGTATAAGGATCCTAGTAAACTCGGTATGTGGATTATAATGTATTGTACTTGGAGTTTGTATTGAGTGAAGATGGTAGCATTTATTTGGTAAATGGTGTATGTATTGCAGAGATGTAGTACTCGGGATTCCGGTCCATCAGACCGATGATGTATGTAGAAGTAGTAGCCTTGTTAGTCACGAGGGTCACTAACGACATTGTATCACCCACTGTATGTAAGTATGTATCCACTGCGTGTACCTGATGTGTAAGGAGATTGGACGGTAAGCATTGTATTAATAGTAGGGGTGTTACACCGAGCTACAACATGATCATTCATACCGTTAAATTCATTTGTAATCTTTCGGTACATATGATGTCTTGGAAGGAATTTTTGATAACCCATGTACACAGTTTTTCCACTACATTTCAATCGGATATTGCATGTGTTATCACCGCAAACAGGACACGCTAATGCTCCTTTGATTGTATATCCCGATAGGTTTCCGTATGCTGGAAAGTTGTTTATCGTACAAAACAGCATAGCACGCCGTTTGAAGTTTTCCTTTGCATAAGAATCATATACTGTTGCTCCCTTACTCCATAAGAGTTTCAAGTCATCAATAAGCGGCTGCAGAAACACATCAATATTATTCCTCGACTGTTTTGGACCAGATATCAACATTGATAGAAAAATATGCCTAGGCTTCATGCACAACCATGGTGGGAGGTTGTATACAGTCAACAGAACAAGCCAAGTACTGTGTACACTACTCAAAGTGCCGTACGGGTTCATTCCATCCGTGCATAAGCCAAGTCTTAAATTTCTTGATTCTATACCAAACTCAGGATACATTCTATCAATGTTTCTACATTGCGGTGAATCAGCAGGATGTCTTAATTTACCATCGCCCACCCTATGTGTTGTATGCCACCTAAGGTTTTCAGCATCCTTCGGAACTGCAAATAACCGCCTAAACCTTGGGATTATTGGTAAATACCATAACACCTTCGCTGGGGAACTAACCTTTGGCTTGTTGCCATCCTGATGATCTTTCTTTACATAACATGATTCACCACATTTATGACAAAAATCATGTAGCTCATACTCCTTCCAGAACAAAATACACCCCGATGGACAAGCATGTATTTTCTTGTACTCCATACACATTGGACACATTAACTTCTTCGCCTCATAAGTAGTTGTAGGTATGACATTGTCCGCTAGTAGTATCTCCTTAATAATTTGCAATAGTTCCGTGAAACTTACATCGCTCCATCCGTGTTTCGACTTGTCATTAAATAGTTTCAGGGTCACACTTAATTTGTTCAGTGTCAATGCATCACATCCAGCGTACAATGGTTCTTTACATGACTGCACACAGTTTTCATGTGTACTCGGTTTGTTGGTAAAGTATTGTTCTACATCTTCCAACAGTGTGTCAAGGTTCGCATCTTCTGTCTCGTCGTTAATCGTGCAGTTGTCATCATCCCCAAAGTTTTCCGTGTCATCCCCAAAGTTTTCAGTGCCGTCCAATTATGATTGTTCTACTGAAGCCTCTGCATCATAGTCAAACACATCCACTGCTTGCTGACCATGCCATACTACTATGTCTTCATAATCTTTTGTAAACCCACGACGAATCAAATGGTCCTTAATTTTCTCAATATCTCTATACTTGAAGTCGTTTTTGTAGTCGATGCATGGACACAAAATATATCCCTTATCCCTCGGTTGAAGATTGTTGACTAGGATCTTACAGAACTTATCGACCCCTTGTAGGTAATCGTTGTCAAGTCTATCATTGTACATCTTTGAACGCTCCATCTCTTTCTGTAAGATCGATGTATTACTTTACAGCTGATCGATATCGTTCATATGTTGGCAGATATTAGTCTAGTTACTTTTAAAAATTTTACAACCTAAACCCATCCAATCACGTTCAATCTCACATGCGAACAAGTTTATAAAAAACAATTCATTGAAAATTTCGGTAGCATTTCCCTTCCGTTCTTCTAGTGTATAAATGAATGTATACACTTGAAGAACAAAAGGGAAAAGCTACCGAATTTTTAAATGAAATGTTTTTAATAAACTTGTTCACTACCTAGAAGGTGAGATCAAATGTGATTGGACAGTCCCGACGGGGACTATCCAAGATATACCTCTAGTAGGTATATCTTGGACGGGTGACTATGTTCTAGTATATTTAATAGCTATTAAGAGAAATACTATATAAACAATTAAGAACTAATTAGAGAAAATTATAAACTAACCTAATCTGAGGAGTAGTAGTCTGCTTAGTCCTGATGTGAAAAAGCTAGACTTCAATCAACCAGCCCGTATCAGGTGTGACAATGAAAAGTACTACCAATGCCTACAGGAGATAGTTTGTACACAACGATAATTACATTACGAATCCAATAATTCAATAGTTTGACAAAATTTTTTGGGAAATCCAACTGAATCCCCCCTAAAAATATAGGGTTTCACCACAATAGAGCATGTACAAGAGGTGACAGTTTGGTTTGCAAAATTTATCCCAAACACTTAATCCTAATAAACACATTAATCTTAAATAGAGCATGTATATTCCTGATCGACAGTTTGGTTTTGTAAAATTTCACCATAACTACGTGGTTATATTTGTATGCCCAAACACATTATATTTTTCGCCTAATAAACACATTAATCTCAAGTCCATTTGGACACAACCAGCAAGTACCAAAAATTAGCTCAGGCGACAGTTTAATTGGTTTGCAAAATTAATTAATCCCAAACACTTAATCCTAATAATTAAACACATTAATCCCAACCACAACATGTTTATATGTTCCTGATCGATCAGTTTGGTTAGCAAAATTACCTCCAACAGAATCAAGAATATAAGCGATAGAGCATGGATCGATGTTACGCCAGTTGGGTTGTAAAATTAATTACTGCAGATGATCAACATACTGAGCGACGGGCATGTATGTTCCTGTTCGATCGCAGGTTGCAAAATTAATAAGAGTGAAAGAGTAGAAATATATATGTTCCTGTTCGCAGACTTGATGAATTACCGAAACAGAGGCGACAGGCATGCCTGTATATTTGGGTCGATCGATGATCATCAGAGAATGAAGATGCATGCGCGCGCACGCAAATATCGGGAGAAATTAAGCAACGCGTAGCAGGCGCGAGAGACGGCCGGAAAGCGGCGGCAGTGGCATGGACGGCGACGGCAGTGGCGGCGATGGCGCAGTAGCTAGCGAACGGTACTGGGGTACGTATTTTGTGAGCTCAGTCGAGAGAGAGGTAGAGGGTTACGTTGTAACAGAGAGCGCAGGAGAGATTAAATTTTTTCGGGAAAGTGGGGTGTTATTCAGGCAACATAAAGGACGCTTCATTTAAGAAGCATTTTTTATGCTGAGAGTAAAAAACATAAAGAACGCTTCTAAACGGAAGTGTTCTTTATGTTGAGCGTTTTAGAGACATAAAAATGCTTTCTATGTGAAGCGTTCTTTATACGTTTCATATAAAGAACGCTTATTTCCCAAGCGTTTTTTTTGTCTTTGGGCGCGATACAATAAAGAACGCTTCTTAAGTGAAGCGTTTTTTAAAATGTCAGGCCTAAACCCTAAATACAACGCCTTACTTTATAATTGTTCTTTAATATGCTAAAAAAATGATTTACAAATATAACCATTTTTAAAAGGGAATTTTTTTTCTTTTTTTTCCAGCAGTGACAACTCTATACGGGTAGAAAAAATCCCGGTCAGAGTACAGTGAGTAGATTACGACCGAGAGTATCGAACCCAAGAGACTTAATAGAAAATCAGTCCTAATCCTAGTAATAGCCTATTCTAAAACAAGGGGGAAAAGTAAATATCAATTCTAAACTAAATAATCTAACTAAAAATCCTAACTAAGTGGTATATACAATGAAATATATTTGATTCGGGATGATACTCAACATAAGAACAAATATGATCACAAAAACCAAGTTGACAAGTTTCGAATTAACCCTCTTGAACGTGCCGGATAGGTTGCCGGACAAAAGATCCATGACACCTTCAAGAACTTTGAATGTGCCGGACATCAAATATCCGGCATGTCACCCGGCATGTTCAAAATGTCAAGATCGATTTAACGCTCTCAGACCATTATCGAATCCAGCAAATCTCTTGCAAGAAACGAACAAGAAAGAGGAGAATAGAAATAGGTTAATTCCAGTCTTAGATCTTATTACCCATCCATAGAACAATAAACTTTTAGACCACTAAGATCCCTTAACCAATTCTCAAAGAATTTTGAAGATAAGGAAGAACAAGTAGCGAACTTTATTCTTCTCACACTAGAACCAAATCTTAGTTTACTCATCAACTTTGATTGATAATCACAAAAGTCTTACAAGGAAAACCATTCCTAACCAAAGAAGACAAAGAATTCCCCCTCAACCATCTACACCAAATGCAAGAAGAAAACACAAGAGGAATAAGGAAATGGCCATAGCCTTAACCCAATGGAGATTACTTCTCTTCGTGTGGATGATCGGGCAGAACTTCCTTGGACACCAACACATGGAATGGAGGCGGAATTAGAGTTGTGAATGGAGTGTATGTGGGTGTTGAAGTGTAGAGAAATGAGTAGGCTCACGGCCTATTTATACATTTCATTTTCTCTTTGTGTCGGATGTAATGCCGAGTAAGAAGTACCCGACACATAATAAAACACATGCCAACCGTTTAACGGTCGAAACCTCCAAGTTGGAGCGAAACGATGCATGTGCCGGACAGGGAATGTCCGGCACCATACCCGGCATCGATTGAGTCGTCAACGGTCAATAACTGCTATCTTTTGGTGAATGGTGACGACTTTTCACTTGTGCCGGATAAGTAGTACCCGACACTATGCCCGGCAGTACTTCCTTTCTGCTCCATACTTGTGTCGTGCGTCAATTATCCGGCATTATGTCTGACATTGCTTGGTCAGAAGCTATTCCTTGTATAAAAACATAGAAACATAAGCCTGAACATATATAATAAACTTTATACAAAATATAACACAAATATTAATTATTCTAACCCTAATTTGGCTAATAATCTTATAATTATATCTACTAAAACATGATAAGTCTGAGGCTTATCATTGGTCCCTTCCGTACTCAAAGGATAAGTGGTAAGAGGTACATTCTTATCATAGTCGATGATTATTCTAGATGGACTTGGGTCATCTTTCTGTCTGCTAAGGATGAAACCTTTACGAAGTTTGCCAAACTCCATAAAGTGCTTATCAACGAATTCTCATTTACGTTAAAATCCCTGAGAATAGACCAGGGCACTAAATTTTGCAACAAGTCGTTTGATGAGTTTTGCAGGGATAACGGAGTCGATCATCAAGTTTCATCCGTAAGAACTCCAGAGCAGAACGGAGTCGTTGAACAAAAAAATAAGACCTTGGTCGAGATGGCGCGTACCATGCTTATTGATAGTTAACTAGCTCCATCATACTGGGCAGAAGCTATCAACACAGCATGTTGTGTGCTAAATCGCGCCTTGATCCACCCTTTTCTTCACAAGACTCCTTACGAACTCCTCCATCAACGCAAACCAAATCTTATTCATCTCAAGCGTTTTGGGTGTAAGTGTTATATACATAATAATGGTAAGGACAACTTGGGTAATTTCTTTTCCAAGATTGAGGAAGGCATATTTCTTGGTTACTCATCTAAAAGCAAACCTTATCGTGTTATCAATTTGAGAACTCAATATTTAGAAGAGAGCCCCCATGTCAAGTTCGTTGATTCTCACAATGTTGGCTCATCTTTTGATCAACTTGACTTTGCTCCAGCCGATTTTCTCACTGACCCACACTTCATCACCGTTCCTCTAAGCAGACTCTAAGACACCAAATCTATCCCACTTGTAGACTCCCTAGAAAAAGAAAGCCATACCTCAGACACCACTGATACTGACAATAACTCTGACACACTCCATCCTCAAAATTTGGATTTTGACTCCACCGAAAACGACACACCCTCTCCTGCTACACATCGACAGTTCCAACAAAAATCAGCTAACCCTCCTGAAAACATTATATCAAACCCACATTTAGGTGTTCAAACACGCTTTCGAGCTATGCAAAACCTATGTGCCTTTGGTGCCTTCCTCTCCAGCACTGAACCGTGAAATATAAAAGAGGCTCTTCTTGATAGTGATTGGGTCACTGCTATGCAGGAGGAACTCAATTCCCTTCAAAGACATGCTGTCTAGGAATTAGTCCCTCGACCCGCGCATCAATAAACCTTTGGTACTCGTTAGGTCTTTCGTAATAAGCTTGATGATGCAGGACAAGTTTTTAGGAATAAAGCTCGTTTGGTCATTCAAGGCTACAATCAAGTAGAAGGGATTGACTATGACGAAACTTTCGCTTTAGTAGCACGTCTTGAAGCAATTCACATGTTAATTGCGTTTGCTGCATTTAAGGGTTTTACATTATATCAAATGGAGGTCAAGACGACTTTCCTTCATGGCTATATTGATAGAGAAGTCTACGTTGAGCAATCCCCACGGTTCACAGACTCTGTCCATCCTGACTACATCTATAAACTTTGTAAGGCCCTTTACGGACTCAAATAGGCTCTACGAGCATGGTATGAAAGACTCTCTACGTATCTCTTGCAAAATGGTTTCTCTAAAGGTAACGTAGACAAAACATTGTTCATTCTTCACTCATCATATGACTTACTTCTAGTACAGATTTACGTTGATGATATTATTTACGGTTCTACCAGTAACACCCTCTTCGAACATTTTGCTAATCTTATGAAGAAAGAGTTTTCCATGAATGAGTTAGGTGAGCTCAAGTTCTTCTTAGGACTTCAAGTTCAACAGGACAAAGACGGGATCAAAATCCACCAACAAAAGTACATCAAGGAACTCCTTGAAAAGTATAATCTTTCCAATGTCAAGAGCATGTCAACCCCCAACTGCACATCTGCTAAAATTCATCTTGATGACGACGGAGTTGGTGTCAATGCCATAGAGTATAGAGGAATGATAGGCTCCCTCCTCTATTTGACTGCCAGTCGCCCCGATAACCTCCACGCGGTATCTTTGTGCCCGCTTTCAGGCGACGCCAAAGCAGTCTCACCATAAAGCAGTCAAGCGTATCTGCTGATACCTCAAAGGTACAAGTACACTCTATCTATGGTATCCTCACTCTCCTACTTCTAACTTATCTGGTTATAGTGACTCCGATTGGGCTGGTTCACTCCAAGATCGAAAGAGTACTTCAGCTAATGCACAGTTCCTAGGTCTTTGTCTAGTTTCATGGTCCTCCAAAAAACAAAACTCTGTTGTGCTCTCCACAGTTGAGGTAGAGTATGTCTCTGCTGCGGCCTGTTGCTCCCAACTTCTTTGGATGAAACAACAACTCCAGGACTATCACATTACCCAAGAACAAATCCCACTCTCCTGTGATAATAAAAGCACAATCAAAATATCCGAAAACCCAGTCCAACACTCAAGAACCAAACACATTGAAATTCGCTTTCATTTCTTGAAGGACTGTGTCGAGAAAAAGTTAATTCAGCTTGACTTTGTCCCTACAGAAGATCAACTTGCAGATATCTTCACTAAACCACTGTCTACAGCAAGATTTGAGGCACTTCGATCCGCAATTGGATTGACTCCGTCTACCTAGACGGTCGCATCTCCTTGCTCCTAATGCAATCATCAGCAGGTATGTCCTTAAGTCTCACTGAGTCTGTCCATGTTTGTGAATACATCTGTGAACTGTGTTATGCTTGCTCGACTCTACGCGTCTATCACTACACACACACGTCATCAATCCAAACCTGATCCGTGAAATCCTTACCCTTGAATTATAGCACCTGACACACGCAACAAAAAACCTCTGCATCTTCCATCAACTCCCTCAGCCTATAACTAGCCTTTACCACTCCCTTGCTTATTTCCCCGTTGTTTTTCTCGCTAAACTCAAATCATAATGGCGGGCATTAACTTCATCGGCGTCAATATCCTAGCAGAAATCTTCCAAGATCCGATTCGGTTCCAAGCCTACCTTTAGTCCATGGCCACCCTACTCCACCCACAGCCACCGCCACCACCCATTCTCCAGCAAACACCGCCACCACGCACTCTCCCACAAAAACCGCCACACCACCGCATTCCCCCCACACTCCCTCCTCGCAACCCTCACCTCCATCTGCAGCCCCGACTGAGGTTCTTGAAACTGACGCCGAGGAGATAACACCACTCCAAGTTATCCATCCCCCAGCCAACCCAGTGTCCCCGCCACCCCAACAGCCAAACCATAAACCCGACGAACCTGCACAACAACCACCAAACCCTCAACCCAAAAAATCTCCAACACCCACCCCACAACATCACATGGAAAATATACAACCCCAACTCCACAAGCATCTCCTAAACCTAAAACAAGAAAATGAAAATCCATAGCCGATAGACCTACAACCAAACGTGTCCTACGCTTATCTGTTAAAGCCCAACCGGTCTCGTTTACTTCTGGTGAGTCCTCCCCGGTCCAAGAGCTACAAGCAAACAGTCATGACACTTCCACCGGCGCCACTTCGATAAGGTCTCAGAAGCCTCCCAAGCCAGAACGACGGATTGCCAAGATAGACCCCTTCACGTAGCGCTACATGCTATCTGATCCGGCTGCAGATCATAATATCGTTAAGGGTAAATTTCTTGATTTCTCTTGGGCACTGTCTACACATCTAGGAGGTCTGGCAAAACTGTTAGAAGCTTAGGGTTGGATACATCTGTTTTCTGAGGTCTGTGAGTAGTACTCACAAGGGTCCCTTGATTTTGATCAAAACCTTGTTATTTGAAATGGTGCGGCACAATCTTTCGTCAATTCCACCGCCATTTTCTTTGTTCTTGAAAAACATTCTGAAGTCCTCGAAGTCCCTCATAAAGGTCTACAGTTCTATGAAAAAGAAGTCCTTCCTGATATCCCCGGAGTCCCACACAACAATATCTACCTCTTTTTCTCTAACAAAAGAAACGTGGGTTCTCCAATCCCAAGAGGTGATCTTTCCATACTCCACCAGCTTCTCCATATTCCGGTCATTAAAAACATTGTTCCCAAAAAAGAAGGTAACCACATGGTCAACTGTCTTGATCTGACCATTATGTACTGCATTCTCAACCGTCACTCTCTCAATTTGGCCTACTTAATTCTGAATCATATGGCCCAGTCCGTCGATACTCCCAAGCATTCCATAGGTTATGTGTTCTAGCTCCCTCGGGTCTTCAAATTCTTTCAGGTACCTCTGATAATGTAATACTCCGTATTTTCGTTTTTCAGATTTCATGACATAACGTTTCAGTAATGTTATTAATTAAGGTTATGCTATGTGGTGCTTTGTTTAGTTGATGGGACGTCGGAGTCATTGAATTAAAAGACGGGGACAAGGAGGTCATCCCCCTCTCTTTTATTTTGGTAAGGCTTAATTAAGGAAGTTAAGTCTTTTATTTCATTTTGCATTTCACGATCAATTTTCAAATCACGCGTTCTTCCTCGCGACAGTTTCTACGCTCTCCTCTCTTCTTCTTCCTTGGTGAGCACTTTGTCTTCTGGTGAATCTCTGCTGCGCTTCCAGTCGGTTCTGCTTCTGTTGCTGTTCGGATTGTTCTCTTCTGCAATTCAGGTAGGTTCGTTGGTGAATTCGGTAGTCTCTTTGCTGTTTTGGAGAAGCAGTTTTCTGATTATGTTTTCTGGATGTTGGGGGCTGTTCTCTGCGAATTCAGTGCTGTTGGTGCATCTTCTCTGCTGCGTTCTGTTCGTTGAGTTGCTGGTGACGCTTGGACTGAATCAACGCTTCGAATTCGAGTAAGTGGGGGATGGAATCGGGGTAGTTTGCTCACCCTCGGGGACTGCTTTTAATATCTGTTCTCATATCTGATTTTGTGTGTTACTTGTGTGAATTCTCCGGGTTTTGTGTTGTTAATTGATTGGTTAAACCCCCGAGGGTACTGATTTACCATTCTATGAGTTTTGGGTGATTTTCTGCGCGACTGATCGTCCTGGTTTTCGCCTCTGTTGTGTCGTCCGAACTTCGGTCCGAACGTTGAAGTTCAGACGGCTCGTTGTTCCGCCTCTGTTTTCTGAATTTCGGGACGTCCGAACTTCGGTCCGAACATCGAAGTTCGGACATCCCTATTTTGTGAAACCACCAAACTTCGAAGCTCGGACTTCACCTCATAACGTTTCCGAAGATTGTGTACGAACTTCGGTCCGAACATCGAAGTTCGGACACTGTGTTTTTCCGCGTTGGTTTGCTTCTCGGCTTTTGTCCGAACTTGCAAGGTCGGACGCAAGTTCGGACAAGCCTCTGTTTTTGGCATAACTTCTTCGTTTTAGCTCCGTTTTGAGTTCCGTTTGCGGGGTTGGATTCCCCTATTTGTGTGCAAGCTTCTAATGCTGTTTATATGCATTTTCATGCTCTTACGATCTGTTTTGTGAGCTTTTGGTTTTGGGACCAAGTCACTTTGCTTCTGAGCCTTGGATAGTCGGGTCGGGCTGTCCCGTAGCATGCTGCGCAGGAATTCCTTCTGATTACATTCCTTAGGGTCTCCCTAGGAAACCTTTGTCCGACGGGTATGTTAGCTGTCTCTACGGCTTCTGTTGTGGGATCTTCGGATCCATAGGACCTTATGTGAGTCCTTCTGTTGTGTTAGCTAGTTTCTGGTGTCCCACTCTTCTGTTTCTGATCTGAAAGTCCGACTATGATTTGAAGTGACGTTCCACTCTGCTTCTGATTTGTGTATCCGTTTTGTCTGATTATGTTGACTCCGCCTTCTCCTCTGTTTATAAACTATTCTTCTGCTTCTGTTTTGAGTGGGCTTCCTTGAGGAAGTCTTCTGCTTGCTGGGCTGTTTAGCTCACCCCTTTACTTTGTTGCAGATTGAGCTCATGGGATCTTCTCTCTCTTGTCCCTTGCTGGAGCTTCGTTTAGTTTATGTTTCTTTAGACTTTGTTTGCTTACGCGTTGGACGCTTTGGAACTTTGTGTAGCCTTCGGGCCTTTCTTGTATTTGCCTTATAAGTATTTGGATCTTGTAAACTCTTTTGGTATTTATATAAGTTTGTTATTTGGGTTTTGGGATCCGTTTGCTTAGAGCCTTGCGACGTTAGGTAGTAGACTCGCGGCGTGTAACGGCCCTAACTCCTAGGCCGGTTTTGGGGTCGTTACAGATAAAATCAACGCCAGAGTCCATCGAGGAAGCTGACACCATCAACCTCCGTTATCTCAACAGGCTCACTTCAATTGACAAATCTCAGCTGCTGCCTCCATCGCCAACTCCGACGATGCCTGTTCCTCAACTTCACAAGAGACAGTCACTCAAGACAGACTCTTTCAACTTATGGAGAAGGTCGAGTGACTTCTTACTCAGGTGACAAAGTTAGCCTAGAGCCACCCAAGGATGCTGGAGAAACTCACTAGACTCGAGACGGCTGTGACGGCGATGCAGGACATTCTCCTTGACCTTCAAGCTACGATTAACCCCATTCCCGATAACTAGCTTAATGGTGTGTGTGTGTGATGCTAGAACTTAGGTCATTTTTAAGTTCTAAACACTGTTTTTGGATTGTTCATGTATACTGTGACTGACTCTATGTGATCGATAAGGCTTCCCTCTGATGAAAGCAAAAGGGGGAAGCGATGAATCCCGTCTGGTGTGTGCACAAGCAACTCCTTTGTGTTTTGAACAACTTTTTAGTTTTTGCTGATGGACTGTGTGAATATGTGATTATCTGTCTGCTTGACTATGCTCATTACTGCCTATGCTTACCATCTATTTTCTTATTGTGCTATTATCTGCCTGGAGTCTCTCAACGATTAATGGGGAACCACAATGGATTCTCTGGACTTTAAAACTTTTTATATGCTTCGATTAAGGGGGAACTTCGACAGGGTCGGTTCCCCTAGTTCTTTGTGTCTCTCTCTTTTTCAGGATTAATTCAATCAGGATTCACGGAGGTTTGCTATCATCAGCAACAAGGGGGAAACTGTTGAGGCATAAAAGTGTTGCCAAGATAGTCAATCGCCACGAGGGAGTCACTCGTCTTTGACAAAACATAAAGAACCAGTTCCACGCCAAACTACAACAGAGTCTATGCAACTGAAGAACACCAAGAACTCTTTCATGCTGTTGTGAATATTAAGGAGCGAATCCGTCAACACGCCAACGCTCCAACGGTCACCATACTGCTCCATTCGACTATGGAGTTTGCGGCCCAAGTCTAGCGTGAGTCGCCTTAACACGCCTCCACTAAGTTAGTTCCGACAATTTCGGAATTAACTCCTTTGAGCCATTGCACTTAAAAACAGTATAAATAGGCATGTAATAGTTAGCTTACAGCTGTGTGGAGGGTGATTTTTCGGTATGAGGGGGGTCTATCTAATTCAGGTCCTGACTAAGAAGTCTAGGTCCTAGAAATTTGCCATTCTGTGGAGGGTGAAAACCCGTTATTCTGGCAGCCCTCAAATACCTACTAAATTGTCCGTCTTTCCCAGAAAGCATAAAGGGGAGTGCAAGTGAACACTACACCCGCTCTCAATGGGCTCCACACGGACTTATGCCTTATAAGGCGGAATTGACTAGAGTCGCCACCTAGTTTGATCTAAGATACTAGGAAGGAAGGGAATGAGGGTTTTAAGAACCATTAATTGACTCTAAGATTATTGCCGATGGATAGGACTTATCTGGTCATGTCAGAGATTCTATGTGGGTTCGCACTGGGTTACACCCCCTGGAAGTGGCAACGACCATGACTTCAGATTGGTGCCCGAGGAAACCTCGGTCTCCAATTGTCAGGATTGCCTTCTTTCAAAACCTTATTAAAGAGATTCATTTCAAAAGGCCACAAGAATAGGATTAGGATAGGAAGAGAGAAAGAGAGTGGATGAGGTGAGCTTTTCTGCCAAGCTAGCGCAAAGAAGAAGAATTGGTGAATTCGAATGAGTATAGAATGAAAGATTAGGAGTCTGATTTTGAGAGTTGAAGAAGTCCGGGGTTTGTGGGAGCCAGAGGGGATTTGAATCTTTAACAGACATGAATATCGCCTTAGAGATAAGTACCATAAATGAGATACTCTCGGTCAAACCCTAATAACGTCTCTAACTCTCGGGTTTTAAAATGTTCAAACCGAAAACATTGAAATCGAGTAGAAGAGAGTTAGACGATTCTAAAATCCTGGCTGCAGCTAGGAACGCAGTCACATCCCTAGCACCCCACCTCATAAAAATGTAGACTGCAATTAGGGGAGGTTTGTCGCCCTAATGCCCCGCCTAAAGAAATCCAGACTGCAACAAGGGATGTGACGACCCCAGTGCCCCGCCTCGGATTGTTTTGGAGAAGGAGACAAGTGATGTCTAACCAGGAAGGAAATATCTTGAAGGGGTTAGACATTTCTTGTTCCCCGAAAACGATTTATTTGGACTTGAAAACTAAGTTAGAAAACTTTTTAAAATTGTTAGGAATTCTCTATAAAGAAACGCTGATTTTGAGAAATGTTTTAGGAGAACACTTTCTGTATATGTGAGAAGAACTTTCTGCATATGTGAGAATAGTTTTCTGTTATGTGAGAAGAGTTTTTCCTTTAAAAGTCCACAAAATGGTTTTTTGAAAATATGATGAGATTTGAATAAAATGATTGTTTGAAATTTGAGAAAGAAGATTTTGGGATTTTTGAATTAAAGATGAATAATGATGAATGTTTTTGGATTATTTGAGTTTGAATGAGATTTAAAAGTTGAGTTTGAATTGGATGAATTGAATCTAGATTTGAATTTGGATGGAATTGGGTTTGAAGTGAATTTGGGCCGTGATTGGAAAATGGGCTTGGTCAAAGTTGGGTCAAGGTCAAAGTTCATGTTAGTCAAAGTTAGACCGAGTCAAAGTCGAGTCAAGGTCAAAGTTCAAATTGGTCAAAGTTGGACCAAGTCAAAGTGGGGTCGAGGTCAAAGTTAGACCAGGTCAAAGATTGGGTTTTTCGGCTTGAAGGGTATTTTAGGCCAAATTGGGCCATGTTTGGACTTCTGGGCCGAATTGGGCCTGGTTTGGACTTCTGGGCTGAATTGGGCCTTATTTGGACTTCTGGGCCGAATTGGGCATTGTTTGGAGTTTCAGGCCAAATTAGGCCTTGGTTGGGGATTCGGGCCGAATTAGACCTTAGTTGGCTTTTTTGAGTTTGGCTGAAGTGGGTCTTGAATGGGCTTTTGATTTGGGCTGATTAGGGTTTGGGCCAGATTGTTGTTTTGGGCCAGAGTGAAGTTTGGGCCAAATTGATATTGAATTTGAATTTGGGTTTGAATTTATTCTTTTTTCCTCTTCTTTTTTCTGGTAAAGTTTTTTAATGAAATAAAGGCTGGTTTGGGATAGGCTTAAAAGTTTGGAAGGTATTGTTCCCCCACAAAGCAAATCAGAAACAAGCTAGCTGTGGGGTACCTTCAAAGGCTTACAAAAGATCTTCAAAGTTTTGGAAGGTATTGTTCCCCACAAAGCAAATCAGAAATAAGCTAGCTGGGGGGTACCTTCCAAGACTTGAACACAATAAATGGGTGGCCTAGAGGGCAATAACTAAGGCTTAGCTAGAAGATAATAAAGCAAGATGAGCAAAATGCCATAAAACACAGATGTAAAGTAGTACACGTATAGTGAAATAAAATAAAATAAATCAACAACAAGTCAAAATGGATGGCAATTGCTAAATGAACTAAAAGTTAAGATCAAAGCTGGAATGTACAGTTTCAAAACATGACAACATTCAGATGGGTTGTATGAAGATGACATAAACAATATAATTCTCATATCGAATTAGCGGGCAAGGGGGATAGATCAGATTAGGATTACAATTCAATTCGCACTATTAGTCCATGCACCAGGTGTAAAGAGGGAAACATAAAAGTTACTTCCAATTAGAAAGCAAACCAATAGGGTTTTTAAACCAATGAAGAGCAAATACCAAGCTTAAATCCACAAATTCACGTTAATTTGCAAAGCCAAAGTCAAGGTTGAATCCGAGCGGAGCAGCCCAGCCAAGCTCATCAGTTTTTACAAGTACCTCGGTCAAGTCACAAAACCAAACAGAAAATGAGTAAAATGAACTAAACAAGCAATGCGGTTGGTAAACGTAATGTTAACAGCAAACACTAGAGGCGGATAGATATAACCAAAGGATTCAATCAACAGCAGCTTCAGACCAGAGAAAGGATAACAGACCATAATTGTTAACATAATCCTAGCAAAGTCTCATAGTGCCTCTGTCAAAACACACACAAATGAGGAGCAGGTGAGGTTAATCTGTCAAAACCAAGTACCAGCAGGGATCTGGATTGAATCTAGAAATCTGAAGCCAAAGTATTAATCATTAAAGCTCAATCACACTGAATACCAAGGAAGCAGTTTAATAGATACTCCAATAACTCATACTAAACACGAGAGAACAAACCCAGTAGCTAATATCAGTTGGGTCTCATAACATTTAGGGAAATTCTCATTCCCATCACATAATCATTAATTAGAACAGAGATCAGGATTGAAAAGACCGAGTTAACACCCATGAGAGAAATCATATAGCCTTTGTTCAAACATCGATTTATGAACAGGAATTAGCAAAGCAAGGATCGAAGATCTCTTTTGCGGTATATGGAAACAATATGCCAGTATGACCAGTTTCAGATTAAAATCCAGAAGTACACAAGGAGCTCAAACCAAAGTCGGGCAGATATTAGTAGAACCCAGACCGAATACGAATCAGAACAACCGACAAGAAACTCATAATTCGTTCAACCAGTGAAGATCAAAATATGAACCAACCTAAAAGATTATCTCAGTTTGCTGCATTAATGCCAGTTCGAAAACAGCAGTGACAGATCGGGAATTAGACACATAGATAGACTAGAAAATGTGAGACGAACACATCAGATGCAGATTTAATCATGAAATTGAAGGAAAATCAACAAGACAAATGAAGGTACAAGCCTTACGAAACGAAAATAGGTCACCATCTTGATGTTGATGAGATGCAGACCAAAAAGGGAGATATGGTCTACGATGGCTTCAGACCCAGGGACCGACTCGTATTGAAGTCTTTAATCGAAGGTGATATACCACACTTCACACCTGGGGCGTTGGCGTTGCCGCTTTGGAATCCTTAGAGACCAGAACAAGGGAAACAATTACCACCGAAACAACATTTCACTAAGGAGACGATATTGATTTATTTTCTCGTTTGCCAACATGAGGATTATCGAAGAAATGAGGGATGGGTCTCATTTTTCTGCCGTCGATTAGCTAAGGTTTTAGGGAGTGATCGAGAAGAGTGAGAGGTAGGGGACGGTTGATGGAAGAGGCTGCTTCTGGCTTCCGATTTGGAACAAAACAGAAGATCAACTTGTGTTCAACTGTGAGGGGTTTTTCGATTGGAAAGTGTTGAAAACTTAAGTTTTGCAAATGATTGCCCCCTCAGTCAAAATAGCGATGCAGAAAGACTTGGCGCGATACAGAAAGACGTTCCACTGTCACAACCTACCAGCTCGAGTACCTCTGCAGAAGCATCTGTCCGCGTGTTCCTATATGCCAAGAAGTGCGACACTACTGAGTGGCTGCGGAAATCTCGGATAGTTGGGAGCGCACGGAAACGTGAGAACGTGACGCACAAGAAGCTCTATAACTCCGATACTTGCGGAACCAACTCAAGGAGCCGTTTACAGGAAGACTTTACCGTAGATTTAGGATATAGTTAAACAAGTATATAAGCATATGGTTGTAATTAGTACAGGTGTGCATTCGAGATTATCTATAGAGAAACACTATCTTTGAGAGAGAAAATATTCTTAAGACATCTTAGTGAGATAGTGTCAATTAGCTTAGGTATTTATTACCTAGAGAGCACACATAGAACACTCTCCTTTACTCCTTGTTATGCATTGATCAACGCCGAGAGTAGAGCGAGTGTTGGATGACACAGAGTACCTCTGTCGAATCCCAAGATAGGAAGCTAGGTTGTAATTCACATTGAGTTTCAATAAAAGCAAAGTCCTATCTTGTCAATTTAAAACAAAAGCTTTCGCGTTATTAGTTTCTGCATACATTTATTCTCCAAGCAGAGTTGGTCTGAGACTAACACCTCAGACCTACTCGGTCAGCACCCCGATCCCATCAAGTGGTATCAGAGCCTGCGTTTGCTGAAAAATCCCTCAAAATGGCGGAAATCTCAAACACCAACAACAACAACAGAATGCAAGTGGAGAACCCAAAGCTAACTTCCACAAACTACAATATGTGGAAAAACGAGATGGAGTCACACCTCCAGTCTCTGAATCAACAACTCTGGACGGTAGTGACGAAAGGCAATTTCCCAGTACCTGAAGGGAAAGATCCCAGCTCTTATACTGCTGAGGAGCGCAGATGCGTTGAACTAAATGCCCAAGCCGTACGAGTCATCTACACTAGTCTCTCTCCACCCGAAAGAAGAAGTGTGTATCACATCAAAGTAGCCAAAGACATTTGGGATCATCTTCGAGCTGTTCACGAAGGAAATATTGAGCTTCGAAAGTCAAAAATACAAGAACTGAAAATGGACTACGAAAACTTCGTAGGAAAGCCTGGAGAATCCCTCAGCGACATGCTTGCACGATTTACTGAACTCACTACTACTTGGAAGAGCTGCAGATTGGAGTGTCAAATGAAAATATCAATAACAAATTTCTGGACAGTCTGGGCGAGGAATGGACTGAGAGTGTTATCTCTATGAAGCTGTCCAAAAGTCTAGAGAAATGGACTTTGACTGACTTGGGATCCTATCTTCAGTCGATCAACAAATACAAGATGAATATCAAAAATAGAGGTAATACATCTCACTCAAACCATGTTGTTTCTTTTTCCAACGTAAATCAAGCTATGCAGGTAAAGACTACGCCCAATACGATGTGTGTAAATGATATATCACATAGATATACATTATGGGAACAATGGGTAGTTATACATTTATATTTACTTACCTATTTGATTAAGAGACTTCGGGACGAAGTATTTTTAAGGGGGGTAGATTGAAATACCCCAAATTAATAAAACATGGATTAAATATTTAATCACATTAATTAAGGCCTAAACATGCCTTAAAAGGCAACTGAGAACAACAACGGTCAACACAAAACAAGATGTTGCACCCTTTGACTGTTAAGGGTAAATAAATACCCAAATGAACTTCTTAGGACCTAAAAATTTGTCCTAAGTTTATTAATATAATATTAAACATATTATAATGGTTGGACAACACTCCAACACAAAGAACAAGCACTTTCGTTCTTCAAGGTCAAAAAGGGCAAAAATGTGCTCTAAGAATACCTTAAAGGTCTAATGACCTCTAAATGATATAAAATTGGATACAATGATCAAATATCATGTAAGGAACACAACAAAACCGTTGTCAAAGAAAACCAAGCTCAGAAACACCTTGCGACACAAAATGTGCACTAAAACTCCTTAAAGCACGTTTTTATGTAATCGCCTTCTAAATTGGTTTTAAATGGGCTAAAAGGTTATAATTACCTTTAAATATAATAAAATATCATATTATATGATATTAGGAATTTAATCCCAGAAATTTACGAATTTTTACAAATTTAATATTAAAATATTAATAAAACCCTAATGTGGGGCCCGTTTGGGTCAACATTGACTAAGTTGGTCAATGTTGACCATTGACCACGAAATGCACTACATAAAATCAGATAATTAAGTCTCTTAACAGACCAAGAGACAAGACCCATGTGACAATTAAATATACACCTTACTTTTACATAAAATAACAAAAAAAACATACTTTACCTTATAAAACAAAAAGGTGGTCTCCACTTGCTTACCCATGTGATGAAGCCAGCCGGTTGGAGCCACCTTCCCTCCTTATTACACGGCACTCCAAGCAAGAAGAAGACAAGGGATATGAGTCACTTATTCATTAATTGCTTAAAGTAACATTTAAGCTCCATTTTTGATTCAAAATGGAATCAATCATGCCCTACCTTTCTCAATCAAGGACGGCTGCCCCCTCTTATTATCTCCACCGAATTTAGCTCAATTATTCAACTCCAATCAGCCTTGGTGAGTCATCAAGTCACTAAAGTCATAAAAAATGCAAAAAAATGTGTTTTAAGCCAAAACTAGGTCATTTGCCTCATTAGTCCCATTCCAAACGTGGGACTCATGCCAAGCTCTCTCTTTGGCTCCTCTCAACCGAAGGTAGGTCTTCCAAACTCCATTGGAGAGAGTTCAAGCTCTAGGTAAGCTCTTAAGGCATAAAAATGCCCATTTTCTTCATCTTTCTTTCCTTTTTCGGTTGATCTAGACTCCAACCTTTTCTATACATCTATGTAGAGTGATTTGGAGGTTAAAGGAAGATTGATTTTCGGCCATAACCAGATCTAAGAAGGAAAGTTCAAGTCTTGACCATTTAAGGTAAAAATATGCTCTAAGCACACACCTCTTCTTCCTTGTGAATTTCGGTTGTAAACCTTGGTTCCCTAGCCTTATTTTCTTCTCTTTTTCATGTAGTTTCAGTTGGTATACCAAGATCTACAAGGAGTAGCTAGATCCAAGCCGAAAACACCATTTTTGGCATCTTAAACAAGGTAAAACTTAGCTATCTTCTAAGCTAATTCACCCACGGTTTTATACCTTATTATTAAGAGAGTTTTGATACTCTTTCTCTTCTGGAAAAATAGGGCCGAAGTAGATCTACATCAAGCTTGAAGATCTAAGGTGAAAATCCATGATTTTCGTGACTTAAATTACTTCTTATGGTTAGATCTTGCTTGGAAACTAACTAGGCCTTGTTTTCTGTTTGAAAACATGTAAGAGAAGCTTTGGAGAAATTCTCCTTAAGGTGGCGAATCCAAACAAGGATTTACCTAAGCTAAATCAAGGTATAAATCACTTAAACATTAACTTTGCTAAGTTAATATGTTCTTACACTACTAATTAAATTACCGTGAGTGAAGAAGAATAATAAGGTCTTGTTTGACCTTAAAATGATAAAGGAATGGTTTAATAAATTTTATAACTAATTAAACAAGCATAAATGTCAAATTTAAGACAATATGTGGAAGTTTGGTAAATAAATGAAAATTATATGGTGAGGCCGAGAATTATAAGTGTTTTTGGGACATTTATGTGTAATTTATTTTGTGAGCAAATGTTTGTAATAAGTCCATGTATTTTAGGCCATTTTATTTATGCATTTACAAGCTTTTATTTAAGTTTAGGAGATATATAATTATTACCGAAATGAATACGGGGTTATAGTGTAATTAAATTAAATTTAGGGACTTTAGAATGATAAGGCCGAAAATTAGAGTTAAAAGGAGTTAAAATAAAGTTTATAAGATTTTATAAAGTTTTGGGGTTAAATGGTGATTTCTAGAAAGTTTGGGTACTAAACCGTAATTATAAGGAATTGGTGGTCAAGGAAATATTAAGGTGGTCAACCTTGACCATATGCTAGGTTTTGACCAAATTAGATAAGTTAAATAACTTATTTAAGGTTTTATAATAAGATAAGTATCTTAAGGTAATATTTTCATAACATATGTGGTAAATATGTTATTACCGAAAATTAAGGGTGTACAATGGTATTTTAAACACCCATGGGCTATTAGGAATTTTTAGGAATTTATTTGGTGGATTTTGGAATTAAAATAAACTATATATGTAAAATATATAGTTATTATGTCATTATGACACTTTGGAGAAAAATAGATGGTGGAATGGTAAATATTGAAAGTATATGGGTTAATAAGGATATTCATAACCCTTTGGTGGAATTTGGAGATTTTTAGAATAATATAAGAGTCTTTATTAAGATATATGTAAAATATAGAGTTTTAATGAATTATGAAACTATGTGTTATAAATAGGGCCAAATGGCAATTATAGAATAGCACAAGGGCTGTTCGAAATTTACAAAAAAATAACCATAGGTTATACCCTTTTTATAAGTTAGAAATGTTATATTAAATGGAATATATAACATGGTATAAATTAAGGGGTGATTTTGTAAATAAAGGAAACTATGATTTATGAAAAAGAATATGGTTTTGATATGGTGCCCATGCGGCAATAATAAATAGTTTGGTATAAAAACCATAGGTTATTAATTAAAGGAAATAAGAATATCATGTCAAATGATATTAGAATATGGTATAACATTACATGATGTTATGTGGTCAAACGGAATTTAAATAAAGTTAAGGGCTATACCGAGTTAATAAGAGTTGGAAAATGAATTTTAGACTAAGGTCTATAATGTTATAAATGTTATAACAATTATATGGTTTAGATGGAATTAATATAAGGAAGGGTACTCACATAAAATAATGTGACAAGCTATAAATGAATGGGATTTATAAACTAAGGTATTTATGGAATAAACCTTAGGAGTTGTAAATGTACAACATAAAATGTTACATAATATTAGGATAACAATCTTAATATAAGTTGTACAATACAATACAACTAATGGGAATAATCATCTAACATAAGATGATAAAATGTAACATATGATATAAGAGTTTATTAAACTCATGGGAATTACCTACGTGGTAAATATATACATACACAAGGATAATGTATATAAGGTGGATATATATTTTGGTTGGAAACCATATGATGTAATGGTGGTGGTTATTTTAAAAAAATATATATGGTTATGAACAATAAGTTATGAGTTTTGGACACAATACAAAAAAAATAATAATGTACTACAATCATGCATGAATACATGCAACTATAGGATATGTACCTAAGCTAGATGGTGGACAAGATTAAAAAAGAAATACAACGAATTAAACTTAACAGTTGAAATGTTATGACGTACGCGTTTAAGTAACAAAACCGACTGTTTTAGAGAAACCTGTAACGAACAACTGTAGAAAACAGGGGTGAACTGTCGGGGTTACTTATTATTCGGAAATACCGGATGTAGTTAGTCATGGAGACTGACTTATAGTTTATTACCGTTTAGATTGTACTTCTGACAAGACGCTCGACGAGCTAGCGGACTACACGGAGCATAGGATCTTGCTGATTCATACTCCACCGTAATACAATCAGGGTGAACGGTATGTAAAGGGGTTTGATCCGAGTTGTCCTAAGGTTGCTCCTTGGGCTCGGATTTGGTTGATATAACTTGTATGTTGTCATGAGACTCTGATTGTCTCCGAGGACTTCCTCAGTTCAGACTTCTGTGTGATCTGTGATAAGATTGTTGTCTGAATGTGTTAATTAATATGCATGATTTGTATATTTATAGCTGCTTGTTATTTACTGTTGTTGAGTTAACAGTATTGGTTCGTATATATGAACATATATATATATAAAACGAACTAGCGGCTATGGTGCTATCTTATATGAAATATAAGGAACGTAAGTAAAACGTTGTAGCACTATGATAATAACATATACATATTATCTGAGACTTTTATACGGAGCATTGGCCTTTCTATACGCCGCTCTTGTATCTAGCACTGGATCCCGAGTTTACAGACTCCGGATTGGACTAATGACCTTAGTCTGCTGTGTTAGAAAATTTGGTAATGCGATGCGATGGTATAATTAATTAATTAATGGAATGGAAGTAAAGCCAAGAGGATGTGGCTCTTGGTGCGCGTTGTGATCACAAAAACCGATACCAGGATGTCCGCGTACGGGTCCGTAAGTATCAAGAAAATTTCCCGTGAGCTAGAATGGCTCGTTGGTCGGAGACTCTACCGTTGGAGTGGCTACTGCCATGGGTGACCCGCTGTTGAGGGTGATTTTTCGGTATGAGGGGGGGTCTATCTAAATGGTCTGACTAAGAAGTCTAGATCCTATGAAATGCCATTCTGTGGAGGGTGAAAACCCGTTATTCTGGCATCCTTCAAATACCTACTAAATCGTCCGTCTTTCCCAGAAAGCATAAAGGGGAGTGTTAGTGAACACTACACCCGCTCTCAATGGGCTCCACGCGGACTTATGCCTCTATAAGGCGGAGTTGATTAGAGTCGCCACCTAGTTTGACCTAAGGAACTAGGAAGGAAGGGAAGGAGGGTTCTAAGAACCGTTAGTTGACTCTGAGGTTGTTCCCTATGGATAGGACTTATCTGGTCAAATCAGAGATTCTGTTGTGGGTTCGTACTGGGTTACACCCCTTAGAAGTGGCAATGACCACGACTTCGGATTGGTGCCCGAGGAAACCTCGGTCCCCAATTGTCAGGATTGCTTTCTTTCAAAACCTTATTTAGAGAGATTCAATTTAAAGCCAAAGGATAGGATCGAGTGTGGATTGAAGAACAGATGGTTTCGAAGAGTTTGGAGAAATAAGCTGGTCTCGAGATGTTGATTGGTGAAATTGGTTTGAATATTGAGAGATTCGGATTGGTTTTGAGAGGTTTGAAGTCGTTTCGACTTTTATGAGATTGAAAGGATGCTGGAAGTTTTGAGGAGCGAAAGGATAATTTGGCGTTATATTTCGGGGTCAAGGGGTGTTTGGATCATTTTTGGTCATTTTGTGGAGCTTAGGGGTATTTTGGTCATTTTGTAGAGCTTAGGGGTATTTTGGTCATTTTGTAGGGCTTAGGGGTATTTCGGTCATTTTTGTAGGGTAGGGGTATTTCGGTCATTTTATGAGCTTAGGGGTATTTCGGTCATTTTGTAGGGTTTAGAGGTATTTCGGTCATTTTGTAGAGCTTAGGGGTATTTCGGTCATTTTTGTAGGGTTTAGGGGTATTTCGGTCATTTTGTGAGCTTAGGGGTATTTTAGTCATTTTGTGGAATCGAAAGGGTATTTCGTGTTTATAAAGAATGGTCAAATTCTTGAAGTATGAAAGCGGATATTTGGTTTACCGGTGTATGGGTTTTGAGAATGTTTCAGATTTCTGATCGCTAGGGTTGTTCGGGTGTGTTTAAGAATAGGGAGTCCTATGTTACTGAGACTTGTGACTTCGAGTTTGCTTAGGAAAGGGTTGAGAAGTGCCTATTGATCAAAGCTCTAATGAAAGGATTTGATTGGTTTATTCAGAAGGGTCTATTTTTAAATTTTAAAACTGAAAATCATTTTTTGTTGTAAAAGGGCGGATAATCCCGAGGGATTACCCTATGTACCCCCTCGAACACGACACCTAACTAATGATAAGTGCCGAGGCTCGAAAGATGGGGCAAGGGATTTATGTCGAAAAATAGGGTTCAGAGAGAAACACCATAAAGGAGATGTTCTCGGTTGAACCCTAATAACGTCTCTAACTCCCGAGTTTTAAAACATTAAAAGTCAAAACATTGAAATCGAGTGGAAGGGAGCTAGACGATTCTAAAATCCCGGCTGCAACTAGGAAGGCCGTTACTTCCCTAGCGCCCCGCCTTGTAGAAATCTAGGCTGCAATTAGGGGAGGTTTGTCACCCTAATGCCCCGCCTAAAGAGATCCAGACTGCGACAAGGGAGGTTATGACCCCAGTGCCCCGCCTCGGATTTTTTATTTTGGAAGGGAGACAAGCGATGTTCTAACCATTGAGGAAATGTTTTGAAGGGGTTAGACATTTCTTGCTCCCTGAAAACAGTTTATTTTTGAGTTAAAAAAGAACTGAGTTTGAAAACTTTTGAAGTCGTTCGGAATTCTCGATGAAGAAACACTGATTTTGAGAAATATTTTTAGGAGAAAACTTTCTGTATATGTGAGAAGAACTTTCTGCGTTTGAGAAGAGTTTTTCTGTGAGGTGAGAAGAGTTTTTCCTTTAAAATTCCACAAAATGGTTTCTTTTGAAACGTGATGAAGTTTGAATAAAATGATTGTTTGAAAATTTAAGAAAAGTGATTTTCAGGATTTTTAAATTAAAGCTGAATAATGAAGAATGTTTTTGGATTTTTGGAGTTTGGATGGGATTTACAAGTTGAGTTTGAATTGGATGAATTGAATTCGAGTTGAATGGAATTGGACTGAATTGAAATGAGTTGGGTTAGAATTGGGTTGATTTGAATTCGGGTTGGGGTTGAAAAACGAACGGGTCAAAGTTAGACCGGGTCAAAGTTGGATTAGGTCAAAGTTGAGATTGGTCAAAGTCAAAGTTCAGATTGGTCAAAGTTCGGATTGGTCAAAGTTGGACCGAATGGGCCTGATGGGCCGAGTGGGCTTTTGAATTCGAGTGTTGGGCTTGACTTGATTTTTGGGCCTAATCTTTGTCTTGGAATTTTGGGCCTGATGGGCCTTGGAATGATTTGAAACGGTTTGGGCTTTTGATTTGAGGTGGTGTGAATGGCCATTTTAGAAATGGATCAAAGCTGGACCTCATTTGATTTGGGTCAAACTTGAGTTCTAATTTGGGTCCGATTGGTCCTTATTGATTTTTGTTTCAAATTGGGCCTTGAAAATTGTTTTTGAGCTGATTTGGGCATTATGCCTTGAATTGGGCTTTGGAATGGGCCTCAAATTGGGCTTTTGGGCTTCAAATTTGGGCTTGACTGGGGATTGGGCTTGGTTTAGGCATGGGCAGGTTGTGGGCTTGAGCTTCAAGTGTGGGCTTGGACTTTGATTGTGGGCTTGGACTTTGATTGTAGGTCTGGGCCTCTGATTGGGTGTTGGGCCAATTTGTAATTGGGCCGGGATTGGGCTCAAGAGTGTTTAATTTATGGGCCAAAATGGGTTAGTGGGCCTGCTTTGAATTTGGGTCTGACTCAGATATAGGCTTGAATTGAATTGGATTGCTTTTCTCCTTTTTTTTTTTAAGATGTGGTTTGGGTTTAGGGTTCATCCAATTTATTAGGTGGGACCATGGCTCACCTAAATCTTAGGGTTCACCCTCTATCCTAAGGTTTGGTCCTAAGGTCTAATAACTAGGGCTTAGCATTAATCAGAAATGTAAAGAAATTAATTAAAATTGCAACAAAGTTAGATGTAAAATATATACGTGTATAGTGCAGGAATAAATTCACAGAGTAAACCCACATAATGTACAACAGTCCAAAATTGATAGCAACTGCTATTCGAACTTTAAAGGCTTGGTCCTGTTTCATTGCTATTGAAGAATCGGTAGGTACTCTAATTAGTCCAAAAGTTTAAGGCCTAATGTCAAAAATCCAAGCATTAATCAATCCTAAACACATTATCTTATTTCTGTTCAATTCACTTTTTATTTCTTCTTTTGAGTTTTGTTAGGCTATAAAATTAATAAGATCAGCAAACTGAATCTAAGTTAAAAGAAATAAGCAAACAATGTGATAACCTAAATGCAAAACTTGTAATAATAATATTTTTTTCTACGGTAATCAAACTATTCTAGGCAAATGAGTATTTTCGTGAGATTTGGTTATGGCTGCTAGTCTATTTTTATTAACCTTTTTTCTTCTTTTTCTTCTATTTTTTTTTTAACCACACTAAAGTAAACGGGTGATCTAAAGCAGCAGTAAATCAAACACTTGTTATTTATTCGAATCACCTTATTTAATCACAAAGCCATATAATCTTCAAGCCTATTAACTAATTATCGTGTATATATGCACCGGAAAGTAATTACCGAACAGTAAACTAAACCAACCTTTTCTTCACTCCATTTGAGGAAGATTTCTCCCTTATTGAGCAACTATCTGAACGGATAACAGGTAGTTAACAGAAAATCTACACATACATGAGAGTATCCGCATGCTAAATATGAAAAACAGTGAGCAGAGCAAAATGATATGGTCGGGCTCATACTTCACGTTGATTATGTACGAGAAAAAAAAGATGAACAGGAAACACGTATGTTCCTTGTTTCTTCAGCGTGAATGTGAGCATGGAGGGAGAAGAGTTTGTACGGTCCTTGTTCACCAGTGAGTTTGCAAAATTACCGATGCGAAGGGAATGAAGAGACGGTGTGGGTAAGTATGTTTGTGTTTCAGTTTTTGGGAGTGAAAGGAATGAAGAAATGAAGGCGCAGAGAGTTTGGGTGAGCAAAAGCGTCGTTGATGAAGAGAATGAACAACGAGAGCATGGGTGTTCTTGTTTTGCCAGTTTAGGTGCCACTAACCGGAAGAAAGAGAATGGAGGGAGCTGGTTTTATTTACGCTCCATGCCAGTCGCTTTGCAAATCTACAAAGATTGTTGAGAGGCTGAGCATATTGTTCTTTATTCTCCAGTTTGTTTGGTACAACCATGACGTGAAGAAAAAAACGAAGAGCCTCTGTGTTGCTTGGTGTGCTGTTTGGCTTGCAAAACTACCGAGCTGGGAAGATTAACAGGGGCAGAGCATGTGTGCTCGTTGTTCGCCAGTTTGTGGAGTGAGGAGAATGAAGAATAAGCAGAGCAGCTGCAACCCATGTTTGCTTGTTAGTTACAAGACCGTGAAAGGAGAGCTTGGAGGTGACGCGCGGTATGCTCCTGGTTTGCTCGCTTTGGATACTGGCAAGGGGAATGAAGAGGGAAAAGCCAAAACGTGTATGCTCTCTGTTCTCCGAAGAGTGAAGCGAATGAAATCGACGCAGAAACCGTGTTCCTTCATCCTTGTTCGCCAGTGAAGAGAACGAAGAAGCAGAGATCGTATGTTCCTCGTTCGTCAGGTGTAAAGAAGGAAGAAGGCGTGAGCATAATGTTCCTTGGTCCTCGTGAAGAAGAGAATGAATGGAGAGCGTGTGTGCCTGAGTTCGCGGGTAGCTGGGTTGAAGAGGGTGGAGCAGATACTCATCGTCATCAGGTTTGCAAATTCTTTAACGTGAAGAACTGGGTAAAGCGAGTATATTCTTTGTTCTTCAGTTGCAGTGAAGGGAGAAATGGAAGGGGATGAAAAGAATGAAGAAGGCGCAGCTTGTCTGTTCCTTCTGGGTTGCAGAATCACCGACGTGAGGGAGAATAGATTCGTTGTTTCCGACGTCAAGGGATTTTCTCGGTGTGGGGATTTTGTGTTGGCTGCGATGGTGATTGTGGTGGTGGTGAAGGCGTCGAAGGGGATGGAGTCTGGGTTCTTGCCGAAGAAGATGAAGGTCGGATTTGTTTGTATGGAGCGATCGAGAGAATGAAGAAGACGGTAACAGGAAAAAGAGGGCCGGGGTTGCGGCGACCAAATTTTTTTTTTTTTAGAGATGAAGAAGACGATGGAGTTTCAACCAGTCCCTAGGAAACATCGAGAGAGGCAATCGGCTCTTTCAAAGTAAAGCCCATACTATGCTCCTTCCAACAAAACACCCATACTGTCTTGTTATAATCGGTTCCTTCAAGAGGATGCCCATGCTAATTGGGGGAATGGGCCGTGTTTGGTCTGGATCGAGACATGGTCTCTTTGGGAATGTAGCATCCAAAAAATAATAAAAATAACAAAACTCCACATTTGCTCTCCCCCAGATTCGAACCCTAGGGGTTCACATGCTTGACACACCTAGTAACCAGTTGAGCTAAGACAACATTCAGTACATAAAATGATAGGAAATAATAATGATAAAACCGAATAACAGAAAATACTAAAATAAAGTACATGTAAAATAACAATGAAATAAGATAAGCTAAGCAAGTAACAAAATAGCATAAGGTAAGGACAATGTAAAACAACTAGACGAATAAGTAAGCGGATACAAAATAGAATAAAGTAACATATTAAAATAAGTAATTAAACAAAGCGGGACGGGTTTGAAATCAGATTGTCGTTGGAAATTCATTTTTGAAAAACCCATGTTTTTATGAAATGCTTTGAAAAGAATTTTAAAACGATGGTTTCGTTGTGGCACGCACGCTAATATATTTTGAAAAAGAAAGGTGACGACCCCTCTTATTATTTCGAAATTTGCTTTATGGGGTGAGAATTTTTGGTGTCTACACCCGCCATAATATATGGGTAACTAGAGACATGTCGTTTTAACGAGACATTGTCACTAGGTATAACTGAACAACTAAAACAATTGAGACTTATACAGTGGCGAACAATACCATGGACGAGACTTAATACTTGTTTATTACTCTCGTTGTTTCGCTTTGTTGTTCATTGGTTATACTTGTGGTTATTTTATTGTGTGTTGATGGTTGGATGGAGCCTACAAGGCTAAGGTAAATTAAATATGAAAACTGTACGCTACGGCGAATGTACATGGTACATTAAATTGTTATTGCTCGATACGTTCGATATACAAATGTTATTTGAAATATTCTATGAATGTTTGGTTTGGATGGATGACTAATGTTTATGGATATTCGGATGGTTGATTATGTATATTATACATTTATGATTGAGTTTTGATTATAACTGTAAAAATGAAAAGCATGAAACCAATCTAATAATACGATGGTTAAAATGACAAGTGACCATTAGGGTCCAGCCCGGCATACTCAGCGTCTATCGCTGATACTACACCATTACAGGTTGTTGATCATTGTCGGAGCTGAATAGCAGGAACCGGGTAATTGGAGTGTTACTTTTGTCACCACACTTGGAGATGTTGTATAGCAATGAAGATGGTGAATTGTATTATGGTAAGGTTGTGTATTCAGGATTGGGTAGACGCTCACTTGTCGATGTTTATAGTTTATGGACTTAGTGTGATGTATAGGAGTTTCTCGTTATCACTGCGGTTAGCATTTTATTTGTATTGGAAGTTGGATGTAGTTTGGCTGCGTTGCTCGCATGGGCGTGTAACGGCCGGTGACACCCGAGTGAGTTTTGTAATTGTTATTTATTTTTCCCGCTGCGAGACGTTTTACTTATTGCTACGTGAGAGATTATATCGTGTTTATGGAGAGGGGTGTTACAGTTACCATATACTTAATATTAATACTATGGTATTATATCAAGTAACCGTCTTGTCATTACAATAATGTATATGTATGTTTATACAAGTCGATCTATAGTCGACGTAGTGTTAGTCCCGTAGGACGCTCGTGCATAAATAATAAATGCAGTAACACAAAATCACATACATGTATCCAAAACACTTAACTCACAAGTGAAATCAACCAAATCCGAGCCCAAGGAATTCCTTAGGACAACTTGGATCAAACCCCTTTACATACCGTACACCTTAGACCAAGGATGCGCAGTGTAGACCACTAGCTCGTCAAGCGCCTTCGTCTGAAGTATTATCTAAACGGTAATAAAACTATAAGTCTCTCTCCATGACTAACTACATCCGGTATTTCCGAATAACAAGTAACCCCGACAGTTCATCCCCGAATTTCTACAGTTATTTGTTACGGGTTTCTCTAAACCGGTCGGCTTTGTTACTAAAACTCATAAGTCGTATTATTTCGACTGTTAAGTTTAATTCGTTATATTTCTTTAATCTTATCCATCATTTAATTTAGGTATATAACCTATAGTTGCATGGATGCATGCATTATTTATTATATTGTATTATTTTCCCACCATCCATTATAATACATGGTATTATATAATCCATTATCCTTAGCAAATTATATTTGCTTTCAAAACTTATAACTTATAGTTTGTAACTATTTTTATGTAATAACCCCCACCATTATATTATATGGTTTCCAACCATATTATATATCCATCCTTATATACATTATTCTTAGAAAAACTCTTGTATTATATGTTACATTTTTATCATCTTATATTAGATGATTATTCCCATTAGTTGTATTATATTATACAACTTGTATTAAGATTATTTTCCTAATATTATGTAACATTTTATGTTGTATATTTGCAACTCCTAAGGTTTAATCAATAAATACCTTAGTTTATAAATCTTATTTATTTATAGTTTGTCACATTATTTAATGTGAATATCCTTACTTATATTAATTCCATTAAAACCATTAACACCATATAATTGTTATAACATTTATAACATTGTAGACCATAGTCTAAAATTCATATTTCCAACTCTTATAATTCATTACAGCCCTTTAATTTATTTAAATTCCATTTTGACCACATAACATTATGTAATGTTATACCATATACTAATTTATATGATATTTTTATTTCCTTTAATTTATAACCTATAGTTTTTATACAAAACTATATAATATTGCCGCATGGGCACCATATCAAAACCTTATTCTTTTTCATATACCATAGTTTCCTTTATTTACAAAATCACCCCATTATTTATACTATGTTATATATATCATATAATATAACATTTTTAACTTATAAAATGGTATAACCTATGGTTTTATGTTGTAATATTTCCGAACAGACCTTGTCTGTTTTATTAATTGATTTCCAACCCCTTTAACTTCCCAAATTTACAAATTGACCACATATATAATGTTATGTAATATATATCATATATTATAACATTTTAAACCTTAAAATAAATATAACCTATGGTTATATATATTTAAAAATGCGAACAGACCCTATAGCTGTTCTTAATTATTTTGCAACCCTTCCAAGTTTCTATAATTGTTATTTGGCCCAATTTATAACATATAGTTTTATAATATCATTAAAACTATATATTATACATATATCTTATTAAACACTCTTATATAATTCTAAAAATCACCAAATTTCACCTAAGGGTTATAATTACCCTTACTAACCCATATATACTCGGTTTTTTACTATTCCACCACCTATACTTATCCTAAGTGTCACAATGACATAATAACTATATATTGTACATATATAGTTCATTTTAATTCCAAAACCAACCAGATAAATTCCTAGAAATTCCTAATAGCCCATGGGTGTTTATAATACCATTTTACACCCTTTATTTTCGGTAATAACATATTTACCACATATGTTATAAAATTGTTACAATTAAATACTTATCTTATTATAAAACCTTAAATAAGTTATCTAACTTATTTAATCTGGTGAGAACCTACCATATGGTCAAGGTTGACCTCCTTAATATTTTCTTGACCATCAATCTCCATATATTACGGTTTATACCCCTATTTTTCAGAAATTACCATTTAACCCCAAAACTTTATAAAATCTTATAATTTTTATTTAAACCTCTAATTTTCGGCTTTAGTAATATATAGCCCCCAAATTTATTCTAATTATGGTTTATACCCCATTTCCTTGCGGTAACTTATATTAGCTACTTAAACTTAATTAAAACCTTAGAAATACATAAATAAAAGGGCCTAAAGTACATGGCCTTATTACAAACATTAGCTTATAAATTAAATTACACATAAATGCCCAAAAATACTTTAAACTCTCGGCCTTACCCATATCTTTTCCGTATTTACCAATTTTCCACATAATGTCTTAAATTTGACAATTATGTTAGTTAATTACTTATAAAATTTACTAAACCATTCCTTAATCACCTAAGGTCAAAATAAGACCTTAATAACCTTGTTCACTCACGGCATATATATACACATATGTATAAACACATATTAATATACCAAGTGTAGGTTAAGTGATTTCACTAGTGCAAAAAGGGTCTTTTTCGGCGGTTTTGTTATGCCTTTTTCGGTGGTTTACAACCGCCGAAAATGCTACCGTCGAAAAAGGGTCTTCCCTTATTTTCGGCGGTTCCTAAGGCAAAAAACGCCGAAAAAGACCTATTTCAGAGGCAAAATTAACGTGAAAACATTGGAGGATTTTCGGCGGTTCCAAGAAGAAACCGCTGAAAATCCTCCATTTGTTTTTTGGTTTTTCTCGTTTTCGTTTATAATCCCACATATGTCACAAAACCTGTTAATATGCATCCAAATATGTCCACATATCTCTCTACATCACATGGTAGAGGATCTCATCACTCTTTGTAAGTAAATTGTCAAAAAAATCCCAAAAATAATGACACGGCTTACAAATGACCATACACACCACATTTAAAATGGTCACAAGACCATACACCACAATTCACATAGTCACAAATGACCATATACATACATAATTTATCAAATGTTCACTAATATACTCATAGTGGTCATTTTTTACAATCTATCTAACCATAAAAGTCTAACGAAAGTTCTAAATAACAATTCGAGAACAAAAAGCAAAAATCAAACCAATGTCATGGAGACGAAATCCGCCCAATCCTCTAGCATCCCGTTGATGGTTTCGGCGTTATATTCTTCAACACTAGGAAAAACCTTTGAAAAACAAAACAAGACAAAATTGGTTAATCATCAAACAATTATATTAGTAATTGAAAAATAAATATAACTTCGATATACCTTTTCTAAATGATCATCCATCTCACCAAATAGGGTGACTATGTCATGCATATACCTCATGACATAATACCCACACTCTGAACCTCCGGGTTGACGTGAACACTTAAACACAGGAAGAACAAAACTAATTATATAAGACATTTATTTGTGATTACAACCAATCAATAATAAACAAGTAACTGATGACACATTTACCTTCACTGAAGTCCATTGGATGGATTTTTTTGACCTTACACCAAGCTCTGAAAGCAAAACACTTTGATACACACTGCATAATTATTATCATCAACATATATACATTAATTAAATTAGGATATCCATTCATAATAAAATTAAATTAAAGGAGTTGAAATACATAAAGAATTGCTTAATAATGTACTTACACGCTAAGTTGTGGCTTTATCTTGATGTCTCTTGGATTTTCGGTTTGCAACGGATCAAGAAATAGTATCTGCGAACGATCAAGACACAACACCAGTAAAACCCAATGGCCACTGTGTAATACCAAAACACTCACATGTCATTATAATGCATGTGTGCACAGATAACTACAACACTTATTCAAATTAAAATGATAAACAAAAGTTAATACTTTTGATGATAAGGTAGCATAAGATATTTCTTCCTCGCTCTGATGCTGTTAGTCAACGCACGCTGTATGTACACCTTACAACCTTCTGTATCGAACTTCAGAGCAGTGAATGATGCTCTTTCAGGACACAAAAATCCATACTTGGTAAGGCCAAAAGTTTGCATTTTGTCATTCTGTAACACCCCCGAATAAACATCCAATAGTACAAACGTCACGCCTAAACAACATCACGGATAACTACACAGCGGTATAAACTCCATCCGGGTGTCACAGACGCCGACCACCCACGTGGTTGACACAACCTTACTACCAACACCAAGTTACGGTCTGCATGACTGGAAACAGCCCTCATCCAAAACTCATATACAATGCAAGATACAATTCCGAATACCGAGTGTCTACGACAATATTACCAAATAATAAACTGAAAATTACATCCCGGGTGTGGTAACAACCCATACATCAAGCATACTACTACAACTCAAGAATTATGCCCTGATGGACTACCCCCATGGTAGCCATCCCGCCTACGCTCCGTTGTCGTCCGGTTCAATACCTGTAAAAATTGGGTTGTAAAGGACTCAACAAACAACGCTGAGTATGAACGTGTGTAGCCCGTATGTTGCCGGGCTACACGACTACTTGGTCGAATATTATTAAGTCAATTTACATGCTATAATAAAGCAGTAAAGCAGGCCACAATACATCATGGTTTCATACACACTGAAAGGTAGTAAAGCAATAACAATAAGCAACCAAGCATAACATACTGACGTCATAGCCACATCAAACACACAACCAAGCACAACAAGCTGCTAGTATCGCAACAACAATCATCTACATAATAAAACGTGTGCATAGGTACGTTATACTCCTGATCCTCACTATGGGATCATTCAAGTGTTGTGTGATTATATTTCTCTTCTCTTGTTCTCATAATGTGTATTTACTTTCTCTTTTCTTGCACCAGGTCTGGGGATATAGTTAGATCCCGTGACCATATCATGTAGGTGCCAATCTTTCCTTGTTTCTTTAAAGATTATTTGTGAATTCTTTTATTACCGCACGTTGGAGGACGTCTCCTCCATAGCAAATTCCTCCATTCCCGGCGTCATACGTCGGGAAAGAGGGATCATCTTTAGACCCCAGGTTATGCTCCCCAAATTGCTGATCCTCCAATCCCGGCGTCATGTCGAGAAAGAGGGGTCATCTCTAGACCCCAAGTCATGCTTCCCAAATTGCCAATCTTCCAGTCCCGGCATCGTACGTTGAGAAAGAGGGGTCATCTTTAGACACCAAGATGTGCTCCACAATAGTCGGTCGAAGGATCTGATGCAGATACCAACTCCCGAGCATTCCATACCGCGCGGCCCGAGATGTTTTTTTCCCGGGTTATTCTCATGTTCCACCATTTGGTATTTACTGTTTGTTATCATTAGTAGCTTGACACCATAGTGGGTGTCGTTAAAAGTCCTCTATAGTTAGAGAGGAGTTTTCTCTTTGTATAGTGCTTTTGTTTTGTTTACGTAGTTCGTCAAGTTCCATCTCAAAGCTCCATAAACGAGTAAGGGACTAAACTACTGCGTGCGCGCAAATAATATGCAACAATGATATAGCAATCATATAAGCAAGATAAGCAACAATTCAAATTTCATGCTTGGATCTTATAGTCATTTTCACACAAGGCACACAGCAAACAAGCCGTGTAACACGGCAACATACGAACCACACATGTCCATACCTTTTTAGAGCTAGGGTTGTCTCACTCTCGGGGTCCCAGTCGGCGTTCGTTACGGCCCTAGCGTTAATTAAACAAACTCGTCAGTTCTATGATTTCATGTGACAACCTCGCTGTGACGTTTTCCTAGTTTATCTTACTTTATCGGGTGTTGTACCCAAGGTGAAATTTAAATGCTTAGTTTATACTAGCCCTTAGAAATCTTCCAAGTATTATCCTTAGACTCTACTTAGGACACTTATATTTATGGCTTACCCATTAACTAGGTCTCATCTTTAGTTAATGTTTTAGAGTGTTTTTAAGAGTCCAAAATGTGACAAGTTTACCTAAGGTTGATTTTAAATCTGCCTACAATGTATTCCCCTCTTAGCTAGGCATATTAGTGCAGTTTTATATTCATAACTAACCTAATACAGCACTACTAACCACCTAGAGACCCATCTAAACAGAACAGAAACCTAACAGAAACTGAAAACACAAACTGTACATCTCTTCCTTCTACTCCATGTTTAAGTTACCAAACTGATGTCTAACTCTCCCAAAGTGTTTTACCAATTTAGTTAGATGTATTAGCTACGATTTAGGTTCATTATTACACCCATACCACACTTTTAAAACCTCTAGAAACCAATCACACTGAGACACAAGCTTCAGAAACTGAAACACCAAATCTGTGCATACTTCCATTGAGCTTCTCTTTTCAATGCCTTGAATTGCTTTATAATTTTCCCAAAGTGTTTATACTCTTAGGTAGATGTATTGTCAAGGTTTCAAGTTCACTTCCTGCCCCACTCAACACTCTTAAAACTCCTGCAACTTGGTTACACTGAAACAACTCATTATCGAAAACCTTGTAAGCAAAAATCTGTGCATTACTTCTTTATTCCCTTCGGTTAGGTTGGTAAACTGACTTCAAATCTTTCAAATGAATATACCAACTTATATAAATGTATTAGCATTGATTTATGTTTATTATTAAACCAACATAACCCCTTGTTGACATCTGTATCACGGTTATACAGAGATAGCATGATTCTGAAAAACTGAAAAGCCAAAATCTGCACATCACCTCCTCATCTTACTATAAGTTCATTAACCAATCTCCAAATCTTCCCAAAATTTTTACACAACTAGATACTTGTATTAGGAAGGATTGGGGCTTAAGAACAACTCAAAACAAAGCTGTTAGCATCTCTGAAAGGCCATTTTACAGAAATCAGAATCTGCAGGAAACTGAAAACAACAATTCTGTTTAGTTCCTCTTTAACTTCTCTTTAGCTTATAAATCAGTTTCTAAACCTTCCCAAAGTTTTTATCCAACTACCTAGGTGTATTATGAAAGTTCTAAACCCTATCCTAACCCAAAACACTTATGTTATCACCTCTGAAAGTCCATTTTATAGAAACTATAATTTGCAGAAAAACAATAAACTCTAGTTTTGTACAGCTCCTCTTTAAACTTTCTTTTAGTCCATAAATCAGCTTCTAATCTCAACCAAAAGTTTTACCCAACTAGCTAAGTATGTTAAGAAGGTTTTACACTTAAACACAACCCAAAACAGAACTGTTAAAGCTACTGGAAGTTCATTATACAGAACCAAGAACTGCAGAAAAAAACTGTGAACTCCAGTTTTGTACAGCAGCTTTACAACTTTCTTTTGGGTATAAATCAGCTTTTCTAATCTTACCCAATGTGTTTATAACTTCTCTTAAGTGTATAAGAAGTGTTTAGGCTCATTAATAACTCAATACAACTCCATCTAATCTTTTTGTACAAAGTTTTACAGAACTTAAATCGGAAGTGAAAACTGAAACTATGACAGTACTAACTCTCTTATGTTTTTTTTTCTTGCTCATGCATCATATTTTCCAATTTCTCCCATGTTATCTAACTACTTAGTTATCCTTCTAATGCAGTTTTAACCCTTAAACAACTCCAGACAGCAAGGACTATGCCTCTGAAAATTATCATACAGAACTGAGAAAGAACTGAAATCTGAACTGGTGTATATTTTCTGTTATTGTTTTTCTTTCTATTCTCAAATCTGTTTTTCTGTTTACCCCAACTAGCTTACCCATTTAGTTAGGTGTTCACCCAAGGTTTCTAACTTCTAAACAGATCCATAGCAGCAATATTTATGTTACTGAAACCCCCTAATGCTAACTGGAAAGAAACAAAAACATGAAGCTGATGAACTTTCTCTTCTGTTTATTCACGAGTTGGTTTCTGGTTTCTTCTCCTTTAAAACATTCCCACGAGTTGATAGGTACACCATCAATGTTTCAGTTACATTATTAATCCAGTACTACATCTATAATACTTCTAGGCGTTTCGTAGACAGAACACAAACAGTTGCTAGTTTCTGCACTGATTTCTTTAGTTGGTTTCTAAGGAATTCTCTGAGACTTCACCTAATCATTTCTCAGGGTTCTTTTCTTCTTTTTTTTTGCTCTCTAAACTTGTTGGTTAGATTCTCAGATAACCAGTATATTACTCACACCACCAATCCTAAGCTACTGGTTCCTGTTATAGTTTGAACCTGACAGAGAGTATTTTGATTATGTGACAGAGTTAGGAGGTGCTCACCAGCTCAAGTCTGTTGGCTGATCCCTTCTTGGTTGGTCCTTGGCGCCAGGTGTAGCTTTCAATCTCTTGAACCCTTGGCTCTTACTTGTTAGCATGCAGAATCTGGATGACTTTGCTCCAGGTTTCCAACACTCGTGCTGCAGGACCTTATAGTTTCTTGGAGAAGGTTTTTGTTCAGACTTTCCAGCCCTCCACTTTTGCTGGAATTCGAGAAGAGATGGAGTGAGTTTACAAACTGAAGTCCAGCCACACAATAGAAATGCGGGAGAATTTCCCAGACCGTGAAGCAGATGGGGAAGCTTGAAAAGAAAGACTGAGTGGTTGCAAGTTACAAGCAAGTTGTGTGGGGGTTTGGTGTGCTCAACTCTGAGGCGTGAAAGTTTGCAACAGGAGCAGATTCTGATGCGCCATACTGTTCTGTTCGTTACTATTGCTGAAATCAAGAACATCTCCTTTGAGCTTCAGGTTATCAGACAGAAAAGGAAGTGTGGTGTCCTGTGGTCGCTTCCCTATTTTTTTGTCTGCTCCAATCGATGTTACAGAGGGAAGTTGAGGGAGTAATGAGTTCAGGAGTGGGCAAGGGAATGTTGTTAAATTTTCTTTTGTTCGATCTGGTGTAATACCGAGGGAGAAATAAGAGAATAAGTGGCACAAGTGAATCAGTTTGCTTCGTTGTTCATCCTCTTTTTTGTGTAGTTACAATGATAGTCGCGGTACTAGTATACTTAAATTGGTATTGGTTACCGAATTCGAACATAGCTCAACCGGTTAAAGCATTTGGGGAAGGTACGGGAGGTCTCGGGTTCGAACCTCAGTGGGAGCGCCTCTTTGCTCCTTTTCTCTCTTTTTTTATAAGTTATACATGCTTATTTATATATGTAAGACCATATATATACTCGCGTTATTAATTTTATACGCGACTACCTCATTTTGTTACGTTGTTAGTTATTTATACGTACATGTCCATATATATACGCCCCCCCTTTTTTGTGTTTTAGTTATATGTAACTATACGACGTTATTATTTATTATATGCGACGTTGTAAAATTGTAACATTACGTATATGTATTTTCATAAACGTACATATATAAGTACGTGACCGTATTAATACGTAACATTGTCATGTATCCGGACATGTATATACCAAATTTAATTGTTCGTACATTATTATATGTCCGAATTATATAACGTGATATTTTCGGATAATCTCCTCACGTTTAGATTTTATTCATATGAGCTTATATTTGCGTATCACATACCGATATGTATACGCGGTGTAAGTACCCGTTTGGATCTATATTTAAAATACCATAAGGCTTTATTGTAATTGTTGCACATGATTTAATTTAAACTTCACTAATTTAAACTGCTAATTATTCGGGGTATTTCAGCCTACCCCCCTTAAAGGAACTTCGTCCCGAAGTTGTTACTTCCTTAACTGATGTTTTCCATTCTTGTTAATCCTAGGGATCAAGTCCCACGTTTCATAATTCTCACTACCCGAGTGTGTTCATAAGAACTATGCCACAATAATGGCTTCTCACAAGTTTTCATAGTAGTCCAAGGTATTAGCAATGTACAAATAACCATCTGAGGTGTAACCCACAGTACACACATTCGTTCATAACCGAGCGTACATTCACACACATAACAATCTCATACACACAATCTCATACACACAACCAACGTGTGGCGGTAGGAACACACACAATGCAAAGATTAAGTCCTGAATACGTCTCTCTAACTAAGGGATCATGTCCCGCAAGTTCCACGGTTCTATTTCACCATTTGTGCTTATAAGCACCACGCCACATCTGTGGCTCAATAATACTGCAATGTACCAATAATATTTATGTACTGCACTCATAGCAACCAGATGAACAAGTCATTCATTTATGACTACCATGCATTCAAACCAACACCACGAACTAGCCATAACACCGTGAAAACGCAACACGCCTACCCCCCTTAAAAATGGATTACGTCCACGTAATCCCTTTAAATTATCCTTGAACCTTGGTTCAAGATGTTTGATTCTCATGGGCATTTTAGTTTCTATGCAATTTAGTTCAACTTATAATCCAATCGAATGTCTTGACCATGTCAATGGCTTAGTTTCTGTCTGAACGATTCTTATCGGTTGCCATACCGATCTATAATGGATTTGGGTTTAGCCTTTTTGGGTCTAAGGTATTGGCAAGGAAATCACTAGTTATTCAACAGGAAAATGGGTGTTACGGTCCACCAGCTTCTGCTGTGCGACTCTGATTACCTTTGGGTTTAGTTTTCCCTTTCTATGCTTTCTAAGGTGGTGCATGGCTTAGTGAAAGGCCTCTTGACTGCCGTGGGGTATTTTACTTTGTACATGGTCTCGGTGACTTGGAATTGTCTATTCATTTTCTTTGGAGGTCGGATATTCATTCTTTTCGTGCGCTTTTAAGCGTCTGAGTTATTCTGCCCTTTAGGTTTATATTCATATATGTTTGGTAGTAATGCCCCGGTGTCTTCCAATGTTACAAGTGTGTCGTTGTTGCGACAACACGTTTGGTTAATATTACTGATCATAATTATATGTAGTTAGCTAGTTTACTTTACTAGCATTGTTACCTATTTTCTCCCTTGATGTGTACAGCCAAATTAGGGTTTTATTTTCTTTCCCACATATGGTCTTGATACTGCTGGCTGACCTCCTTTAGTTTAAGTCTAAAAGTTGCCGGATCGTTTATGTTTTAAGTCTCTATGATTCTAAATTGTTTAACATGGGATATTTAGTTTCCTTATCATTATCATTGTTCTTATGATTGTATCGAGCAGCAGCTTGTCGATTAGCTCTGCTTAGTCGCAAGGTCCAGTGTCTTGCATTTGGTTTCTGTAGTACATGTTTTCATGTATTGTCTATTTGGTTATTAGTAACATCACACCATTCCTCCTACAATTTCAAGTCTTAACATCTTTGTATGTGTTTGCTTCCTAGGTTTCGAACCATGTATCCATGTATTTTATGTGATTTTATTATCCAATAGCAACAACGCTTTCTTCGCACTTTACTAACCAAATTCATACAATTTGCCACCTATTTGTAGTTCGTGTGTCCACTTGTAGGAGGTTTCGGGAATCATCCAACATCGACGTGATCAGCGTAAGTGTTGGACTACCCCTTCACCCCAATTTGTGCTCCGTGTCACTTGACCTGGCCAGGGTCGAGTTCAACTTTGCACGTCCGATTTACACGATCAAACAATTATTCACACTTGAATTCTTATCCCATTAGTTCCTAGTCCTCTGGCAATCAATTCATTGAATAGCATCACCATCTAAGCCTTTCGATTAATCGTTCAAATCCTCTAACTATACAGATCTCTAGGTGTGTACATATGTATATTTGTTCATCCATGTATATATATATATACCCAAGTGTTATTGTCCTCTTGATTTATATTCATCCACATATGATTGTTCCCATAGGTTTATGATACCCTATTACATATATTTATATCCTCCTCATCTTCCAAGTTCTTCTTATAAACTGTATATATAAAATTGTCGTACCGTAAGTACATATACATGTTCCTCCACGTATATTTGTAGTCTCATAAATTTTTGTGTTCGCCAATGGGATATACGATTGTATACTTCCATGTTCTCACATATTACTATTCCTCGACGCTTATAAATGATCTTAGCCCATCAATTGATTTTGTTGACAATTTCCAACTTCCAATACCCAATCATTCATGAATATTCGATTGAGTTGGGACTATTCCTTGTTGGAGTGCCTAGTTATTTCGGCTGGTTTTATCTTGTTTGACCGTTTAGGTCCTCTTTGATCCGACTTCATATTACCAGTTTTAGTTATTTAATTGGACTATCTATAAGGTCCAGTACTATATGTATATATACATATTTTGTCATTATAATCTTGTTAAGTTTAATTTGTTGTTCGGATTCCTCTCTTAATCTTTTCTGGGTCATGTAATCCTTCTGTTACCTCTTCATTATTATTTCTTGTGTGTATCCACCAAACTAGTGGTAAGTATTCAGGTCGGGTGTGTTTGACTTACTAGTCGTGACCTCCTTTAATTGAATTTCATTTACTCCTTGGGTTTTACTGATATTAAGTCTTCTCTGATGTGTGTGGATATCCTGGTATGATCAGTTTGCTAAATTACGTTTAGAGTTCCCCGTGTTTATTTATTTACGTCATGCCTAAACAACATCATGGATAACTACGCAGTGGTATAAACTCCATCCGGGTGTCACAGACGCCGACCACCCACGTGGTTGACACAACCTTACTACCAACACCAAGTTACGGTCTGCATGACTGGAAACAGCCCTCATCTAAAACTCATATACAATACAAGATACAATTCCGAATACCGAGTGTCTACGACAATATTACCAAATCATAAACTGAAAATTACATCCCGGGTGTGGTAACAACCCATACATCAAGCATACTACTACAACTCAAGAATTATGCCCTCATTCAAAAACCTGTTCATAAATAAGAAGACATTAAATTAATTAACATTGCTTCAGAAGATCAATTAATAACTTAATTATAAAACAAAACTAATACTTACAGAATAAATGAATGCATCACTGCAACAAGCACCCAGTCAAATCGTAGGATGTCCTTAACATCAGTCGTATACATGTGGATTTCTACAGTTCGTCCGTACTGAAGAAGGTCATCGTCAAAACTGAGTAGGATAGAATTTCTGCCATCTGGGAAGTCGCGGATTAGATCATGCAAGGATTTCATGTTTGGCCCCAAGCGTGCATATACGGAATCATCCACCAAATTTTCTCTTTCTACAGCATTGGTGGATGCTCTGTATTCAGAGGATCCAATCTTTGACTTCTTTTTCTCAGGAGATCCAGATTTCTTTCTTAATGCCTTTTTACAACCGACATTCAATACTAGTCATGAACTGAGCATCCACACATACTATATTCATGTAATGAACAATAATAACTACACTAGTGGTTAGTATTAGATACCTTCACACACTTCGAATCAGGCGAATGGGCCACTGAACGAATGCACCCTTTGCAGACCGAACTGTGCTGTACTCCTCCGTAGGTACAGGGAGTGGTAGATCAGGAACCTATAATCGGTTCGTCCACAGAGACTCTCCCGTGATACGGCTTCAGTGGTATTCCATGGGTCACGTCATTAGGGCCTGATTGGTACACCCTTCCTTCCGCGACACATATTTCTTCATTGTTGTGTGGAAGCAGGAGGTTACAGTTCCACGGGTCCTACAATTTCATCAGATTAGTAGATGTTGAACTAAAAATATGTAATAAAACATATGACAACTAATAGAACAGTTAAAGGTATAAAAAATTACCTGTACATAAGCGTAAGGATACTGGTCATTGGAATCCACACTTGTGTACACTCCAGCAGGAGTAGGGTCAGAATATCTTGGAGGAACATATGGCTGGGATGCATGACTGCCTTGACGTATTTCATCAAAGACCTCCTTCTTCCACTGCTCTCTCATTTCATTAATGGCACGCATGTGCTGCTCGTAAGAAATTGTTTCTCCTTGAGTACTCCCTTTCCTTGACCGGGGTTACCAAAAAATTTTCTTATCCCTATGTTAACACCCCCTAACCCCACAGCTCGGCCTGATGATCTTTCTTTCCAAGTGCACGAGACAACTGGTCATCATGTCGATCAGGTACCCAAGTCCCTTGGGTAACTTGTTCATTCAGCTCATCCTTTATAATAAATGTAGAAAGCAGTTAATTATAATATTTTTAAGATGATAAAATAAATTTGTCAAAAAATTTGAAAGTAAAGAAAAGTACTTACCATCTTATCAACAATTTCCTTCGTCTTCTCGAAGGGATATAAACGCTCTCCAGTTTTCGGGTCTTTCTTAGTACGTGAAAGCTTCCAAAACGTACCCCGTAGCTGGTGCTCATCAAGAGTGCTCATATCTGATGGCAACTCTCCTTCTGCCACCCATTCAGGCACTCTTCTATTAACCCCTTTCGCACCCAACACGTGATGATATTCATTCTTCTTCGCATTCGCGGATTGGGCTTCGCGGTACTCCTGTTAACAAAAACAACAATTAAGATGACCAAAATATACATATGTAAATTAAGTACCTCAAAAATATATATTTATATAATAATTAATTATTTAAAGTTAATACATACCTTTGTCTCCATCTTCTTATCATAGAACTCCTGCCACTTCTCTTTGGTTATTGGTGTGTAAATCTCCCAAGGTTGGCGTGTGTCGCCGTCCGGCCTCTTAAGCTTCTTGCTGATAAACCACTTAACCAGATCATGCTTATGATCTGCAAATTTCTTGCGCATCATTGATTTGACCATGGAGTAGTACTCACTTTCTGCAGGTATTTGATATCGTTTCTGCATATTACCATAAATGAAACAAATGTTAGTGATGGATACCTACAAATTATACAAAAAAATAATTTACTATTGTTTATTTACCTGTACGATCTCAAACATCTGCTCTTTAGTCCTTCATCAACTTGAGGCCAGGTGAGAGTAATATCACAATACTCTCGCACAATGATGCCTAGCTCTGTAGTGAAATCTGTAGCCCATTCCCCAATCGGCTGTAGATACGCATTAAACTGTAACGGCTTTGATTCAATCTTTTTTGATCTGAGAGCTTTCGTCGGACCTCGAGGTTTTACGGTCCTAGGAAGCTGGATTTGTGATCCAGAAGGTCCAGCCTCTGTGTCCTCAGCTGGCACAGAGGCTGGAGTAATCTCATCCCCGCCATTACCCCCCTCATCAGCTCGGGCCTGTGACTTGTGACCTTTCCCTCCACGTGTTTTCTTCTTCTTTGGTCGGGATGCCTCTGTCAAAACTCGCCATCGGGTCATCCATATCATCCATTTAACTATCTGCAAAGATAAACAACCGTATATCAATAACACCACAACAAATAATGTAATCAATACATAATAAGACATCGTTATATTCAACAAATTATTTAATGAACAAACAAACAATAAAATATATTTTTAATTACCTAACAATGAACACATCATTTATGGTTTTCAACCCATAAACCCTCATCGTGATCAGACCTAGTATACACTACATCGTCTGGAACATCAACAATGTCTGTGACAGGAATACTGGTAGAAAAAGGTGGTGTCTCATCGAACATTAATTCATCATCATCAACATCTTGATCAGCATTAATGTTGACAAATCTTTTCCCTGGTAATACAACTGACCACCTGGAATCGATGGGATCTTCTATGTAAAATACTTGTTCACAATCCTTGGGAAATATGAAGGATCTTGTGTATGACCAAGGCGTGATAAATCAACCAAGTTAAACCCATCGTGAACCCGATAATCGTTTCTATTATCCACCCATTTGCATTTAAAAATAACAAACTTTTGAAACTGATAATCAAGCTCCCAAATATCTGCAATGAATCCATAATACAACCTCGAGGTTGAAATCGTTGAAGCTGGATCACCTCTGGTATACTCAGTTGTTGTTGCTTCTACTTTAACCCCGCTATTCTGGTTTAAACATCTATCATCTTGCCGTTTTGTCCAGTAGGTGAACCCATTGATGTCATACCCTTCATAAGATATACAAGTGGAACCAGGTCCCAAGGCTAACCAACGGAGCTCTTCACTTACATTATCAGGCTCTAGTGATGCAATCTTCATGACATGATCTCTAAACCATGAACAGAAGGTCTTGTTTTGCTCCTTTACCAACCAAATAATATTCCTCCCAGGATATTGAGCTCTTAGTGCAGTCATGTGTTTCTCAAAAAATGGCTCAATAATCTCAAGGTGATGTAAAACGAATAGATGTGCAGACTCCATTGAGGATGAATCAATTGCCACAATTTTTTTCCAATAACACCTTGACCTTCTGCCCCTACTGTGTCTCGGTTGTGGCACTCCAATAGCTACAGCTCCCTTCAAGTATTCAGTACAAAATTCTGTCACTTCTTCGGTTATTGTCCTTTCTATGATACTCCCTTCAGGTCGATATCTATTCTTCATCCTTCCCTTCAAGATTCCCATGTATCTCTCAAATGGATACATGTATCTTAAATATATAGGACCACATAATTTGATTTCTCTTACAATGTGAACAACCAAGTGGACCATGATGTCAAAAAACGAGGGTGGAAAATACATTTCAAGTTGACACATCGTAACAACAACATCGCGTTGCAGACTGTCTAGTGTATCAACATCCACGACTTTATTGCACACTGCATTTAAAAAGAAACATAGTCTTGTAATTGCATTCCGCACATCTTTCGGCAATATACCCCGAATGGCAACAGGAAGTAGATGCAACATCAGAATGTGATAATCATGAGACTTCAACCCGATCAACTTCAAGTCCTTCATTGACACAAGACTTTTCCAGTTAGATGAGTAACCCGTAGGAACCTTAAGGGAATGAAGACATTTACAAAAGCTGTTCTTCTCATTCTTAGACAAAGTGTAACATGCTGGAGGTAAAAATGTTCGTTTGCCTCTTCTTGGGGATGCAACTCCTCACGTATGCCCATAGCTTGCATGTCTTTTCGAACCTTTATTCCGTCTTTTGTTTTCCCAGGTATGTTAAGCAAAGTCCCAACAACAGCCTCACCAACATTTTTGACAATATGCATGAAATCAAGACAATGCCTAACAGATAAATGTTTCCAATACGGAAGTTCCCAAAATATTGAACATTTTTTCCAGATTTTTTTGGGTAGACTTGGACGGAACACCGAAAACATTGTCAATGTCTTTCACCTTTTGATAAATCTCTTCAGAACTCAGAGGTATACGAGCAACACGTGACTCAGTCTTTCCGTTGAATAACTTCCTCTTTTTACGGTACGGGTGAGCTGATGGCAATAATCTACGATGACACATGTAGACGTTTTTTCCACAAAACTGTAGACGATCAGAACAAGTGTCGTCCTCACATATTGGGCAAGCAAATGTGCCTTTTACTGTGTATCCAGATAAGTTCCCGTACGCTGGAAAGTCATTCACTGTGCAAAAAAGCATGGCACGAAGTGTAAAGTTTTGTCTGGCATAACTGTCATAAACCACTGTCCCCTGATTCCATAGCAATTTCAAATCGTCAATCAGCGGTGCAAGGTATACATCGATGTTATGTCCTGGTTGTTTAGGTCCAGAAATCAACAATGATAACATTATGTATTTCCGCTTCATACACAGCCACGAGGGAAGATTGTAGATCACCAATAGAACAGGCCAAGTGCTGTGCTGACTACTTAGACTGCCATAAGGATTCATCCCATCCGTACATAACCCGAGTCTCAAATTTCGACTGTCACTGGCAAAATCTTGAAATCTTCTGTCGATTGTCCTCCATTGTGGTGAATCAGCTGGATGTCTCAGCTTATCATCATTTTTTCTTCCTTCTGCGTGCCATCTTAAATTTTGGGCATCTCTGACATTGCAAAAAGTCGTTTGAATCTTGGTATTATGGGTAAATACCAAATGACTTTTGCTGGAGGACTTATTTTCTTAGAATTGGATGTTTGACCGTCCTTCTGTTTATAGCGTGACAAATGACATTTTGGACACTCATTCAAATGTTTATTCTCTCCTCTGTATAATACACAACTGTTTGGACATGCGTGTATCTTTTCGTACTCCACACCCATAGGACACATCAACTTTTTTGCATCATAAGTGGAAGTAGGAAGATTGTTATCATCTGGTAGCATGTCGTGGAATAGTTCTAGTATTGCCGTAAAACTCTTATCACTCAAGCCAAATCTTGCTTTAAGATTGAACAAATGCAGCACGGATGTCAACTTTGTATTTGGTGCATCCGGGAAACAAAGGGGAACGTGATGCATCAAGTAATCTTTGATATTCAGCCGGTTTGTCTGTGAAATTATCTTCAACATCTTGCAGCATAGAGTACAGTTGTTCAATCTTATCACTGTCGTCGTTGATATCAGTGTCACTCAGATCACACGTATTATCAGGAAATATAGTATCGTCTGTAACCATTTCTGGTTCACTGTTCGGTTGAGTGGAAGTTTGCACCCTGCTACTGGCTTTTAATGACTCACCGTGAAAAAACCATATCTTATAGTTTGGCATAAATCCACGCCTTGATAGATGAAATCTGATTGTATGTAGGTTAGGAAACTTATTACGAAGTTCACATTGTGCACATGGATAGGGAATGTGTGTCTCGTTCATCCTTTTCTGATGATCGAGAGCAGCTTTGCAAAATTCATTATCCACTTTGGATTCAAAATAATTCTCTCGCAGACCGTACATCCATTCACGGTCCATTCTACAAACTCCAAATGAAAGTTAAAGCTAAAAAATAAATACAAAAATATATTGATAATGCATAATAAATTAACATATATTTAAAATAATAAATATAAAAACAACAATAAAGAAACTATCTTTGGAAATGATATATAATGATATGGTTCTTGCATGGCGAATCTGTATAACATATATATACACATCTACAATATATATTATAAATATAGTACTACTTGATTATCTTATATGTATATACATAATATATATATATATATAACCAACAATATATTAAATATAAATATATAATTATGCAACTAACTATTATATATAAATCAATGCATTTTACAAACAATTATGATAAATAGAAATTCAACGAGATTGAAGAACAAAACTAACCTGTTTTTGAAAGGACAAGGAGTAGGCGAAACTCGGAGGGAGGAAACAAGGCGGAGGACGGCGACACACGAGATCACAAGGAGTAACTGTGAACCATAATAATTAGAATAATAGTTGTAGTTATAAAAAAAGTTGCGTACAATTATTCAACAAGAACTACCCTCACCTCAACTGGGCTAGCTCACCTTCGATGGAGGTAACAGGACGGAGTACAACGACAAGGGTATAACTATAACAAACCATATTAATAATAAGTGAGGATAATAGTTGTCGTTATGTAAAAAATCACAATTAATTATCAACAAAAACAAACCCTCAACTCACATGTTTTCCCCCTTTTTGGACTTGTTTCAGGTCGCTAAACCGGCGACTTGTTAGAAGTGAGGATGAATTGTCGCGTGTAGCTACACCGCCAACTTATGAAGTATCTAATTCATTGTCAATATTTAATCAATATCATAACTTATTGTAAATCAAATTATAAAATTAAGTGACCATAAGTCAACATTTTTTATGTTAATTCACACGACAAACCACCAATGACGCTTACTTGGCAACAATTCACACAAACAATTGTAGAAAAGCACAAAAATATCACTGAAATCGGTTCAGCCATTTCATCGAACACTTTGCGGGCATATGCATTATTTTGTAAAATTACACACATATAGCAATTCCAATCAAACCAATCAATCTACTATACTCCAAATGACATAAATCAAGCAACCATTATACATATGCACCAAAATAATGCCAAATTCGACCAGAAATTGAAATTTTAAATTAGGACTAAAATACCTAATTTTCGGACTTGTTACTGCTTTAGTTGGTGTCGAACCGCGCCCACCTCGACGGCGACGATGAAGGACGACGGCGGCGGCACTGGGAGTCGGCCGCGGCGGCAGAGGAAGGGTCGGAATAGTCGGGTGGAGGTGGTGGCGACAGAGGAACGAGAGCGCAGACGCTGTGTGAGAGGAGGAAATTAACGACGACTAGGTATTCTGTCGGGGTGGGGGTCGATTGAAATACCCCAAACCTTAATATGTTAATTAATTATGTAATTATAATTTTATAAGGCTAATTAAGTCCTTAAGATCATTGGTGAAGGAATAAAAACCAAAAAGAAAAAGAAAATGCGTAAAAGTCACAAAACGTGAAAACGCGTATTTAATTATATTAGGAGGTATATAACCTTCACTAGGGTTATAAATATATTTTTATACCCTAATTACACACTTAGAACATGTGGGAAAATTCCGGAAGGAAACGGATCTAAATAACGTATTAAAACGCTAATAAAACTTTAGCGCACGTTTTTCGAGAAAACCCGAAAACGTGACTTTAAGTGGTCAAACGAACCTGTAAAAATTATAGTTCATTAAATAACTATAAATAAAACATTAATGGGAGTATAATAACCATTAAAATTAAATAAACAAGAAAATTCCGGAAAACGGGCCCGATTAGTGAATAGTGCTAAAACCGGGTAAATAAACGAGCGTTTTCTGTAAAAAAACGAAAAACGCTCCAACTGATATATATTAAGGGGGCCGGTTTTGACTAGTCAAAAGCCTCCCCTCACACACAATAAAATAGAAAGAAAGAAAGGAAAAGAAAGAAGGAAAAAAAAATATACTTTATCTTCTCTCTCCTCCTTATTCTACTTTTCCCTCTTCTCTCTCCTTCATTCCCTCTTTTCCATCGTGAGCCCTTCCTCCTTCTCCTACCTCCAGCGATTTTGAGCTGCAACAAGAGCTCCCATGGCTAGCTCACTTCCTCTTCATGCCCAAGCTCCATTTAAGCTCCGAATCGAAAATAAATTACATATTTGAACTCCTCTCATCATCCTCTACACTTATCTCTTTCCAAAATTCGAAAAGGATGAGTTTCATTTTCATGGGTTTTCCCCATTTGAAGAGAAAAGCACACCATCTTGTAGCTTGGAGTCTCCTCTTCCTCCTAAGGTAAAAATCTTCAAGAAAAAGTCATTCTCTCTCCACTTTCCATGGTGGCCAATTTTTGTTCCCTTTCTCACCTTGTTTTTCTCTTGTTTTGGAGCCTTGTTTCAACTCTCCAATGGTGGAGTAAATTCCTTCTTGATTCAAGGGAGAGAATCCCTCTTAAAAGCTTCAAAAAAAAGGTAAACCCTAACTTGTGTTCTAAGCCCTTTGATTGAATTGAGTTTTCTAAGGGTTTAGGTAATTAATTGTGTGTATGTTTTGTGTTCTTGGATGTTGGGATGGAGTTTGGAAACTCCATGCCCTCTTAACCGATATTAGAGAAGATATGGAGCAAGAGGAGAATTAAAGAGACTTGTGAAATTAAGGTAAAGAATCCACCTTGAACCTTGGTTATGATTGTTTAAGTGTTTGGGATGGGTAAACAAATTAATGAACCCAAAATGACGGATTGAAATATATGTTGAAAATGTGTTTACTTGGTTTGGAGAGGTTTGTGAATTAATGTTGAGTTGAGGGCCTTAAGAGCCAAATGTTGTGAGTTTGTGATTGATGATGTGGTTATTGAGATTATGGAGGTTTTTGGTGATTGTGTTGTTGTTGAATTTGAGGATTTTGTTATGTGCTGGTAGAACCCTTGTGGGCTTGGCTAGTTTTAGGATGAAATATGTGAAGAGATGAGTTTTGGGAAATGCTTTGAAAGTAGCCAAGTGCTGTCAAAATTTGTTTAGGAAAGTATGGCCTTGAGTGTTTTACTAAAGGAAGAAGCTAGGTGTGTTTAAGAGGTGCATTATCTAGGAGGTTTTGAAATGGTCATTGATGCATTGGAAAGGTTGGTGGAAGGTTGTGAAATGTCTGAAGAGATTTAAGATGCACTGATATGCATAATGCAACATAGGGAAAATAAAGTTTTGTGAATTTGAACAATAATTGGGTGGTGGATTGGACCAACGCTTTGGGAGCATTTGAGGAGTGTTTTAGTGTGTGTAAACATGTAGGAAACATGTGGAATGTTTAGGAAATGATTGGATGTGGATTTGGGGTTGAAAACTGATCAAAAACTGTAAATTTTGTCTGTTCTAGAGGTGGTCCGGGTTGCAAATCCGTTTGCAAACCCGGACCATAGCAAAAACATGACAGAAGATCATCCCAGGGGGTGGTCCGGGTTTGAAACCAGGACACAAACCAGGACCACATGAAAAATAGTCCAGAAAGTGAAATTCGTGGTTGGTCCGGGTTCGTAACCCCGGACACAAACCCGGACCATGCTAAAAACTTACCAGAATGTGTTTTAAAGTGTTGTTATGATGGGGAAGTGAATGGTAATGGTTTTAGATGTTGATTAGGCCTTGTTTGGTGAGTTTTAAAGGCCCTAGAAGGTGTAAACAAGTGTTAGGTTGGATGTGAGAAAGTTGTGAGTTTAAGTACACAAAGTTAAACCGAAACAAAGGGATAACGGGTTAAGTACGGGAGTAATAGAAATTTACGTACCGTAAGATTTTGATGTTAATGGAAACATTTGAAATAATACCAGTTGTTGGAACACTACCCGGGGAGCGTGAGGTGACGCGTTGGAGTAAATCCTCGGGAACACGGTAGAGTAACCCATGGTGTAAGGTATGGTTTTCTTGCAACCTGTGTCCTACCGGATTACACCGGCTTGTATGCCAATGTTTTTCTGTGTGTTTGCCACCTTGCAAGATAAAGCATGAAATGAGTTTATAGTAATTCATATTTGTGGCGTAATTAATTCCGATACCACTTAACCTTAGTTATGTGCTAAATAATAGTTAACCGACCTTAGGTTCACATAAGGAATCGGTATTCGGAATAAACGTCCCAACCCATGGGAACGTTCTAACTACGGCTATCCGTGCGTTAGTGTATGTTTGATTATGTGTGATGTTGTGGCTTGTTGGATATGTTGTTGTTGTTATTGGAGACAGATATCCATGTTTGTCAAAAGGGATATTACACCCCTTATGTGTCTAACCGAGTTAGTAACACTATGTGAAGTGTGTATGTGATAAGTTCCATAAGGGAACCTCTAACTAATAAGTATATGTTATGTATGGAGAGGAATCCGGTTGTTCCGGTCGCGCGTGTTGTTTGGGAGTTAATACATATATGAGAATTAACTCCCATCCTGATATGTTAGGGTTGTTTCCTTCATTGGATTTCGACCTCCCACTAGCTTAGCCAAAGCTTACCTACCCGACCTCCACATCGGGCTAGGAGGGAAATTATGTATAATGTTGGTAGGGTGTCGAGGCCTAAGTTCACTTCGACTCCCTCTTTGTTATGTTACGGTTTTTTCCTCCTTGAATTACGACCACCCACAAGCTTAACCAAGGCTTACCTACCTCATCACTATTGGAGCTAGGGGAAATTACGTATGTTGTGACCGGTCCTATATGAGGCCGCCACCGAGTAAAGAAAATGTATGTATGTTGTGCTCGGGCTTATATCACCCCGGCACTCCCTAAGTGAAGTTCATGTACTCTAAGAAGAGTGAAATTAAGTTGTGTATGTTATAAGTGAAGTGTTGCTATGTTGAGTGTGCTAACCTTGTGTCTGTATTCTAGTAATGGATGTTTGCTATAAGCATGACATGTTGTGAGTTTGTGCATGTTTGAAATAAAATCAACCGCATGCTAAACAAAAATAGTTGTGCGTGGCCCGTAGCATGCGGGCTGCGGGATTACCATACCAGCAAAGGTGCTGACCCCCTTTGGGGGCCCCCATTACTTTACAGTACAAAGGAGCTGGGAGCCGTTCGAGAGTAGGACGGTAGTTGTTGTACATGGGTAGACATTCAATTGAGCATGTATTGTAGGTGTAGTAAGACCGAAATTGTATCGGTGTTAGTTGGAAGATACTCGGTACAGTTTAATGTAAGTGTATATGTTTGTTGGACATGGAACGGGATTTATGTGTAGTTGCTCGGGAGTTTAGTCCATCAGACCGGTACAATGTATGTATGTTAGCCTTGTTACCCACGTGGGTGGCTAACGGCGTGTAACACCAATGAGTTAAGTGTTGTTATGAGTTGAGAATTCCGCTGCGATATGATATTGAGTGTGCTGTTAGTAGTTGGGGTGTTACAAAAAGTGGTATCAGAGCGAAGTATCGCTCTGATGACTGAAATACCGAGCTTAGGAAGTACCCAGTTAAGAGTTTAGTACTTTTAAGGGTTGAGTGATAGCGTGAGAATACGCTAGTTAGGGAAATACCAGTGTGTACTGGATACCTACAGTATCCATCACGCCCTCCACAAACCCTATTTTATAACTCGGGAAAAACGCCAGAGAGATGAAAGTCCTCTCTTACTCGGGAATACCCGATCTGGCTGTTATTAAATGTACTTATAAGTACGGAGAACTGTCAAACGGTAGATTCCGAAAGGTGTGAATCCCGAAGACGGTTTTCATTCTAACAATGTCTGCCGCTCGAGATGGCGAAAAGTGAAGAATCTTATGCATAAGAGAATGGAATTTCCAGCACCCTGGGTCGACATGCGAAGCAGTCGAGGACAACCAGCTTGCAAGCACTAACCGTGCAACAGTGGAGAAATGGAGTAGTAGAAACCCGGGACGAGTGCCTACGGAACTACAAATGCCAAATAGTACATCAACGGTATATTAACCGATTAAGGAACTACGACGTAGTGCGAGGAGGATACAATATTAAGTAAAAGGGGTCTCCCAGAATGGGAAACACCCAAGTTAATAGTTATCATGTGAAGGCAGTGAGAAGTACCCAGAAGATTGTTGTTAAGACTGTAAGATCAAGCAAGGGCCAGCAAGGCCAATGATGTTAAAGCGGGTGAAAGCAGTACCGCAACCAATGTAAATTGAACCGATAAACAGATTGTATGGCGCACTTGCCATGGCAAGTGCTGCTATAACAAGGCTGTACGGGAAATGTTTAGCAACTACCAAGTACTCAGTAAAGCACCATGTAGTTAAGTGGGATTATCATAACCGTGGAAGGGCTTATTAGCCTGACCTCAGTGCTTGGAAACACACCAGTCAGCAGGAAGCTAGACTTGGATAAGGCAAGAAAGGTTGTAAAACCACGGATATTTTCTTTAAACCTAAAACCATTTTCTTTCAAACTCTTTCCAAAACCAGATTTTCTTTCAAACCCATTTTATTTCAATTCTTCTTTTCTTCAAACCAAACCAGAAGACCTACACGGGCCTCAGTGCCACATGGTAGGTAAGTTTTACCCAGTTACTTTTAAACAACCGGATGGAAACCGGTAAACCCAAGGGTAACAACCCGAGGGAGTGGGGTGAGTTCATAATAATACAACAGTGGATACATTTCCCTTGATTAAGTTCGGGGAGCATGGAATGCAGATTATCACAGGATAATATAAGAGGAGTTGACAACAGAATACTTCACCTAGGCGTGTGACGGACACTACGAGTGTACCAACAATAATGTGGGACGACCGCACTCCGATAGGAGCTTGTGGGCCTGACAAACCTTCTTATGGGGTAGTCAGGTAAGTAGCAATGTATCAGTAGGATACCCCATGTATGTATACGAGTGGAGTCTGGAACACGGGAAGTAGTCGACTCCATACTACGGTCCGAAGTAAAAGTCAAGCAAGAGCAATGGAGTACCATCGAATGGTTGAAATAAAAGAACCCAGTTAAGTTAAGGAAGACCAAAGGAATTAGTAAGTTTATTTTAAGGAAATATTTAAAGGTGAATGAGTGCGAAGCGCACTGGTTAGTAAGTAAAGACGTCACACATGTCTTAAGAATCCTGAAGGATGAACATAATAGCTGGAGTAAGTACCCAGCCTACATACGGTGAGGCAGATGCCTACTATGAATACGTTGATGTGCAATAAACGGGATGACTCCCGAGATGATCACTAGAGATATCAATCTCACCTAAGAGGATATTTAACCCAGCAAAGAACGCAGAGCGGAGTAATAAATTAAACGTACCAGTAACTGCAAGCCAGATGTAATGGCATAACCTAGTAACACCCAGGAACTATCCTTAAAAAGGGGTGTTTGGATCAACAATGGTTGAACGAGAGAACGTGATAAAAACACAAGGGTTGAAACTAACACCCAGTTTAAACGTAAGTCGTCAGGACGAAGTCTGACATCCTTGAAGGAGCATACCATGGAAGGAACGACGATCTTGTCATGGGGCTCAATGCAAATATTGTTCGAAAAGTAAATGTTTGTGGACAACCTACAACGGGCAGAGCTCGAGGCAATAAGGCTTAAAGGCCACAAATCAAACGTGTTAAGAAAATGTTATTGATCACAGAAGTTTATGTTATATAAGTAAGTAAAGCGAATGATGAACCACTGCTTCAAGTGTGGGGATACCTCTTGATATTGTGAGACCGCAACAACGGTAGTTATGTGAATTAAGTTCAGGGAATGTGTTTAGAGTTGACCATGTTGTTACTACGAAAAGAGTTGTACCGGTTGTGGAGACTGAAAGAGTGATAAGTCGAATAGCAACCACCATTACGTGTGGGATGCTAGATGTGTAGCGAACAACGCTCAAGGAGCATAAAGACTCGAAAAATAGTGTATTCAGTGGTCACCCAAATGAAGGATCAGCCGTAACACGAATGATGAAGTACATGTGCAGAAGCTAGCAGGACCGTGGATACAATGTAAGACATTGTTGTACAAGACATAAGAGCACGGTGCGCAATAAGCGACCATTGTATAAGTATTGTTAAACGATAATATGGCAACTGAGCACAGTTATGAGTTAGACTCAGTGGAAATACAACGGTAAGTGATAGCAAATAAACTAGGCAATAAGCCAGTAACAAGTATTACGAGATGAGAGCCTCAGTGAAACTCAGTGTGAATTCCTATTGCAATCGCATAAGAGATTTACTGTCAAGAGTTTACGCCTCTGCACTCTGTAGGACTGAGTGTTTTGGTATTGCGCTTGCGCGGTAATGATCAAGTGAGATAGCTAGGAAGTTTGGGTAATGTCAATTGTGATGGAAGAACAAGACTTATGGTGTGATAAAACCGATGCATAAGAGAAGCACGGTCGTACCAATCAAGGAGTACTTGATTGGCATAAGTGACTACAGTAACACGATTATTAAATATCGGTATGGAATATACCTCAAGTGTTGGAAATAACCGACAGAGTACTACACAATAGATAGTAGCTCAAACTCAACCGACAGTAAGTCGGAAGAAATCAAGTAAGTCATTGTGGAATACAGTAAATTATCATGGAACATGGTAAGAAATACCACGCGTCGGTTGAGAAACCGTTATTACCAAGATATGGGTGATAATCGGGAATGTACAATACAGTAGGAATAATGTAGGGACAAACTAAGCTCTAAATTATCAAGAGTCGCGCAGCAGAAACTAGTGAGCCAGCGATTCAAGTATGGAAATGTCCGTTGTGAATATGAGTGAATGGCTAATTATTAACGCCTAGAAGCCTCACAGGCCAGAATCGAAACCGGTTATGAGTTAAAAAAACTCTAAAGAGGATTCTTGGTTCAGGGACTAAACCGCCAATATGGTTAAGATCCTCTAACCAAAACACATTGTGTAATAAACCGCGTGGAGATAAAACACTTCACGATGGTAGAACGTTTAAACCAGTGATTAAGTGATTGATTACATGGGCGTAATCCCTTTTAAGGGGGGTAGAGCGCAAAACCGTTAGTGTGTTTTACCGTACAAGTGTACGTGAACAATGGTGTGCATAGCACAAACAATTTTTTTGATGATTGGTGTGTGTGTTTACATAAACATACACATTCATTCATGGTTAATTGTGGTAATTACGCACAGAAGATGCGAATACCATTGTGATAAGCGTTTTATTGTGTTAACGGATGTTTGTGAAAGTATAAGTATAAGGGAGTAAGAAACTCCCGGGGAACTAAAACCCCGACTATATATGTTCATATGATACCAATTGTAATATTGTGTATTATATTTTGATAAAAAAAAATATATGTAGAAATGTATATATATACAGTGTTGTGACTTATGAAGAGGTATAAAACCGATATAGAACCTAGTAAGAATTAAATTCCCTAGGTAACTTGGATTAAGTTGAACTTGGATGATGATTGATAGACGGAGTTCTATCCCTTGGAGATGTAATGATTATGACTAGATGGATTAAAAGATAGAAAATGGTACATGTTGAATTAGTTGTTGTTTGAAAATGAAGTGGGAGGTGAAACTTGATTATCATGAGATCAAGGGAAGCCGAACACAAATTGGGGTGGAAAGATAGTTCAACTCTGATGCTGATCACATTAGGGTTGGATGATTCTTGAAACTCCCTATAAGTGGTCACAAATAACAACATCAAGAATAAGATGCAGTTAACAATAATTGGACTTGGAGTTGTATTGAGTTTTCAAAAGAATTTTAAATTGGGTTTCAGATTTTCAATTGGTATTTTCAAGACTTCAATTAATATTTTTTTTAGATTCTTAAGTGGTATTTTCAAAGGAAGGACTACCTTTATGTGACCTCGTGGAGGATTTTCAACTTGTATCCTTCCAATAAAGGATTTCATTATACTTGACCTCATAGAGGGTATTTTCCTACTACTGCTCACGAGCTGAGGACGTATGAGCCTTTGTCTTAGGACCGGTGACATGAGAAGTATATTTAAAGATGTATGCAATTGTTTTGATCTCCCAAAGGAACGGGGACCAGAGTGTCCATCGCGACCGGTTCTGCGGGATCACAGTGTATATGTACTCTACATGGGTCTCGAACTCATGAAGAGATGGAAAAGGAATTTCTGGTTGATATACATGCTATGACATGTTGTGTGGTATGTGTAGTAATTATTATTTTGGACCTTGAGTCCTAATGCGACTGAATTCCGAAAGTGTTATGTTACCTAGACCATGTGTCTAAAGGTTGATATGTTATCAAGACCTAAGAGTCTAAATGTTGTTATGTTACCCAGACCTAAGAGTCTAAGGGTTGTTGTGTATGTACAATGTTGTTAAGGTACCCGGACCATTAAGTCCGAGGCTACTAAGTAAGTATGTTATGTTACGTATGGATGTGTATATGTACCCGGACCGTTAAGTCCGAGGGTGTGATGTAAAGTATGTCGTTATGGAAGTTGTATGTTGCAAGTAATCCCCGTATTCTAACAAATGATGTGTGGGAAGTGTGAACTTCGAGGACGAAGTTCTTTTAAGGGGGGTAGATTGAAATACCCCAAACCTTAATATGTTAATTAATTATGTAATTATAATTTTCTAAGGCTAATTAAGTCCTTAAGATCATTGGTGAAGGAATAAAAACCAAAAAGAAAAAGAAAATGCGTTAAAGTCACAAAACGTGAAAACGCGTATTTAATTATATTAGGAGGTATATAACCTTCACTAGGGTTATAAATATATTTTTATACCCTAATTACACACTTAGAACATGTGGGAAAATTCCGGAAGGAAACGGATCTAAATAACGTATTAAAACGCTAATAAAACTTTAGTGCACGTTTTTCGAGAAAACCCGAAAACGTGACTTTAAGTGGTCAAACGAACCTGTAAAAATTATAGTTCATTAAATAACTATAAATAAAACATTAATGGGAGTATAATAACCATTAAAATTAAATAAACAAGAAAATTCCGGAAAACGGGCCCGGTTAGTGAATAGTGCTAAAACCCGGTAAATAAACGAGCGTTTTCTGTAAAAAACGAAAAACGCTCCAGCTGATATATATTAAGGGGGCCGGTTTTGACTAGTCAAAAGCCTCCCCTCACACACAATAAAATAGAAAGAAAGAAAGGAAAAGAAAGAAGGAAAAAAATACACTTTATCTTCTCTCTCCTCCTTATTCTACTTTTCCCTCTTCTCTCTCCTTCATTCCCTCTTTTCCATCGTGAGCCCTTCCTCCTTCTCCTACCTCCAGCGATTTTGAGCTGCAACAAGAGCTCCCATGGCTAGCTCACTTCCTCTTCATGCCCAAGCTCCATTTAAGCTCCGAATCGAAAATAAATTACATATTTGAACTCCTCTCATCATCCTCTACACTTATCTCTCTCCAAATTCGAAAGGATGAGTTTCATTTTCATGGGTTTTCCCCATTTGAAGAGAAAAGCACACCATCTTGTAGCTTGGAGTCTCCTCTTCCTCCTAAGGTAAAAATCTTCAAGAAAAAGTCATTCTCTCTCCACTTTCCATGGTGGCCGATTTTTGTTCCCTTTCTCACCTTGTTTTTCTCTTGTTTTGGAGCCTTGTTTCAACTCTCCAATGGTGGAGTAAATGCCTTCTTGATTCAAGGGAGAGAATCCCTCTTAAAAGCTTCAAAAAAAGGTAAACCCTAACTTGTGTTCTAAGCCCTTTGATTGAATTGAGTTTTCTAAGGGTTTAGGTAATTAATTGTGTGTATGTTTTGTGTTCTTGGATGTTGGGATGGAGTTTGGAAACTCCATGCCCTCTTAACCGATATTAGAGAAGATATGGAGCAAGAGGAGAATTAAAGAGACTTGTGAAATTAAGGTAAGGAATCCACCTTGAACCTTGGTTATGATTGTTTAAGTGTTTGGGATGGGTAAACAAATTAATGAACCCAAAATGATGGATTGAAATATATGTTGAAAATGTGTTTACTTGGTTTGGAGAGGTTTGTGAATTAATGTTGATTTGAGGGCCTTAAGAGCCAAATGTTGTGAGTTTGTGATTGATGATGTGGTTATTGAGATTATGGAGGTTTTTGGTGATTGTGTTGTTGTTGAATTTGAGGATTTTGTTATGTGCTGGTAGAACCCTTGTGGGTTTGGCTAGTTTTAGGATGAAATATGTGAAGAGATGAGTTTTGGGAAATGCTTTGAAAGTAGCCAAGTGCTGTCAAAATTTGTTTAGGAAAGTATGGCCTTGAGTGTTTTACTAAAGGAAGAAGCTAGGTGTGTTTAAGAGGTGCATTATCTATGAGGTTTTGAAATGGTCATTGATGGATTGGAAAGGTTGGTGGAAGGTTGTGAAATGTCTGAAGAGATTTAAGATGCACTGATATGCATAATGCAACAGAGGGAAAATAAAGTTTTGTGAATTTGAACAATAATTGGGTGGTGGATTGGACCAACGTTTTGGGAGCATTTGAGGAGTGTTTTAGTGTGTGTAAACATGTAGGAAGCATATGGAATGTTTAGGAAATGATTGGATGTGGATTAGGGGTTGAAAACTGATCAAAAACTGTAAATTTTGTCTGTTCCAGAGGTGGTCCGGGTTGCAAATCCGTTTGCAAACCCGGACCATAGCAAAAACACGACAGAAGATCATCCCAGGGGGTGGTCCGGATTTGAAACCAGGACACAAACCAGGACCACATGAAAAATAGTCCAGAAAGTGAAATCCGTGGTTGGTCCGGGTTTGTAACCCCGGACACAAACCCGGACCATGCTAAAAACTTACCAGAATGTGTTTTAAAGTGTTGTTATGATGGGGAAGTGAATGGTAATGGTTTTAGATGTTGATTAGGCCTTGTTTGGTGAGTTTTAAAGGCCCTAGAAGGTGTAAACAAGTGTTAGGTTGGATGTGAGAAAGTTGTGAGTTTAAGTACACAAAGTTAAACCGAAACAAAGGGATAACGGGTTAAGTACGGGAGTAATAGAAATTTACGTACCGTAAGATTTTGATGTTAATGGAAACATTTGAAATAATATTAGTTGTTGGAACACTACCCGGGGAGCGTGAGGTGACGCGTTGGAGTAAATCCTCGGGAACACGGTAGAGTAACCCATGGTGTAAGGTATGGTTTTCTTGCAACCTGTGTCCTACCGGATTACACCGGCTTGTATGCCAATGTGTTTTTCTGTGTGTTTGCCACCTTGCAAGATAAAGCATGAAATGAGTTTATAGTAATTCATATTTGTGGCGTAATTAATTCCGATACCACTTAACCTTAGTTATGTGCTAAATAATAGTTAACCGACCTTAGGTTCACATAAGAGAATCGGTATTCGGAATAAACGTCCCAACCCATGGGAACGTTCTAACTACGGCTATCCGTGCATTAGTGTTTGTTGTGATTATGTGTGATGTTTGTGGCTTGTTGGATATGTTGTTGTTGTTATTGGAGACAGATATCCATGTTTGTCAAAAGGGATATTACACCCCTTATGTGTCTAACCGAGTTAGTAACACTATGTGAAGTGTGTATGTGATAAGTTCCATAAGGGAACCTCTAACTAATAAGTATATGTTATGTATGGAGAGGAATCCGGTTGTTCCGGTCGCGCGTGTTGTTTGGGAGTTAATACATATATGATAATTAACTCCCATCCTGATATGTTAGGGTTGTTTTCCTTCATTGGATTTCGACCTCCCACTAGCTTAGCCAAAGCTTACCTACCCGACCTCCACATCGGGCTAGGAGGGAAATTATGTATAATGTTGGTAGGGTGTCAAGGCCTAAGTTCACTTCGACTCCCTCTTTGTTATGTTACGGTTGTTTTTCCTCCTTGAATTACGACCACCCACAAGCTTAACCAAGGCTTACCTACCTCATCACTATTGGAGCTAGGGGAAATTACGTATGTTGTGACCGGTCCTATATGAGGCCGCCACCCGAGTAAAGAAAATGTATGTATGTTGTGCTCGGGCTTATATCACCCCGACACTCCCTAAGAGAAGTTCATGTACTCTAAGAAGAGTGAAATTAAGTTGCGTATGTTATAAAGTGAAGTGTGTTGCTATGTTGAGTGTGCTAACCTTGTGTCTGTATTCTAGTAATGGATGTTTGCTTATAAGCATGACATGTGTGTGAGTTTGTGCATGTTTGAAATAAAATCAACCGCATGCTAAGACGACAAATAGTTGTGCGTGGCCCGGTAGCATGCGGGCTGCGGGATTACCATACCAGCAAAGGTGCTGACCCCCTTTGGGGGCCCCCATTACTTTACAGGTACAAAGGAGCTGGAAGCCGTTCGAGAGTAGGACGGGTAGTTGTTGTACATGGGTAGACATTCAATTGAGCATGTATTGTAGGTGTAGTAAGACCGAAATTGTATCGGTGTTAGTTGGAAGATACTCGGTACAGTTGTAATGTAAGTGTATAATGTTTGTTGGACATGGAACGGGATTTATGTGTAGTTGCTCGGGAGTTTAGTCCATCAGACCGGTACAATGTATGTATGTTAGCCTTGTTACCCACGTGGGTGGCTAACGGCGTGTAACACCAATGAGTTAAGTGTTGTTATGAGTTGAGAATTCCGCTGCGATATGATATTGAGTGTGCTGTTAGTAGTTGGGGTGTTACATTGATAAAAAGACCCTTTTTCGGCAGTTCTTAAGCTAGGAACCGCCGAAAAAGCCCTGGTTATTTTTTTTAAAAAAAATGGTCTTTTTCGGCGGTTCAGAACGAAGATGTGTTCCTTTGAAACCGCCGAAAAAGACCAATTTTTGGCAGTTTCTCTAAAAACCGCCGAAAATGTGTTCCTAGCGAGCTATTTTTGGTGGTTCCTACCCCAACCGCCGAAAATGAGGTGCCGAAAAAGCCTCATTTTCTACTAGTGTTTACACCTTGTTTTTGCCAAGTTAAGGCCTTGTTTGGCCACGGCTGTTTGGAGATAAATTTTCCACAGCATTATTTACATGTTTTCAAACAGAAATTAAGGCATGATTAGTCTCCAAGCAAGAGCTAACCATAATAAGTGTTTAATGTACATTTTCAAGGTAAATTTTACCTTAGAATACCTAGGCAAGCAAGAGTTGTCTTCGGCCTATTTTTACAGAAGGTAAAGAGAATCAAAAGAGCTACTAAAACCAAGCTTAAAACTGGTATAACTCAGATTAGATGATTGCTAATTTTTACCTTGATTAAAATGGCTTAAAATGGATTTTAAGCTTGGAATCAGCCACCAAATGATGTGGTTGCAATTGCTACTGATCAACCATGATAAATGGAAGATTATAAGCCAAGGGAAACAGGTTTTACAACCGGAATTGAAGAGAATCAAGAGATAAGTGCTTAAAGCACATTTTTATACCTTAAGAACAAGATTAGAATTCTCCACCTCCTTCCATTGTTACAGCCGATATTTTCCCTCCTTTTAACCTCTAAAAAAAGCTAGATACATGGATGGAAATGGTTGATGCTTAGCTCCATGGAAAGAGGAAAGAAATATGAAGAGAAAGAACATAAAATGGCTTAATAAGCTCACCTATGTCACTTGTTGTTCTCTTCTGAGTTTAGACAGTAGCAGGCGTCAATGGAGGAAGAAAAGAGAGGATTAAGGTGATTGAAGTCGGCTGGAAGGAAGGCAAATGAGAAAAGAAGCTAGTTTTGCCTTTTAAGTTAATTAATGTTACTTTATGTAATAGTAAATGATGATTCATTAGATTGGCTAGATATTTATGTTGCTTAATGGGTGGGTATGACAGCTAATATAAGGCGGTAATGCTTGGTCAAGTCAATGGATGACATTTGACCATGGTTAAAACTAAGTAATTAAATGTTATTTTGGGTACTATTCATCAAAAATCACTCATTTTGATTTTATTTTTAAACTTTGATTTAGACTTTATAAAATAGTCTATCTTGTCACATAAATGATATACATAATGTAATCTAGTCTTTAAAGTGACAAAAAGTTATTATCTTATAGCTCATACACAAAAACGTGCTTTAAGGTGTTTTAGCGCACATTTTGTGTCACAAGGTGTTTCTGAGCTTATTTTTTTTTGAGAACTGTTTTGTTGTGTTCCTTACATGATAATTGATCATAGGAATCCAATTTTATATCATTTAGAGGTCATAAGACCTTTAAGGTTTCTTAGAGCACATTTTTGCCCTACTTGACCTTGAAGCATGTAAATGCTTGTTCTTTGTGTTGGAGTGTTGTCCAGCGATTGTAGCATGTTTAGTTATATGTTAATATGCTTAGGACAAAATTTTAGGTCCTAAGAATTTCATTTGGGTATGTATTTACCCTAAACAGTCAAAGGGTGCATTGCGTTTCTCAATTAACTTTTAAGGCATGTTTGGGCCTTAATTAATGTGATTAGATGTTTAATCCATGTTTAATTAGTTTGGGCTATTTCAATCTACCGCCCTTAAAAAGACTTCGTCCCGAAGTCGCTTAATCAAATTGGTATGTATACAAATATATAACTACCCATATAACCCATAATGTATATCTATGTGATATATCATTTACACACATCGTATTGTGCTTATACAGCACATAGCCATCCCTTTGTGGCATTAATTCAATCATATATGGATATAGGTGATCCATCAGCACCATTATTTCCTATCAATTCTACAAACCCTGACAACCTCCCCGAGGTGTGCATAACATACCATCCTTCCACATTCCTCATCTAATGATTCATTTCGAATCTAGGTGATACCATATGTAATCATTCTACAAGGCAATATAAATATATATATCATAAGTGGCATAAGAAAAGTACTACACACATGGGTGTAAATACTACATCATTCAAACAGGTATCTCGTAAGATACATACATACAAGTGCACAACACACACAAACCAATCAACAACGTACGCCCCGCGTACCAAACATAACCAACAAAACCTCGTATGTCCCGCATACCATCAATTCACTGTATGCCATGCATACAAAACAAACAAATAAACAAACCTCGTATGCCTCGCATACCACCAACTACTGTATGCCCCGCATACGAAACAACAAAACTTAGTGTGCACACGTGCACATCCAAGAGGCTCTATCCCCCTTAAAAAGGGTTACGCCCCCGTACCCCACAAGTATACAACAACCGCTCAACAAGGAGCGCTGGATACTTGGCTCTCATAGAGTTCTCCGACTCGTGGATTATCCTCATATCAGAGAGACGGGTATGACTCTAGCCCTTCCGGGCTCCACAATACATAAAGGGTGAGGCACTGATCTATTTGTGCTCTCTCCCAAGTTCGTTCTAATAGGCCCACTCGCTCCGTATGAGGTGCAGACCCATGAACATAGGCTCAGTTTGCCTCTTTTCATTGATGTGCATCCTCTCGTTGGGTCACTAGCATACATGTGTGTGTCTTCTCTCACTGATATTCAGCTTGAGGTGTAATATGACATTGGCTATTGTTAGTACTTAGTGCTCTTTGCACTTGTCTTTGTAATATTAAGACGTACCAGCCTACATGTCCACGGAGATAAAGCTTGTCATCCATGTATTCGGGTGGTTTTGTTCCGGAGTAACACACTGTTGTAGGTTTTTGATACACACTCGTGTTGATATCCATTACATCTTCCCATATTCCCACTAGATTAATAACTGCACAAGTGCAATACCAAAACACTCAGTCCTACAGAGTACAGAGGCATAAACTCTCAACAGCTAATATCTAATGAGTCAAACAGATACGATGAGCGAATTATCAGGTGAGTGCACTAGTAGAAAAAGACCCTACCGCAGCGGTTGTTTGGTACCTATGGCAGCGGTTGAAAACCGCTGCGATGGGTGCCGCCGCGATAGGTGAAACACCTACCGCAGCGGTAGGTACTCTAACGCAGCGGGCAGCGGTTGTTAAAAGAACCGCTGCGTTAGACCTTTTTTTTTAAAAAAAAAACACCTATCGCAGCGGTTAAGAACCGCTGCATAGGTTTTTTTTTTTTTTTCCATTCCACCCTACAATTCTACCACACACACCCAAAATCAATCAAACCTGTTAAGATATAGCAATTAACAATGCCACCACAGTGGGGCATTAGATCAACCATTTCACCATTTAAATAGCCACCAAACCTATCTACGGGCAATAATCCACTTACATTTACAAATTTGAGCAAATTAATCAAACATCAACAAAATCTTTACAGAAACGACAATTGTTTCATGAGAATTTCAAAATCATCCTACTCAACCTACCAAACCCTAAAAGCAACCTACATTAACGCTCATGAATTCTGCCCATTCTTCGAGCACCTCGGTTATATGTCCTTCGTTGTAACCATCTACCAATCTTCAAAAGCCTTGAATTAACACAAAAAGAAATATGATTAGTTGCTAATAATACTTTGAGTTTAAGAATCAATGTTAAAAATTATCTACAAAACCAAAATATTTCGAGAATGCTACTTACCAGTCTAGAGACTTCTCTGGCAAGAGTCTCGGTCCCGCTATCAAGTCACTCATAAACCGAATGACATAGTAGCCACATTCCGAACCTCCCGGCTGCTGTGGACACTGCACATGTATATACGTACATATTCAAAATCGATTTAACACATAAATTATAATACTGTTCCTATTTTAAAACTAATGAACATATTACAAAATTTGAATAAGGACTACAAAAATACCTTGACTACATTCCACGGAATCTTCTTAATCTCTCTCCTCGGACTTGCGTTACAGATACAAAGGCACTAGAATTCATACGCACAGATAAAGTAAAAGTTATCAACCGGATGATTAAGAAATAACTAAAAATTGATAATTAATCAAGTTAAGTAAATTCATCACCTCATCAACATGTTATATATAAGTGGCCTCTTGGGATGCGAGATGCTGAGTCAAGCTGCAGGACTCTTGGGCTTTTTAGACATAGAACGAGCAAAGACCAGTGTCGGCTGTTCATAGATTACAATACAGCAGAACTTAATTCAATCAATTACATAATACAAATATCATAATTTTTAAACTAACTTAACATTAGATAAAATTCTTACCCTTGATGAAGAGGCAGCATTATGTAAGATTTATCAGCAACTGCACACACATGTATCACAGTCGACAAGTACTGGACCAAAGCTTGGGGGTCAGATCCCATATTAGCTTCGAACAGTAGTCAGGGCATAAGAACCCGAAACTACTATTCTCATGTACTTGGACCGCCTTGTCATCAATAAACCTGCACAATATAAAGAAACCAATATTATGAATTTAATTTTCAAATATACAGAGTAAAATGTGTACAAGGTATGCTAATTACTCACATGCAAGCCGATTTGAGAATCGACGCACTCAACCAATCCTTCGTGAACAACTCCACAAAATCAGTAAGATAGATTTCAAAACTCTGAGCGCCTGTATAGTAAAAAGATCCGGTCTTGGTTCCATTGTAACCGAATCTCTTCTGGCGGCGTCATCAATAGTGTGGAGTGCAACAGTTTCAGCTGGGGGGTAAGGCATTCAGAACCGCCGGTTGTAGCAAATTCGATCTCATCACAACTCTAGTCGCGGATGCCATCGAAGGATTAGCTGGTGCAACAACAACTCTCTTTCCTTTTGCCTTATCAGAATTTGATTGAATGTGTTCCTAATATATTAATTTAATAAGTATATGTTTCTACTCTAGGATATGTTAAAGAATAAGTTTTTTCATGGGGTTACCTGCTGCTCCCCAAGCTTAATCAATCTACAGGGCCACTGTACTGTCATGGATTCAGCTTGACGAAGGGTGGATATGTCTGCACTGGGCACCGGTATCTGACAATCCGCGTAAGCAGGCGCGTAACCTTCAACAAGCACCCGGCATGGTACTCTCGGAGCGCTGCATTCCTCACGGTGTCTCCAGCACAAGACTTGAAAAGTTTTCCCCACCCTACTTCGACTTCGTCAACGCCAATCACTTGGAACAATGTGCAGTCAATTGGTTGCTAAATTTTCAAAATTAAAGATTTTAGATGCACATAAACAAGTGTATAATTTGTTTTTTTTGTATTTGTAGTTAACATGTTGTTCTAACCTTGAGAGATGAATATGGAAATGGGTTGACGGAGTGAACACTACTGGGAGGCACTGCTGCGGGCTCTGATGCTTGTGCCTGATCTGGCGGTCTAGAAACCTCCTGACTCATCCTCTCAGATCGCATCATCTCCATAGCTTGAGCGATTGACTGCTGAAATTCATTTCGTAGTCGCTGCTCGAGCTCCGCATTCTGGCGTAAGTGCTCCTCATATGTAATGCTCCCTCCAGCACTGTCTGACCCAGGATTACCGAAGGCTTGGCGTATACCGACATGACCACCAAAGCCTACTGCACGACCCGGATGATCCTTCTTCCCGAGAGCGCGGGAAAGTGGATCATCCTGCCTAACGGGCTGCCAAGTGCCCTGGGTGATCTGGGAGCTTAACTCTTCCTGTTATGGAGTTTAATAAGTCAATAAGGATACTTCGGTTTATTTAACTGCTATTGTTACTCTATAAATATAATAAACATTTTTTAAACTAAAAATCACTTACCATTTGGTTGATGACTTCTCTCGTGGCGTCATCATACTCAGCAGGTGCCGCCGGATTTGAAGGTTTCTTCCGTCGACTTAAGTCCCAAACCTTCATCCTTCGTTCGCTGACATTCGAGCCAGCTGGCAGCAACCCCTCTTTCTCCCACTGCGGCACACGCTGAGCAATACTTGTACTCCCCATGTGATGGGGGTAACGATTTTTTTTTGCATTTTGTTGTTGTTTCTCACGTATAGCCTACATATATGTATGAAAAGACAAATTATGCAAATAATATATGAAAAAGACGAATTAACCAAATGAACTCTAAGGACACTTTAAACATTTATCATACAAAAGAACAACTACTAGTGTGAAACTCACCTTGAACTCAGGGGTCAAACGCTTCGCAACAAACTCATTCCACTGCTCTTCAGTAATACCATCATATTTTTGCCACGGTGGTCTCCGATCATCCACATCTTCACCTTCTGCCTCCTCTATCTCTGCGGGCTCCTCACAGTAAATGTACTGCCTCGTGAGCAGAGATCTGAAGTCTTTGAACTGTGTGGCAATCCCCTTCATCACATCATCCTTCAGAGAAGGATCTATACTGAATCGGTCCTATATGCACAAAAAAAATGGATTAGTGTAAAAAGTAACTATATAAATCTTAAAACAAACTATTAAGTGTAACAAATACCTTGAGACGTTCAAATATCTGCTCCTTCAACGCCTGAGGCACTTGCTTCCAATGTGGTTTATATTGAAATATGTACTCACCAAATGCCTGGCTAGAGCAGTGAAATCATTTTTCCAAGTACCCGTGGGCTGATTAAACTCATTGAACTCCAAAGGCTTTGTCGGGGGGCCTCTATTTGCTTTCAGCCCACGGGTTGCCCCTCGTTTTTTGGGTTTCTTGAGAGGCGGAGGAGCAACTTGTATCTCTTGTCCTTCCTGTGAAGGCCCAGCTGTCTCGGTCTGCTGCGGGGTGGTCTCTACGTCTGCTTTCTTTGATTTCTTTTTACCACCTCGTGTGGTGCGTTTTGCCGGTCTACTATCCCCAGTCAGGAGCAGCTGTCCTATAGGATCATCAATAGGATCATCATCCACTGAGGAAAAAAACACACACATTAGATCAATATTCATGGAACGATGTATAATTGCAAAAATAAACATAAATAATTAATTCTGATAACATTGTAACAACAATAATACGAATTATATAATGTAATTTCAACCAATGGTGTTACCTAGACATAGTAACATATATCATGATCTGTTTTCTACCCAAACCCCCTCATTATGGTCTGATCGAGCGTAGATGGTCTGAACATCATCATTTTGTAAATCATCAGTTGAATCATGCAACCCTGTATGCAACGATACTGTTCATCTATCATCTCATTATCATCATCGTCGTTGTTTTCATCCTCAAACAAAACCGGTCTTCTCCCTGGAAGAACAACATACCATCTACTAGCTTTTGGGTCTTCAACATAAAACACCTGGTCACAGTCTTTACCCAACACAAACTGATCTTCCTTATTAGTTGTAACACGTGAAAGATCAACCAAAATAAGTCCTTTATCATTTTGGAGTCCATGTCGGTTGTCCACCCAATTGCAGCGGAACAATAGAAACGAATCAATGTGATAGTTTAGTTCCCATATGTCCTCTATCACACCATAATACCAACTACTACTGCTCATTGGTTGAACCTGGTTACCTAGACCATATTCAGTCACCGATGCTTCAATTTTTACCCCACTGTTCTGATGTATTGATTTAGCATCTTGGCGTGCAGTGTAGTATGTGCATCCATTAATGTCATACCCTTCAAACGATACAACATCTGTTCCAGAACCAACAGCTAGACATCTGATTTCTTCACTGACATCTTCGGGGTTCAATGAAGCTTGCTCAAACACATATTCCTTAAACCATTGGACGAATACTCGATTTTGTTCTTTTTTAAGCCAGATACGGTTTTTGGTAGGGTTTTGTCGACTCAACTCAGCAATGTGAATATCGAAGTAGGGTTCAACAACCTCAAGGTGTTGTAGTACAAACAAATGTGCCTGATTAATAAGATCACGAGAGATACGAACAACCTTTTTGCCAATAACTCCTTTACCCTTAAATCTACCATGGTGACGTGGTTTGGGAATACCAATTGACTCTGCATCGTTCAAATAACTTGTCACGAATTCTGTGACTTCCTCAGTCACTGTTGCTTCGATGATACTGCCTTCCGGTCTATATCTGTTTTTCATTCTACCCTTCAGAATCCCCATATATCGTTCGAAAGGATACATGTAACGTAAGTAGACCGGACCACAATATTTGATCTCTCGGACAATATGCACTACTAAATGCACCATTATGTCGAAGAAAGATGGTGGGAAATAAATCTCAAGCTGGCATATTGTCACAACAATTTCATGTTGCAGATCATCGAGGGTGTCTGAGTCAATTGCCTTCAGCAGACAGCGTTGGAAGAAGAAACATAATCGAGTTAGAGCATTTCTGACATTTTCTGGTAATATCCCTCGTATTGCAACTGGAAGAAGATGCAACATTAACACATGATAATCATGAGATTTCATGCCTAACAGTTTCAAATCCTTCATAGAAACTAGGTTCTTCCAGTTTGAAGAGTACCCAGATGGTACCTTCAATGTGTGCAAACACTTGCAAAAACTTAATTTTTCACTCTTAGAGAGGGTATAACACGCAGGAGGTAGATATGTTCGCTTCTCATCCTCTATTGGGTGTAGTTCTTTCCGTATGCGCAACTCTTGCATATCTCTCCTCACCTTCAATCCGTCTTTCGTCTTGCCGGGTATGTTGAGCAAAGTACCACACACTGCCTCACCGACGTTCTTCACAATGTGCATGATATCCAAACAATGTCGAACAGGCAGATGCCGCCAATACGGTAGATCCCAAAAAATGGAACGTTTTTTCCAAATGTTCTTCGGCGGCTTGGATGTGTTTCCAAAGACATTTTCAATGTCTTTTACCTTTGCATACACTTCCTCTGAATTCAAAGGCAGACGAGCCACACGAGTCTCGGGCTCATTGTTGAACAGCTTTCGCTTTCTCGAACGGTAAGGATGGTCTACTGGAAGAAACCGTCGATGACACATATAAACATTTTTGCCGCAGTGCTTCAGACGATCTGAACATGTGTCATCCTCACATACCGGACACGCTTTGAATCCTTTCACCGAGTATCCTGACAAGTTCCCATAGGCAGGAAAGTCGTTAACAGTACAGAACAACATCGCCTTCAGTGTGAAATTTTCTTTCGCATGAGCATCATATACCACTGTCCCTTCATTCCACAACAAGTTCAGATCGTCGATCAGTGGTGCAAGATATACGTCAATGTTATGACCAGGTTGCTTTGGACCAGAAATTAGGAGTGATAACATAATGTATTTTCGTTTCATGCACAACCATGACGGTAAATTGTAGATCACTAGTAGCACCGGCCAAGTGCTGTGCTGACTGCTCAACGTGCCATACGGGTTCATCCCATCGGTACACAATCCAAGTCTCAGATTCCTATCCTCATCCCCAAAATGATGTTTGAATTTTCTGTTGATATTTCTCCACTGAGGTCCGTCTGCAGGATGTCTTAATTTTTCATCAATTTTTCTACCATCCGCGTGCCATCGTAAGTTCTTCGCATCTTTCGGGTTGGCAAACAACCGTTTGAATCTAGGAATTATCGGCAAGTACCACAATAATTTCACTGGACGATTTTTTTTCTGAAAGGAGGAATCCTCATCCTTGTCCTTGTACCGGGACAACAAACATTTAGGACACTTGTCTAGATGTTCGTATTCACCCCTATAAAGCACCCAGTTATTTGGGCCAGCATGAATCTTTTTATATTCAACTCCCATTGGACACATCCATTTCTTTGCCTCGTAGGTGGATGTAGGAAGACCATTCTCATGAGGAAGCATATCATGTATCAGCTCTAGAAATGACGTGAAACACTTGTCACCAACTCCATATTTCCCCTTTAAGTTGAACAAATTAAGTACAGCAGTCAATTTTGTGTATTTAACGCACGAAGGGTACAAAGGTGTCTTTGATGCGTCCAACAATCTTTGATACTCTTCCGGCTTATCGACAAAAGTATCGGCAACATTTTCTAACATTCATCCATTTGCTCATCATGGTGAGTGGTCTCACTGTCATCGAATCCTGAATCACTTAACGGTACCGACTCATTGATGGTATTGAAGGTGTGGGCGGTACTTGCGTAACGTGGATCATGAGCACTTGATGATGTTGAAGCACTAGCTGCAACAGTTTCTCCATGAAAATTCCATCTTCTGTAATGTGGCATGAATCCACGGGACTTAAGATGAAATCTAATTTCCTCAATGTCTTCATATTTCCTTACGACCCCACAGTCAACACAAGGACATGAAATATTGTCCGCCTTTGTTCTGTCCTTGTGTTGCACTGCCGCTTTGAGAAACTCTTTCAGCTTCTGATCAAAGTAGTGATCCCGGCCTCGATCACCGGACATCCAGTCACACTCCATTCTATATGTGAAAACAAAACAAGTTTAAGATTGATTTGTCTTTCAGTTTCGTCTACATTTGTATATGGAGCATGTTTCTACTGGATGTACGGTTGCAACCAAACTCAGCACTACTCTATGGTTCCAACCAAACTAACGTAGCCTAAGTACTCTAACGTTCCAACGTAACTAATCTAGCCTTATTCTAACAATTCTAACACATTTAATTTAACTTCAACAAATCATTGCATTATTAAAACAAAAAATAAAGTTTAATTACTTACTTGTTTTAAGGTTGTACAGAGGGGGAAGCTAGGAGACTGCTTTGGTGATGGGCTGGGAAAGTACTGGTACAAATCCAATAGCAAATTCAGAAGACCTGACAAAGAAAAGTAAAGATTGTTATACACAAATAACAAATAAAATTAATTAATAAGACTAATACGATTCTAGAAAAAATTCGGCATGACCTTTGCGTAATCGTGTTAATCCCATGCTTATCATTAAGCATTCACCAACATCTTATTTACCACGACAAATAAATTCCACAATTGACAGCAACCATCCTTATTCACAATCACTCAATATTAACCACAACCACATTTTCGCAATAATTAATTAAACAAACAAAGAGAAAAGATAGATGAAGATGTTACCTTTTCACTCTTACTCCACAGTAGAAGAAATGAGGAAGAAGAAGTAGAGACCACCCCAATTACTGCAGACAGCGGGGAAGCAAGGAAATAATATTAGGGGGCAAGAAATCCATTATTATAAGCATTATCATATTAAGAAAATAAAAAAGAGAAAAAAATAGATGAAGATGTTACCTTTCCGCTCATGCTGCACAACAGAAGCAATGAGGAAGAAAGAGACATAGAGACCACCCCAATTACTGCAGATAGCGGTGAAGCAAGTAATAATATTAGGGGGGCAAGAAACCCATTACTACAAGCATTATCATATTAAGCACGTATATACTGCAATGTAATGGGAGAACATAGATGTTATAAAGTTATAGATCTTACCACTTTATTAATGTGAAACTTGAAGTTAATTTTTTAAATAGTTTGAGAATTAAGAAAAAATGATTTGTAGTTATTCTTTTTCTTTCATATTAGTTTTATTTACCATTTCAATTTATATGAATTTAAGTAATAAATTTGTTATATATGAATTGTTTTTACCGTACAAGCTGCTCGCAGTTTAAAGGCGTTTAATTAACATCTGTTTCAGCTCTATTATTATTTGTACTATTAGTGTGCTGCTTGTTATGCAGTATATCTCCTCTGTTTTATTTGAGTTAACATTTTTTTGGTTACATTTTTCTTACTTCCCACGCTCTACTTTCTCTTATAAAGTTTGTAATTTTTTCAAGGCTCTTTGCGCAAAAAGTAATACAGTATACCAGTATTACTTTGATTTCAGCACCGAATTAGTCATATCAAATTTGTCTAAAAGAACATATTAGGCTAGTTTTTTACAAGATTTTTTAATTAATAGTCTATTTTTTTTTACAGGAATTATGTAAAATTAATAGTCAACAACATATATACATATGAATTCAAACTTTTCATGTCAACAAACGACTTATATATGGTTTATGATATTGGTATCATGTAGTCATTATGTAATGAATTCAACATATAACATTTAGATCTAATTAGTTTAGTAAAAAAATTCATATCAATAAATCTATTAAAACTTGTTTGAATTACAAACTTGTTCATTGGATCTTATAATGAAAAGTTAAAACTTATAGTGTGGAAAAAAATTATAAATTATAAAATGGTATATAATACTTGAACTAAGTTATTTTATATAGTAGATGTTATATGCCTTATTTGTATATTGATTTGCTATTTTTAGTTTTTAATATCTTTCATAGTTTCATAGTCATGTTTATAATTCTAGTTCTATATTTATATAATTAAATTTATCATCCGTATCATCAACCCCGTTTTATCCGTATCCGTACTTCCGTATCGCATACGACCCGTACTAAACTCCCGTACCGTTTTTTACAACTTTGGGTTGTATGCAGAGGGCACAAACAGCAAAAATATCAACTCGGCATTTTATCGAACACCTTATATGCACAACTATTTATACTTGTTCAATAATCTATCTATATTCAAATTATGCACACACAACTAAACTAACCTTCAATAACTATATTACAACTAGTTATTCAATCAACAAGACAATAATTAACATATTTCGAAGATCGAATTCGGAAATCGAACCTAGGGTTCCCGCAGCGTTCTCGATCGACGCCTGCGTGCGACCACCTGGCGGAACGACTGGCGACGGAGACGGCGGCGAAGAAGACGGTGGCACAACGAGGAAGAAGACGGTGGCGGTGCTGGAGCAATCGCAGGCGTCAGCTACGGGGAAATCGTCGTCGAATCGCCATCGCTCTCTGCTTCGTTCTCTCGAGTTTACAGGAGAGAATGAAGAAGAGAATGACGAAGTGCTCGATTTGGGAAAAAAAAAGACCCTATCGCAGCGGTTCCTACTAAGAACCGCTGCGATAGAGTTTTTTTTTTAAATGACCCTACCGCAGCGGTTGTAAGTAACAACCGCTGAGATAGGTTTGCGAGATTTTTAAAAACAGCCTATCTTAGCGGTTGTTTTTACAACCGCTGCGGTAGGGGCGCTGCGATAGACCATTTTTTTACTAGTGGTGGTACATTCCAAATCCATTGTTCCTTGCTTAAGGTATCTGCTAGTATATTAGCTTTGTCTCTCATCATTGCGTAGTCACGCGTTTATGTTCACATCATCTGGTAGATTTCCTCTGGATTGCAAGAATTTGCTCGATCCTTATGAGGATTCTACATCTTTCCCTCGTTTTCGTTGTATATTGTCTACTGCTCTGTGTTGAAGGTTCTTGATTTCTTTAGCTCGTTGGTTTAACTGCGGCTCTTCTCGTCCATCTTCGAGGTAGTCTGTATCACTGTCCTTAGTATGGAGTTGACTACTACTCGTGTTCCTAACACTACTTGTCTACATACATGGGGTACCGTACTGATACATTACTACTTATGCAACTAACTCATAAATAAGTCTGTCAGGCCCACATGCTCCTATCGGAGTGTGGTCGTCCCATGTCTCGTTTAGTAAACTGGTAATGTCTGTCACACGATTTTTGTGAAGTATTCTGTTGTCAATCTCCCTTTTGATGGATATCCTTTAGTTGTTTATTGATTCATGTTATCGGTTATCTTGTTATAAGTGTTATTGCCCTAATGGCATTAGTGGTAATTCGTGCCATAAGCCGGCGTTATTCAGCTCAGTGTAAGCAAAAATGCATGCTACATTTAGCAAAATTGGTTCTCCTATTCGATCTCATTGAGTACAACATATATTCCTATTCTCTCTGTTTATCATGATCATATCTCATCCATAGTTCATATTCGTTCCCTCATCCGTTTAATTGGATGTATTGCAGATTGCATAATAGCTTGAGCAACTTGGCTCTTCACTTCCCAACCATCCTCACTGGCGGTGGTGCATCTACAAAGGGTATGCTTGTCCATAAGGACTAAACATTAATCACTAGTAGTGATTAGCATTAAATGCGGGTATACACTGATGGTGTTTGGCTAATAAGCCATGTCTGAAAATTCTCGAACAATCACTAGTAGAAAAAATGTTTTTAATGACGGCTTTTAAACCACGGTTAACTGGAAAACCGTGGTTTAAAGTTTATAAACCACGGTTTTCATAGCAACCGTCATTTAAGGTGCATACCAGAGCGCATATACCATGGTTTTTTGGGAACCGTCGTATATCGGTTAGTTATATACCACGGTTTTCAGGGTAACCGTGGTATATAGTACATGCCGGAGTAAATATACCACGGTTCTTGGAGAACCGTCGTATATAGGGTACCTATATACCACGGTTCCTAGGCAACCGTCATTTATATTGCACATCTTACTATATTAAACCACGGTTTTTTGATCAACCGTGGTATATAGTCGAGGCGGGAATTTTAATTTTCGGCCGAAATTTAACGCGGCGCTTTCTCTCTATTCTCTTATATATCGACGAAGCACTCTTCTTCTTCATTCTCTTCAATGTCACGGTAATTTTGGAACCCAAACCGACGAACATGCTCTGCAACTCTTCTTCATTCTCTTCAACCTCACGGTAATTTTGGAACCCAAACCGACGAACATGCTCTGCAACTATTCTTCATTCTCTTCAACTAGCTCACTGTAATTTTTGCAACACTAAATCGCGAACAAGGAACATGCTCGCCCTCACTCATTCTCTTGTTTTTCGGTAATTTTTGCAGCTTACAAGAACAAGGAACATGCTCGTCCTCACTCACTCATTCTCACTGTAATTTTCGCAACCATAACCGGCGAACAAGGAACATGGCCTACACCTCCATTCTTCATTCTCTTCAACTTCACGGTAATTTTGCAACCCACCGCGAACAAGGAACATACTACGCCTCCATTTTTCACTCATTATTTTGCAACCCTTCACAAACAAGGAACACACATGTTCTAGCCTCTTCATTCTCTTATGTGCTCTGTTTGAGATCTGCGAAGCGGCGCTTGTAAATCACCGGCGATTTTGAAAAAAATTTCTTAGACTGTAAACCACGGTTATATGTATAACCGTGGTTTATTCATTGATTTTATAGATAATATACCACGGTTTTGACGTATAACCGTCGTATGAAAGGACTTTATACCACGGTTCTCTCCTTAACCGTCGTTTAAAATCGGTGAGGACCGCTCCAAAAACGGTCTTAAACGACGGTCATAGCAAACCGTGGTATATAGTCTACTTTTAAACGACGGTTATCAACCGTGGTATATAGGCAATTTTCTATATGCGACGGGAGCATAAGCCACGGTTCCTAACCGTGGTATATAAGCAAAATAACCGTGGTTAAAAACATTTTTTCCACTAGTGAATTAAACTGGTGTGGTTTACAATTACAATGGCTGTATAATTTCTTCAGTTGCAGTGGTTGGACTAACGGTCTTCCCGAAGTTTCATAGGTTTCTAATCTTAAGGTTTGTATGAAAATTTTATATGAAAATTAGTATTAAAATTTTTGTATATAATAAGAGATTAAAATTAGTAGTAGTTGCAGTTCAGCACTTGCTGTAGCAAGTGCGCAGGCAGATGGAAATTGCAGTGGTTTAATTGTCATAGCGCTTGCAATGCAAGTGCGCCATGCAGGTGGAAATTTTGGTTCAGTAATTACCGGTCTCATTGACTCTACGTCGTTGAGTATGGGCTACATGATATGTAAGAATTACATTCTGTTCATATATATCCGTCAAGTTCCAAGGTTACTCGTATCGAGTCCACAAACAAGTCTCAAAAGTCATACACAAAAGGCGAGTGTCAATGACACACTCCCACATATTACAACATATCTCTGTCTAACATCCGAGATAAGTACATAACAAGGTAAACAAAAGTCTTCCACCAGCGGTCTCATGGAGTTCAGGGTACTCATGCCCTATCTACTCACTTGCCTCTCTGGGCTCCAGCATCAGTAGATGTCTGGCCATCCTGACCGCCTCGTGGTACTCCAGATCCTCCAACTGAGGTCTTCTGAGTATTCCTTGGTGGCCTGTAGTTACGGCTCTCGGGGTTCATCCAGCACTCAAACTCCTGGTGGCCCTCTTTCTGGCAGCACCGACACTCAACTTTGCGGCCATTACAGTCGACCCCAGGATGGTCCTTCCCACAACGCTTACAATAGAAATGGCGCTGGGGTTGTCCGGTGCCTGATGGTATTATTTAGTTTAAGTTAGTATCTGATGATATAAAGGTTAAGGTCACAATTGAATTTAAGAGGTAGGTGTTCTCACCCTTAGGAGGCGCAGATCTCAAAGGCTGAGCATCTATAGCTGGGCCGGTCAACCGAAGGACGGACTCTTTCCCCTTAGCTCCTTGGTGACCCTGCTGCCCTTTCTTCTGGAAAAATTTCCTGTTTAAGGTTTTCGGGTCAGCATTCATAAGGTATTTAATATGGTAACAATTTAGAATGGGATAAGTCCTTACTTTCCCTTCTTCTGGCCATCGCCTGGAGATGCTCCTCCACCCTCAGACTCTCCCTCACGGTTCTTTCTCTTCTTGGCCCCGAGAGTCTCTTCCCGAGTGTGGAGCATTAGCTCCGTCCTCGAGGCAGCATCGTAACACTCCTGGAATCTCATTGGTAAGTTCTCACAAAGTTAATCGGTAATGTAGTAAGTAAAGATTTTATGGTTTTCATGTTATTACCTGGATAGTAGGATAGAGGGTAGCACCCATCGCCATCTCGATGCGAAACAACAATCCCCCCCGAAACTTCTCGACCTTCACGGTCTCTGAGTAATAAACACCGGGGAAGAAGTCCAGCAGACCAATGAATAGAGCATAGTACTCATCCACGGTCAGACCTCCCTGGGATAATGTCTCGAACTCTCGGCACTTCTTCTGCTTGAGATGTGCCGGGTAGTACTTCCCTACAGCAACTCGACAAAGGCAGCCCACGAAAAGTAGGGTATAGCCAGGTGATGGTCCTTGACCAACCTCCACCAAGTGCTTGCTGCATCCTTCAGATGGAAAGCAGCAATGACGACCTTCTTGTCGGCAGGTACTTGCAAAGCTTCGTAGGCCTTCTAATGTTCAACTATGAAACGCTCTAAGGCTACGGGGTCTGGCTCCCCATAATAAGTAGGTGGTCGTGTCTCAGTAACTGACTTCAGCCAGTTCGTTTCCCTGGGCTATGGCGGGTGGGCTAGAACTCCTCCAATCTGAGTACCAAGCTGTGCGAGAACGGCAGCAATCGTCTCAGCAACTCCTGGAATCACGGGGTCACCGCCTCCACCTCTACCACAACCATGCCCTCTAGTTCCCCCAGACATCTGTAGTACAGAATGTCGCATAAATACTCGGTAATTCACCGTACACAACCAATAGATATTGAATTGCCTTAAAGGCTAATATATCACGCAATCTGCGTTACTAAACACAATACTTTTTAAGACGAGTCGTCTCGTACCTCACACACGTTTCCCGTAATTTCCCAAGTCCTAAGCTCACTGTCTTAACCTATTTTCTCGTCATCAGAGCGGTACTCCGCTCTGATACCACTTTTGTAACACCTCTCTCCTTAAACACGTAATAATCTCTCTCGTAGCAATAAATAAAACATCTTACAGCGGAAGAATAAATAATAACAACAATACTCACTCGGGTGTCACCGGCCATTACTCGCCATGCGAGCAACGAAGCCAAACTATATCCAACAACTAACATAAACAAACTGCTAACCGCTGTGATAACGAGAATAATTCCTATACATCATACTATGTCCATAATCCAAAAACGTCGACAAGTGAGCGTCTACCCAATTCCGAATATACATAACTGTATCATAATACAATCCACCATCTACATTTCTATACAAACAACTCCAAGTGTGGTAATTAAAGTAAACTCTAACTACCCTGTCCCCGCACTTCGGCTTCGACAATAATCGACAACCTGCACAATGAGTGTAGTATCAGCGATAAACGCTGAGTATGCCTGGCCTGGACCCTAATGGTCACTTAGTCATTTTAACCATCTTATTATTAGATTGGTTTCATGCGTTACCATTTTAAAGATATAATCAATACTGTAAACATAACCATCCATCCAAACATTCATAAACACTTAACCATCCATCCAATTCAAACAGTCATAAAATATCACAAACAACAATTGTATATCGAACGTATCGAATAATAATACTGAATAAACGTCGTGGCGAACACCATCCTTTGTTAATTTAATTTGGCCTTCAAGGCCCCATCCATCCAAATCATGTTTAATTAATACCAGTTGGGCGTCATGTTAGGACAACCCGATAACCTCACCATGGACAGTAGTCCTCCTGTACACATAAAGGTGCTCATTTCGCTAGAGGTCCGGAGGCCCCTGACTATTCTCTTTGCCTCGTAAGGCGTCCATATAAAGGCCGTAGCCACCTGACCCACGATCCAAATAGCGCTCGTTGGGTATAACCTGGAGCGGAACCCGATCGGGAACCCCTCAGTGATCACAAATGCGCAACCAGGTAGTTCGTAAACTACACTGGATTCCTCACCTCATGAAATACCCCAAACCTTAAAATGTTATTTAAACATTAAAACATGATTTATTAAGACTAAAAAGAGTCTTAGAAACATTAACAAACAATTTAAAACATAGAAAATACAAGTAATTACCTTAAAGGTTATTTAGGGCGAAAAATGCTCTAAGCTTGGGATAAGCTTGGTTAAGGCTTGATAAGCTTACCAAGACTTCATTTATATATTAATGAACATATTAAATCAATTACCAAAGAAAACCAAGCTTGAAAACAAGTTAAAACACAGAATGTGCTTTAAGGAGTCTTAAAGCACATTTTTGAAAAATTGTCTTGTAAATGAGTTTTGAATGGCTAAATGTCCATCATTACTCTTAAATATATATGTGTACTATATAGTATAACATTTGGGTGGCTATATCAATGGGAAATCAAAAATTTCACTTCTAAGTGCCTTGTATTTGTGAATAGTAATTTTTACAAGCTAGTATATAACATATGTTGTTATAAGTAATTAAATTGACAAACAAAGACTAAAATACCCTCATACTAATATAGGGGGCCGGTTTTTGTAGTGAGGAGTCACCAAGTATGTTAACTTGTTAAGTAAATAAATGTGACTCATAGGTACTATTTGCTTTAAGGCTTAAATATCTTCAAAAAGTAAACTCAATCTTCATTCTCTTCTTTGCCTTCTTCTTTCACACGGTTGCAAGCTTCTTCTCCCTTCCTTCTTGCTCTCTCTCACGGTAACACACACACCCCATTAAAACACAACTTCAAGCTCTTGCCAAATCTTCCTCACTTGTCCAAATCAAGAACAAACACCACCATTCTCTTCCTTGCATCAAGCTCTTCATTTCTATCTTCTTAAAACTTCAAGACAACCATTTCGGTGCCATGGAGTTCCACCATTGAAGGAGCTTGAGCTTGTTCTTCTACATATTATTACTCTCCTTGGCTTCTAGGTAAGGAATCTCAAATAAAAATCAAGTTTCCTCCTTGTTTTTGCCATAACCGAAAATACATATTGAAGGAGCTCTTTATGTGACTTTGTTCTAGCTTCATTCCAACCCTTCTTGGACTAGGTGGAGTCCTCTCTTCATAGACATTCAAACTCTCTTCAAAGATCAAGGTAAAACAACTACATTGATGTTTTTGAAATAATGAAAAATTAGGGTTTACAATGAGATTGAGCTTATAGCTTGAATACTCATTATAATGTTTGTATATTGTCTAGAACTTGTCAAAGAATCAAGTACTCTATCGGTTTTCTAAAGGAAACAAGAAAGAAGCTATTTTGCAAAGAGGTAAATCTACTAATTAAATGTTGTTTAATGCCTTAGGAGAAATGAGCTTATAAATGCTTATTAAAACTACCTAAAGAGCAAATGGTGAAAGACCTAGTAAAGGTTCTCAATGAGACTAGTAAAAGGGCATATATGTTGTTGAGTGTATTTGCAGGTTAAAGGCATATATATATTGTGAGGAAATTCAGTGTTTATGATTTAAAACTTTAAGGGCCTAAGAGCCATGCATTTTAAGGGCCTAAGAGCCATGCAATTTAAGTTGTGCATTATATTGAAATGTAATGTGATTTTAGAGAAGTTTTGTGTATGAGAGTGTTCTTGATGATTTTGGATGTTCTTGTGTGTTTAGAGGAGAAGGTAAAGTGTTTAGGCTTAGTAATGTTCTAAGGGAACCCATGTCAAAATTTAGGTAAGAAGCAAGAAGTTTTAAGTGTTTACATGAGGATTGGTGAGTTAGAAAATGTAGGAAATGAATAAGGAGTTCATGATGTTTTAAAGGAATTTTGATGAACTAGGAAGTACTCTAGAATGTAATAAGGACTTAGGCATGATCTTGAGAGTTAGTAGGTACCAAAGTCACTTTGGGACTTAGGTAAATACCTAGGCAAACTTTGGTAAAATAAGGAGAAGTGTACACTAGGAGAAGAGTTTCAAAAAGGAGATAAGGAATTAGTGGTGAGAGATGATGCTTGGGAGATGATGTTAAGTTAAGGAGAAAGCATTTTGGGATAGTAGTTGTCTTAGGTATGAAACACCATCTAGGAACCTAGTATAAGATAACATAAGTGTTAAGGAATTTTACAAGGAAATAAGTAAATGGTTTAAGGAATTAGAAAATGAGTTTCATGGATGTTGTATGTGGATGTAAGGTTACCAAATGTTGTTAGGAAGCATTAAGAGGCCTTAGGAGAAGTTTGGTGAAGAATTGGAAAGTTTGGGTAAGTTTAGAAGGCGACCGACCCAGGGGCCGACCCAGTTTGTGGGTCGGTCGAGCCTCTGTAAAATGTTGGGAAAATGTTCGGTGATGGTCCGACCCAAAAGGGTGGGTCGGACATGGGTCGGTCGGTCAAGTTTCAAAGGAGGGAAAATGTTCGCACATGGACCGACCAGAATGGTGGGTCGGACGTGGGTCGGACGGGCATGATTATAAGGAAGTAAAAGGGTTCTGTAATGGACCGACCCAGAAGGTTGGGTCGGACATGGGTCGGTCAAGGTAAGGTTCTTCAGACCCAAAAACCACTGGGAGGGTCCGACCCAGTTGTGGGTCGGACGGTGGGTCGGTCGGACCAAAACTTGTAAAAAAAAAAACAGAAAAGAATGTGACTTATGTAGTTAACCCTAGGGTGTTTAATGAAGGTAACCTAGGGTAAGATAGGCATTAAAACATGTCATACAAGCATGTTGAATACATAGTAAGTGTGAAGTTAAATAATTAATTAACCGACCTTACTAATGTGTATAGGATTCTCTCAAGGTGGGAACGAAACAAGGCAAGGGCCAAGGTATGGTTTTCTTGCAGTCTGTTGCCTACCGGTTTACACCGGCCTGTGTGCTGTTTGCTTTTCTGTGTGTTTACGACCTTACAAGATTAAGGCATGAAAAGAGGTTACGGTTGTTTATATTATGATGATGTATTATTGTGACTCCTATCCCTTGGCGTGTCTAACAAGACCTATATGCTTGCTTGTGTGTGACTTAACAAGATCACTTGTATGATCACTAACAAGTGCTAACCGGGGGAGTGAGGAGTCCGGTCTGTTCTGGCCACGCGTGTGAGGACGGGGGTCGATATCATATCCGGTTCGACTCTCTTGGTGTATGTATAGGTTGTTCTCCAATTTGGTTTTCAACCTTCCCTTAGCTTATCCAAAGCTAGTTACCGACTCACGTCGGGCCACAGGGGCATACGTATGTTATTTCGGTGTGCTTGGGATCACTATATCCGACACACCTTGGGATTAAGTTAACCATTCAAATAACGGGATGGTAACGAGGTATGTAACGAGCTTAACATGGGATTAATGAAAATCCTTAGGCTCACTTGGTATTCTAACCATGATGGAATGTTCCTTGTGAGAACCGACCTTGTGGTGTTATGGATTGTTAATGTGCTATGTTATGGTGTATAAATACATGTATATGATGTTGGTTGTTTTAAAAAGAACTCCATGTTATCATGACAAGTGGTTTGCGCGTATCCCGGTAGCCGATGGGCTGCGCGTTAGCCATACCAGCAAAGGTGCTGACCCCCTCGGGGGCTCCATTTTCTTTTTCATTGCAGGATGAGACTTGAAGAGGCGGAATGGTTGTAGGTTTAGACCATGATACTTTTGTTTATTTTGGATGTTGGCCCGGGATGCGCCTGTGCTCCCGTGGCGTTATATTTTGGTACTGTTAGTTGACGGTGGAAGATGTTATGTTGTAGACGGTGTGTAAATTAAATACTCGGTTTTAATGGTTATGGTTATGTTTGGATGTTGGGTCCTATTGCTCGGGAGTCTGATCATCAGACCGATACGTTGTTATTTATTCTGCCTAGTTAACCACGTGGGTGGTTAACGGCGTTGTAACACCAATATGTTAGTTGTTGTTTAGTTGGTCATTTCCGCTGCGACTGTATTTATTGTTAGGCGCGTAGTAGGGGTGTTACACCTCAACTCACACCAACTCTCTCTCATAATGTTTAAGATATGCTCTTAGTCTTATGGAGAATATAATTTATTAATTAGCTGCCCAATGGGTCTCACACATACCTAGAAGTAATCTAGGTTATATTCATGTTCGAGATCCATGCTCTAGACATCGACAATGTCGTGACTCGTTCCTAAGTGTTTTACTTAGGTTACCATATACTTAATATTAATACTATGGTATTATATCAAGTAACCGTCTTGTCATTACAATAACGTATATGTATGTTTATATAAGTCGATCTGTAGTCGACGTAGTGTTAGTCCCGTAGAACGCTCGTGCATAAATAATTAATGCAGTAACACACAATCACATACATGTATCCAAAACACTTAACACACAAGTGATATCAACCAAATCCGAGCCCAAGGAATTCCTTAGGACAACTCAGATCAAACCCCTTTACATACGGTACACCTTAGACCAAGGATGCGCAGTGTAGACCACTAGCTCGTCAAGCTCCTTCGTCTGAAGTATGATCTAAACGATAATAAAACTATAAGTCAGTCTCCATGACTAACTATATCCGGTATTTCCGAATAACAAGTAACCCCGACAGTACATCCCCGGATTTCTACAGTTATTTGTTATGGATTTCTCTAAACCGGTCGGCTTTGTTACTAAAACTCATAAGTCGTATTATTTCGACTGTTAAGTTTAATTCGTTATATTTCTTTAATCGTATCCATCATTTAATTTAGGTATATAACCTATAGTTGCATGGATGCATGCCGTATTTATTATATTGTATTATTTTCCCACCATCCATTATAATACATAGTATTATATAATCCATTATCTTTAGCAAATATATTTGCTTTCAAAACTTATAACTTATAGTTTGTAACTATTTTTATGTAATAACCACCACCATTATATTATATGGTTTCCAACCATATTATATATCCATCCTTATATAAATTATTCTTATATATGCATATATTCACCATATAGGTAAGTTTCATGAGTTAGAAAAACTCTTGTATTATATGTTACATTTTTATCATCTTATATTAGATGATTATTCCCATTAGTTGTATTATATTATACAACTTGTATTAAGATTATTATCCTAATATTATGTAACATTTTATGTTGTATATTTGCAACTCCTAAGGTTTAATCAATAAATACCTTAGTTTATAAATCTTATTTATTTATAGTTTGTCACATTATTTAACGTGAATATCCTTACTTATATTAATTCCATTAAAACCATTAACACCATATAATTGTTATAACATTTATAACATTGTAGACCATAGTCTAAAATTCATATTTCCAACTCTTATAATTCGGTATAGCCCTTTAATTTATTTAAATTCCATTTTGACCACATAACATTATGTAATGTGATACCATATACTAATATCATATAATATGATATTTGTATTTCCTTTAATTTATAACATATAGTTTTTATACAAAACTATATAATATTGCCGCATGGGCACCATATCAAAACCTTATTCTTTTTCATATACCATAGTTTCTTTTATTTACAAAATCACCCCATTATTTATACCATGTTATATATATCATATAATATAACATTTTTAACTTATAAAATGGTATAACCTATGGTTTTATGTTGTAATATTTCCGAACACACCTTGTCTGTTTTATTAATTGATTTCCAACCCCTTTAACTTTCCAAATTTACAAATTGACCACATATATAATGTTATGTAATATATATCATATATTATAACATTTTAAACCGTAAAATAAATATAACCAATGGTTATATATATTTAAAAATGCGAACAGACCCTATAGTTGTTCTTAATTATTTTTCAACCCTTCCAAGTTTCTATAATTGCCATTTGGCCCAATTTATAACATATAGTTTTATACTATCATTAAAACTATATATTATACATATATCTTATTAAGCACTCTTATATAATTCTAAAAATCACCAAATTTTACCTAAGGGTTATAATTACCCTTACTAACCCATATATACTCAGTTTTTTACTATTCCACCACCTATACTTATCCTAAGTGTCACAATGACATAATAACTATATATTATACATATAGTTCATTTTAATTCCAAAACCAACCTAAATTCCTAAAAATTCCTAATAGCCCATGGGTGTTTATAATACCATTTTACACCGTTTATTTTCGGTAATAACATATTTACCACATATGTTATAAAATTGTTACAATTAAATACTTATCTTATTATAAAACCTTAAATAAGTTATCTAACTTATTTAATTTGGCCAAAACCTACCATATGGTCAAGGTCGACCTCCTTAATATTTCCTTGACCATCAATCTCCATATATTACGGTTTATACCCCTATTTTTCAGAAATTACCATTTAACCCCAAAACTTTATAAAATCTTATAAGTTTTATTTAAACTCATTTAAACCTATAATTTTCGGCTTTATTAATATATAGCCCCCAAATTTAATCTATTTATGGTTTATACCCCATTTCCTAGCGGTAACTTATATTAGCTACTTAAACTTAATTTAAACCTTATAAATACATAAATAAAATTACCTAAAGTACATGGCCTTATTACAAACATTAGCTTATAAATTAAATTACACATAAATGCCCAAAAATACTTTAAACTCTCGGCCTTACCCATATCTTTTCCATATTTACCAATTATCCACATAATGTCTTAAATTTGACAATTATGTTAGTTAATTACTTATAAAATTTACTAAACCATTCCTTAATCACCTAAGGTCAAAATAAGACCTTAATAACCTTGTTCACTCACGGCATATATATACACATATGTATAACACATATTAATATACCAAGTGTAGGTTTAAGTGATTTATACCTTGTTTTTGCCAAGTTAAGGCCTTGTTTTGCCACGGCTGTTTGGAGATAAATTTTCCACAGCATTATTTACATGTTTTCAAACAGAAATTAAGGCATGATTAGTCTCCAACCAAGAGCTAACCATAATAAGTGTTTAATGTACATTTTCAAGGTAAATTTTACCTTAGAATACCAAGGCAAGCAAGGGTTGTCTTTGGCCTATTTTTACAGAAGGTAAAGAGCATCAAAAGAGCTACTAAAACCAAGCTTAAAACTGGTATAACTCAGATTAGATGATTGCTAATTTTTACCTTGATTAAAATGGCTTAAAATGGAGTTTAAGCTTGGAATCAGCCACCAAATGATGTGGTTGCAATTGCTACTGATCAAGCATGATAAATGGAAGATTATAAGCCAAGGGAAACAGGTTTTACAACCGGAATTGAAGAGAATCAAGAGATAAGTGCTTAAAGCACATTTTTTTACCTTAAGAACAAGATTAGAATTCTCCACCTCCTTCCTTTGTTACAGCCTAGATTTGCCCTAATTGTAACCTCCAAAACAAGCTAGATACATGGATGGAAATGGTTGATGCTTAGCTCCATGGAAAGAGGAAAGAAATGTGAAGAGAATGAACATAAAATGGCTTAATAAGCTTACCTATGTCACTTGTTGTTCTCTTCTGAGTTTAGACAGTAGCAGGCGTCAATGGAGAAGAAAAGAGAGGATTAAGGTGATTGAAGTCGGCTGGAAGGAAGGCAAATGAGAAAAGAAGCTAGTTTTGCCTTTTAAGTTAATTAATGTTACTTTATGTAATAGTAAATGATGATTCATTAGATTGGCTAGATATTTATGTTGCTTAATGGGTGGGTATGACAGCTAATATAAGGCGGCAATGCTTGGTCATGTCAATGGATGACATTTGACCATGGTTAAAACTAAGTAATTAAATGTTATTTTGGGTACTATTCATCCAAAATCACTCATTTTGATTTTATTTTTAAACTTTGATTTAGACTTTATAATATAGTATATCATGTCACATAAATGATATAAAGAATGTAATATAGTCTTTAAAGTGACAAAAAGTCATTATCTTAGAGCTCATACACAAAAACGTGATTTAAGGTGTTTTGGTGCACATTTTGTGTCACAAGGTGTTTCGGAGCTTATTTTTCATTGAGAAATGTTTTGTTGTGTTCCTTACATGATAATTGATCATAGGAATCCAATTTTATATCATTTAGAGGTCATAAGACCTTTAAGGTTTCTTAGAGCACATTTTTTCCCTACTTGACCTTGAAGCATGTATATGCTTTTTCTTTGTGTTGGAGTGTTGTCCAAGGATTGTAGCATGTTTAGTTATGTGTTAATATGCTTAGGACAAAATTTTAGGTCCTAAGAAGTTCATTTGGGTATGTATTTACCCTAAATAGTCAAAGGGTGCATTATCTTGCTTTGTGTTGACCATTGATGTTCTCAATTGACTTTTAAGGCATGTTTAGCCCTTAATAAATGTTATTAGATGTTTAATCCATGTTTAATTAGTTTGTGGTATTTCACTTTTGAATTCCCCTTCTAAGTTTATAATAGTTTACCTTATGTTGTTGTTCTTCTTCTTCTTCTGATTCTAAGACATCATTTCCTTGTGTCATCAAGCACACTTCTTCAAGGCATAGGTGAGCCTTCTCATCTTCTGAGATGTCGCTGTCTGAGGTTTGATTTTCATCACTCCGTTCAGTATCTCCCCATGCGGCAACGAAGGCTTCCTTCTTTAGTCCTCCGTTGAATGATCGTCAGACAGGCTTCTTGACCCTGTCGTTGTCCTCTCGTGATCGCGGAGGGCAGTCTTTGGTATGATGTCCGTGTTTTAAACACCCAAAACACTTGCCATTGCTCTTCCTCTGATCATCCGACTCCTTGGACACATTGCCTTTCCTCATTTTATTTGTTATGAATCTTCGAACGTACCTCTTAGCATAAAGGACCATTTCATCAGCATTGTCATCTCCTGACTCGGACCTTCATTTTCAGTTACTTGAAGGGCTATGCCTTTAATCTACTGATCCTTTCTGAGTTCTTGTGTGTAGTTTTTAACTCGAAAGCCATTAGAGATCCTAGCTGTCTGCCAGAACATTTTGGAGAGATCATGCGCTTTTTTCATGGCACTTTGCTTCAAAGAGGCAGGAAGAGATAGAGGAACTTCGAATTTTATCCTCGTTAGATAGTTCTTCCAAGCACCAACATTTTGTTGATCACTTTAGTGAAACCTTGTATGTATTTCAGAATGCTCCCTTTTCTTCCTTCTTGAATAGCTAGATGAGTGCAGCAACTCAATGCGAGTCTTTTTTATCTCATCATTCCCTTCATAGGTGACCGCGGAGTTTTCCAAATCTCTTGGGCTGTTTTAGCTAAGCAATCTTGGGTATTGCTCAGGTAGTAGAGCACAGTGAAGTATTCTTACAGCTCGAGCGTTGAATACCAGCTTCTTGATTTGATCATCCGTCATGCTGTCGATATATATGTCTTGTCCTTGAGGATTCTGGAAGGTGTACTCTCCATGTGTTATCACCCTCCACATTTTTGGATCGTTAGACTTGATATGAAACTCGATTTTGTTCTTCCAGTGAGTGTAGTTGTCTCCATTGAATAGTGATGGCCGATTTGGTGCAGAATCTTCTTCTGCTGCTAGAATGCTTGTATGAGACATCTTTGATCGTCTTCCAAAGCAGTTAGCTTTCTAGAAGAGACCAGCTCTGATACCAATTGAAACCAGCAAGCGCTCCTGATGCGTCCCCGACGTGTCGTGAACGTATCATGGACTCTAATAAAACTTGATAGTTTAGAGAGGGACGAGAGACAACTTTAAACAGGAAAACACATTTCGATTGAGAATTTACACACACAAAATTCACTCAACCTCCCTTGGCCCACAAACGGACTCCCGGGACAGTTTCGAATTTACCCCTAAAGTCGTCAACCCTCTCCTGACTATCGGCCTAGGGTTCACCGACCGTTCCCCGACCTGTTGTCCTATCAAATACCCAATGTATTGATACTCTTACCCAGTCCTCTCTAGCTCACCAACTCTCTAGCACTTACACACACTCCTAAGTCTGATTTATACTTGTCCAGATTATCTCTATCTGTTTACTCATACAGGGCTTACTTACATATGGAATAAATGCAAGTATATATATACGGTTGTTAGGATGTAACTACCGTCCTATCAATCCCTAGACTTCTAGGAGTCGACTTCTACTTCGACTATTCACATAACAAACACACTAGACTTACAGAAAGTCTTCAACTTGATCTGGAGGCTTGAGCTACGTGTCGCCTCATGGTTGGTCTAGTTGGCGGCAGCCCTCTTGATAAGTCGATCACCACTTGTGTGCCCCACTTGCCTGATTCTGTCTGGTTCATTAAATGCTCATAAATGCCCTCTTCTGAATTCATTACGGCTATGTAATGATGTTCTTTTATAGCTTTGTTATCTTGTGCATTAATGTATTTCTCCTTTTGTCGCGAGCTTGCCTTGATCAAGTTGCTCATGTGGATGTATGTGTCTTAACTGAATGTGTCGATCCTTTGCAGTCTTCTGCCTTTGATTTGCATCTTTAAGCATAAGAGATATCTTCGTGTGGTGTCTGACTGGTTATCTGTGCTAGAAGTCCTCCGGAGCTCTCGCCGACAGGTGCCCGACTGGTAGAGCACATGTCATGGATTGAGCGCGCTTGCAACCTTGCGTGCTAAGCCACTCATGACTTAAGTGCACTTGCAACCTTGCGTGCTAAGCCACTTTTCACCAGTCTATCTGAATCATGAATCTTGACAAACGCATTAGATAGACAATACAAGGTTTGCTATCATCAAAAACTAAAGGATCATGTCCTAACAATTGGTTCAGATTCCTTCCCTTTTGAGGGTCTTTATGTCGTGGGATGAGAGGTTGTTGCATGCCTCGTTCTTGAAGGTCACTGAGTGCTTGGCTCAAGGGTCGGCAGTTATGTGTAAACTCATTGTGTCAGAAGTCCTGACGAGGTGGTAGCATCATTCTGTGGTTTTGACTCTCCTCCTTTGGTTTCCGAACATTGTTTATTTCGTGCTGCCTGGAGCCGCTTCAACTATAAGGTGTTGGTCTAAATCCAGAATCTCCCTTGCGGATCTTCTCTTCTAGGATTCCAAATTGTCCTATTAGCTTCTCGAATTTTGGGAAGTACATGCACTTCAACTCATCATTGTACTGTTTTTGCATGTTTTCCAGAATCAAGCGGATCTGCTCCTACTCGTCCATTTTGGTAGGCATAGCGGCAGCCTTCCTCCTTCAACGCTTGATGAAGTCGGACATGGACCCACTAACTTTCTATCTAGTGCCTGCAAGATCAACTCTAGTGACTTTAAGGTTCTTAGCATACTCAAAATGATGTAGGAAAGCCTCACAAACCTCCTCGTATGTCTTGGTATTCATCCTCTGAGTGAGATACCAACGTTGAGGAATCTCGTCTAGATAGTGTAACACCCCTAATCTTAAACCTGTAATGATGTCATAACTCGTAGCATAATAAATAGCAAATCACAGCGGAAAATAAAACTATCTAACCTTGGTGTTACACGCCGTCACTCACCCTTGTGAGTAACAAGGCATCCTTACTCTTTCCACATTACAACTTCTAACGCTGTGATGAACAGATACTGAGCACTCTAATTATTACAACCAATTCCAACTAAATGAGCAACTAACTGAATACAACATCCTCCTTAATACAATACAAATAAAACCGACGGTGCTTGTTGAAACACTTCAGCTACCCCCGTGTCCCACGCTCCGGCTTGAGTCTTCTTCAATAATCTGGAATTTTTGGCCCACTGAAGGGCTCAGCAATCGAAATGCTGGTATGCTAAATGTAGTCTTAAATCATTTGGATTCCTTAAGTCGTTTTAGCCATCTTGACATTAGATTCATTACATAAAATACCGGTTTATAATGATAACAGAAATAACTGTAAACACTTAACAAACGCATAATAATTCACCTGTAAACACCAGTGTACAACAGTAGACAACACCACACAACAATAACCACACAACAATAACCAATAATCACACATTAGTAAACCATAACAATAATCAAACAAGATACGCGTATTAAACTGTACTTGTTAGTTAGTCACTTGGCTCTTATCCTTTAAACCAATCATTAAACCTTTTTCCAAATAATTTTACCTCAGGCATCCTGTCAAGACAACCCTTAATAACCTGTGAAATAGACAGTGTCCACTGGGTTCCAAAGGAACCGTTACCAGCTGACCTTATGGCCCTGGATAAATATATATATATTGACCGATCCGGTCGAACCTGTGCACCAACGGCAGTGCATTCCGCCATCCCCGAATGTGGCTGATGGATTTTGAGTGACTCCCTTCCTGAGTCTCTCATAGTGATCACAATGCGCAACCAGAAAGTCGAAACGATCTGGATTCCTCTCTTTATAAGTTAGCCCTTTTTGTCAGTGACAGAATAACCAATCCTTGAGTTAAGACTATAACCGTTGACCATCTGTTAGGTTTAATAATACCTAAAGGCCAGTTAGTCTTGTTCCAGTTTAGATGTATAAACTTTTAGTCATAAGACTTTTGCGTATACAATACAACGCAACAGTTTGAGCAATACCATATACAATATCATTCACATAAAATCATAGATATCGTTCTTAAACATTTAAACACACAATGTCGGGACCTTAGGATAATCCTTCGGACATTCAGAACACACAATTAACATACCGTTCACCAAGTAACTGCTAGCTTGACAAACTCCTGTTCAGTAGTCTCTTCCCGTACGCTGTTATTTAAACATGCAATACCGGGTAATATTAATACAACTATTCATTAAGTATTACAGTACTGTCACTGTAGAGTTTATTCTCGTCATATAATAACTCTGTATGTTATTTATTTTCCCCTGTTATTTTAACAGTGGTTCTAGATAACCTACCAGTTCATTATTTTATGTGAAGCTCACATGTGATAATGAATTATCATTTATACGGTATATCTTTACCTCATTAAATACATAATCATAATTATTTCCACTTATCATTTATATCATATCATTTAGTTATTTATGCTATAACCACCTTTATTTCACAAACTTTATATTATATTTCATAATATTCCATAATACATTATATTAACTAGTTTCACTTCCTTTCCTTATTAAGTTACAAAACCAACCTTATTAATTCAGTATGTATATATTATACCCAACACTTTAATAAATTACTAAATAACCACATATAATTTCCGGTAATCATAAATGATCCCCTTAGCTTTTACAACATACCAAATAACCATATACTTTTATAATTTACTAAATACCCATATCAATTTCGGAAATTGTAAAACAATTATACCATCTTCTATAAATTGCCAAATAGCCTTATAACTTTTATAATCTATTAATTATTGAAATACCCCGAACTTAAATATGGTGATTATATTATTATAATATAGTATTTAAGGGATTAATAGTGCCTAAGTAATTTTTGGTAAAGAAAATAAATCGAAAGGAATGAGAAAAACGCTTAGAAAGCGGAAAACGCTAAAATGAGCGTTAAATAACCATAGGAGGTACGAGACCTCGGTTATAGTATCGTAAGGATTCCTAAGGCTTATTCATGCCTAATTAGTATACGGGAATGATTCCCGAAGAAAACGGATCCAAGAAATGTATTAAAACGCTAAAAGAGCTTTAGCGCACGTTTTTCGAGGAAACCCGAAAACGTGGCCTTAAGTGGTCAAACAGACCCGTAAAAATAACAAATCATTAAATAATAATTATTAAGCATTTACGGCAGCTTAATAATCAATAAAAATGATTAAACGAGAAAATTCCGGAAAACGGGCCCGGTTAGTGAATAGTATCAAAACCGGGTAAAATAACGAGTGTTTTCTGTAAAAGACGAAAAACGCTCCAGCTACTATTACAGAGGGGGCCGGTTTTTACTGGTGTAAACAGCTCTCTCTCACACACACACAAGTAACAAATAAGTAGACCAAAGAAAGCAAAAAGTAAAAAGTACAAAAGTAAATACCCCCTCTTCCTCTTATTCTCTCATTTCTCTTCTCTCTCTCCTATTCTTTCTCCTTCCCACCGTGAGCACTCCCTCCTTCTCCCCCTTGCAGCCGATTTTTGAGAGCTCAAGAATGCTCCCATGGATTCTCTTCTTTCTCTCCTTGCTCTACCACCATGTGAGCTCCAAATGTAAAATAAATTACATATTTGTAATCCCCTCACCCTCCTCTACATTTCTATCTTTCCAAAATTCAAAAAGGTTGAGTTTCATCTCCATGGGTTTTCCCCATTTGAAGGGAAAAGCACACCATTGTGAAGCTTGGAGTCTCCCCTTTCCAACAAGGTAAAAATCTCCATGAAAGACCTCATATTTCTCTATCTCTTTGTATGTCCGATTTTTGTCTCTCTCTCTCTCTCTCTCTCTTACCTTGTTTTTCCACTTGTTTTGGAGCTTTGCTTCAACCCTCCAATGGTGGTGAGAACACCTTCTTGAACCAAGGGCTAAAACCCCTCCTAAAGCACTCTAAAGGTAAACCCTAGAAATTTGTATTTTGAACGCTTCAATGAACTAGCATAAATCTAAGGACTAGTGTATTAACTATACTTGTTTGATGTGCTTTGGGTGATGGGAATGGAGTTTGGAAACTCCATTCCCCATATGATCGATTTTTGCAAGAAATAGGGAAGAAGAAATGGAAAAGAAAGAATGAAGTATAAGCTCAAGGTAAGAGCTCCTCCCTAATGTAAAGTCTATTGCATTAGAGTAATGGGAATGGGTAAAATATTTAAAGAACCCAAAACCTTGTACTAGTATTGAGAATTGTGAAGTTTGAGTATTTAAGAGCAAGTATGTGGATTGTAGGCCTTAGAGCCAAATAATTGTATATGAGTATTTGTATTGTGGATTGAGGAAGTATTGGTGAGTTTATATTGTAATATTTCTTGTATTGCTGGTAGGACCCTTGTATGGGTGTGGCTAGAATAGGAATGATTTTGGTGAAATGGATATGTGTGGATAAGTGAGGATTGTAGGTGAACTATGGCAAAATTTTGGTAGGAATATGTACATTTGTGGATGACTTGGTGAATGGAAGAACCAAGGTATGTATTGGGATTAGTAGAGATGTTTAGTAGCTATGGAATGGTAATTCTAGTATGAGAAATAAGAAGTGTAAAATCTGTAGCAAAGTGTATAAGAATACATTGGAGAAGTTAGGAGAATTTAATGTGTAGAATTTTGTAAGATGAGTGTTGGAACTTGGGTATAGGTAGTGCAATGGCTTGGAAATGAATTGGTATGGTAAGGAGAAGTATTTAAAATGCTAGGAATGGCATTGGTTGAGAAAGTATTGGGTGGGAGAATTGGATTGTAAAATCTGTAGCATAAGTGTAACAAAATCTGTTACAAGTGTTGGAAAAGAAGTAAGGGAATTGTGTAAGTTATTGGATGGATTTAGTAATAGAATTGGTGGATGGATTGAGGTATATTAGGAAGCCTAAATGGCACTAAAACATGTGGGATTACATGTAGGAAGATTAGGGAAGTAATGGGTAAAAGAGAGAACTGAAAACAGATTTTAAAACTGTAGTACTGGGCCGGACCGGACTTGCGACCGGACATGCAAGTTCGGTCGGACCAGAAAATTCTCCCGTCAGAAACCTTCTGGAATGGACCGAACTTGCGACCGGACTTGCAAGTTCGGTCGGCCAGAAAAATTCCGCAGATGAAAGCTTCTGGAATGGACCGAACTTGCGACAGGACTTGCAAGTTCGGTCGAGCCAGAAAATTTCCCGTACTGATAGCTACTGGAATGGACCGGACTTGCAAGGTCGGTCGCAAGTCCGGTCGAGTCAAAAAAAAAATATTTTTTATTATATGATTATAATAATCATATGTATATATATATGCCTATACACATATATGCTATATATGTAGTAGTACACTGTAAATGAAGTAGTAAAGGTAAGAAAGTAAGTATATGAGTAGGAAAACAAATGTAAAAAAAAAAGTAACCAAAAAAAAAATTGAGAGTATGAGAACATTAAGTACACCGGGATAACGGGGTAAGTACGGGAGTAGTAATTATTTGTGTATCGTAGGAGTATAGTATTAATAATAATGTTGAATCATTATCATTGGAACAAGTGTGAACAAAGGAACAAGGGAACACACGGTAGAGCTAACTCCGGTGAAAGGTATGATTTTATCATGCCCCGTATGCTAACCGAGTTATGTTGATTTGTATGCTGTATGCTGGCTAATCAAGACTAAAGCATGAAAATGGTTTATTGCCTTCATTGTATGTCTTGATGTATGTTGTGTGAGCTAACCCTCCTTGATTGATTGTGTGGCTTCATGTAGTGCGCAGTACGATTCATAGATGAGTCTTGTTTTGTATCGACTCGTAGTAAGAGTCACGTTGTGAACTAATGGAAACATAGTAACGCACTAAACTATCGAATCAACAAACGATAACGCAACCCAATGAACTCACTAGAATGTGAGAGAGTGTACGGGAGTAATAACCTCCCGATAACGGTAGGAGAACCGAAATGAATAATCCACAACTAATGAGTAGTGGAGGTATATAAGTAACCTCTAATAGAGGAATTAAACTTGGTGCAAGACATGAACCATGAGAGTAGTAAAGAATGATGAGGGATCTCCAAACCCCTTAGCAATTAGTCGACCCATTATGAGAGGACCCGGCTGATGTAAGTATGCCCCGAACGAGAGAGTATTCGATATGTTGGGGAAACCCTTAAATCTGAGGATACTAGACGGTGGTAATTCCCTAAGCTAGCAGAGGTTATCGAGAGAGATACTTCTAGGCTAATCCATGAGACTATATTATACTCTGAGAGAAGAGTGTGGGGAATTTGAGTAGTCCGGTAAAACGGACATTGAGTATTTGAGGAGCTAATCGTATAGCCCTCGTATTGTAGGTCCGGTGGCGAGTCTTGAGTATAACTCCGCCCAGAGGCCAAAGTAATGAGTATTACGTATGTATGAGTAAAGTAATGAGTACTGAGTAAGAAGTGAGTATGAGTAAGTAATAAGTATCAAGTATTGAGTACGTATGAGTAAATATTGAGTAGTGGATGCATGTGAGTAAGTATGGAGTACTGAGTAGCAAGTATACACAAGTATAGTAACGAGTACAGAGTAAGGATCATGTACGAGTAAAGTACCGAACATGGAGTGATGAGTATGCAAGAGTAAGGAGTGAGTATGAGTAGAGTAGCGAAATTCGAACATAGTACGAAAGAGTATTGACTAAGTAACTAATGCGAACGGTTCACCATAGAATGATCTTCCTTGGTAAGTATTGTACCTTGAATGTGTATGTAAGTATTGTTGTAAGGTATTGTGTAGTATTTGTATGTATGTATGCATGTAAAATGAACTCCATGTATATCCGACCCAAAGTAGTCGGCGTACCGCGGTTAGCACGCGGTATATGCGAATTTCATGCGCAACGTAAGCTGACCCCCTCGGGGGACCGTTTTTAGTGTGCAGGTACCCGAAGCTGATCACCGTTCGAGAGAGTAGGACGGGGACTGCTACGTAAGCATGGGTAGTTGTATAGTAGGGATTGGTACTTGTATTGTAATGCGAATTTGGAAGCTTAAACTGTATCGGTAATTTGAGGATTGTAGTATACTCGGTATAGTAATGTATTGGAGTTGTAATTGGATTATGGATGAGTATGCAATGGGAAGTATTGTATTGTGAAGAGTACTCGGTATGTTCTTGTTCATCAGACCGATAGTATGTAGTATTGTAACTCGCCTTGTTGGTCACGTGGGTGACTAACGGCATTGTACACCCGCCGTTGTGTAAGGGGCATCCGCTGCGGAGGTAAGTATCTGTACAGTAATGACGGTATTAGCGGTAGGGGTGTTACAAAAAGTGGTATCAGAGCGAAGTATCGCTCTGATGGATGAAATACCGAGTTTAGGTAAATACCGAGTTAGAAAGTAGAGACTTAGGGCTATGGGTTGAGTGCTAGTGTGTGAGGACGCTAGATAGGAATTTCCAGTGTGCTCTAGATACCTACTGTAACCATACCCGCCCTCCGCGTCCCCCATTGTAAGTTGGGACAAGAACGCCAGAGAGATGGAAAGACCTCTCACACTCGGGTGACACCCGATCTGGCAGTTGCAAGTAAACCATATTAGAAAAGAACCTGTCATACGGTAGAGTCCAAGAACTGGAAGTCCCGAAGACGGTTCCCGTTGAATGGCAAGGACCGCACATAATGGCGGAGGAATGAAGATCCTAAGCACAAGGATAATGGAATTTATGGCACCATAGGGCGACATGCTTCGCAGTCGCGAGAACCATGTGTAGCCAGCAAGAAGAGAAGCACAGTCGTGCAATGAAGCAAGGAAAATGGAGTAACAAGCCGAGACAAGAGAGTCTACGGACTGTAATCTTTGATGATGCCATCAACGGTATACAAACCGACTAAGGAATTAGTCGAGGTTGGGTTAATACCAAACCTACATGCCAAGAGGCTGTAATAACCGAACAACATAGTTCAGATAACTATGAAAGAAATCATAACACAGACCCCTATAGGACCGCAACATGGTTCCTAAGGATAGGTCCTGTCACGTTAGCCACACTGAAGGTGTGAGACACCCGGAAGGATGACAATCATGTCAAGTATACTGAGAAGCGACTCAGGAGATCGATCACCAAGATCAAAAGATCAAAGGAAGATCTAATAAGACCACCAATTATGGATGGAAACGATACCGTAACCGGTACACGTTAACTGAAAAACAACCTACCCGCGCACTTGCCCAGGGCAAGTGCAGCAACTACAGGACGGTTGGAATACTTTTAACAACCTGCAATTACTTGTCAAAGTACCGCTATGACGAATGGAGCAAATATAGGATCACCAATCCTAAGTATTTAAATAATGAAACCTCGGAAAGGCCTAACGGCCCGACCATTGTATTGAGAGTACACCGGTCAGCAAGAAGCTGAACTTGGTCAAGACCTGAATCATGGCAACGCCATGAAGAATCTCTTTTAACACCGAACCGTTATTTCAAAACCAAAATTTTTCTTTCAAAAACCACAAACTCTTCTTTTGAACCTTGGATTTTAAAACCAAACAGACGGAATTATGGTGAGTATCATAGAGTGATACAAGAGGAGTTGGCAATAGAATACTTCACCTAGGCGTGTGACGAGCACCACGAGTGTACCCAAATACGGGATGTGGGACGACCGCACTCCGAAGGAGCTTGCGGGCCTGACAGATAGTTGGGTAAGTGGTAACGTGCCAAGGAGGTACCCCACGTATGTATACATGTAGTGTATGAAACACGGGAAGTAGTCAACTCTGTTCTACGGACCATAAGTAAATTTAAAACAGAACAGTTGGATACCTCAACCGAGCAAAGGAAACTCAGACAAGCTACACGCTAAGGAGTCAGAAACTCACTCCAGGAGAACAATTAAGGGTTGGAAGTGCAAGAAGCACTAACAACGGGATAAGACATTGGATATGTCTCGAAGATATTGAAGTAAAACATAATAACTGGGAGGAATACCCAGTCTAAACACTGTAGGGCAAACGCCTAACATTGACACTTCAGTGTTCAATGAACGGGATGGGATTCCCAGAACAACTACCACAAACACACAGGGTGATGATATAAGGTACCAGAAATACCATTCATCACCGGAAGTGATATCAAATCCGTTATAACACAAGGAAAAACACCAAAGGTCTACCCTAAGAACAGGAGACTTTATAACCCTTAACGGATAACTCAGATCCAAAACCGCAAGGTAGGATAACAAACTGGACATACTCATAAATGTCAACCAGATACTACCGTATAATCAGTAATACCCAGGAGCAATCCATGAAGGGTATCAAGTCAACACTGTTGAACGAGATGTCGTGGTAAGAACACCACAATTGGAACGAACATTCGGTTAAAACACCGGAGGGATCCCACTTGACAGGGGATACCCCAAATTAACACCAAGCTACAAAAGGGGTCCCCAACAGGCGGAAGCGTGATGTGACGATCGTGTCTGGGAGCCCAGTATCACCTCTAAATCCAGCGATGGTTATGGAGAAATAATAACTTGGAAACAACCTATGATGAGCAGAGCTCTAGGCAATATGGCTAGTAGGCCATGAAACTATTACCACACACAAACCAACGGTTGCAAAACCCATTGTGAACCATATGGAAGGTTGTCAAGGACGACACCGACAAAAGAGTAACAACCAATGAATGAGGACACCCCTCATAATGTGAGACCACAAGAACGGAGAACACATGGATCCCAAGAAGGGGATACCATCAGTAACTGTCGGGAATATATCCCTTTCAGAATTACTAATGTAGTCAAGCTTGAGCATACAATTATTGCCAAGCAATGTGAAATAAGCTTCAACGACAATTGATGACAACCAAGGAGTAACCGGTTATAAAACCAATGATGCTCGGGGAGCTCAGAAAAATAAAAGAATACCATATTCGGCATTTGCCAAATACATGGGGAACCATTGTATAGGTGACAGAAATGCATGAGCTGAAGCTAGCAACAGCAGATGCCATGTGAACCAACACTAGCGAATCAGTGAGAACATGGTGCACATCAGGCGACCAATGTATGAGAATAACCACCCAATACTATGGAGTTGTCAATACGAGATGGTAGACAGACCAGGCAACAAGCCAGAAGTCTGCACCAAATGATGAAGCACCACCTGAAAGAGTAACGATCAGTCCTATTGCGACCTCATAAGAGACTTGCTGCCAAGAGTTTACGCCTCTGCACTCTGTATGACTGAGTGTTTTGGTATTGCACTTGTGCAGTTAATTATCGAGTGGGATAGCTAGGAATATGAAGAAAGGTAAATCGTGGTAAATCCTTCCTTTCACCAGTAAACATGGCATAAGCCAGTCAAGCAAAAGCTTAGAAACAAACCGTGCGGCTTAAGGCCAAAGAAAAACGGAGAGTGTGAAACACACCAACAATCACAAGATGTGAATTCCACTGGAATAAAGGTGAAAGGAGACTTAAGAAAGTCACAAGGACCGACGCATCGAAAATGCAAGGTCATACAAGTAAAGAACACTTGTACAGAACCAGAGAAACTGGTATAATTCAGAAGCTGCTAACAATAGAGGAAGCACTACAACTAAGTAGTGACTCAACCTCAACCGACAATAAGTTGGAGGAACTAAGTCAATGATCACTACAAAACACAACAGTATGTATATAGATTGCCAGAGAGCTGGCTATAAATCTAAAACCCATCGAGTTTGAGCACGGTAAAAGAATACCACGCGACATGGAACAAACCTTATTCCCACAACAAGAGGGATAAAAGGATGATGTGTAACATGTTAAAGATAACAAGAAGGGCGAATAACCCAAGTTATCAGGGTCGCGCAGCAGAAGCTTGTGGGCCTAGAATTCTAAGTGAAATATACCTAGAACCGAACCCGGTTAAGAGTTAAATAAACTCCGATGGAAATTCTTGATGCAGGGACTAACCGACAGTACGGTTAAGACCCGTGGATCAAGGAACATTGTATAATAGACCGCATGGAAACTGAACCACTCCATGACGGCTGAATGCCTTCGACCAATGTCCAATATTGACACATGGTTGATTACGTGGGCGTAATCCCTTTTAAGGGGGGTAGAGCGAAAACCGCGAAAGGTATGTTTTACGTGATAAGTGCGTAAACTACAATGCGCATAGCGTAAAAGAATTCGTTTTAATGATTGATACTTATGTTACATAAACATCTCTATTCACTCATCGTGTAATCGTGGTAATTTGGGAAGTAAGTATAGGAAAAGGAGTAGAGAAACTCCAGGGGAATGAGAACCCCGATTGGTAATAGTATGAAGAATGAGTATGTATGGGAGACTTGAGGAGTATAAATCGGTATGGAACCGATGTATGTAATGAGTACGAATCGGTGTACAACCGATGTATTTTACGAGTACAAATTGGTACAACAAAGTAATGGGATATTACACCCATGAATTTCTTAAGTATAGTAGTTGGAGATGATGTAGTAACAATTGATGAGATGATTAGTAAGTAAGTAAGTGAATCATATGAATTGGAAAATGTATGTGTATGATTATGAGTAGCAAGATTTAGAAAATGAAATGATGTTTGACGAGCTGCCTGTTTGTATTGAGGTGGGAGGTGGAACTTGATTTGCTAGCGATCAAGGGAAGCCGAACACAAATTGGGGTGGAAGGATAATTCAACACCAATGCTGATCACATTGGGATTGAAGGACTCTGGAAGCTCCCTTAAGTGGTCATAGAAATAACACTAGTAATAGGTACAATCATTATAAATGATATTTGGGAGATGTATGCAAGTTTTCAAAATGAATTTCCAAAACTAACTTGGTACAATGTTTTCTACAAACTTGAGAATGAGGATCGGTTTGAAACCGCTCCCACGGGCGCTAGTGGACCCTTCATGCCTAGGCACGGGTATCCGGTCGAAACCATATGAGGAGAAGCTAGTTTTGAGTCGGTGGGAGTGTTGATTAGTTTTGAAACCACTACACCGGGTGTACGGTAACAGTGTGTGTTTTGTATTTTTCCAAGGGCACTGGGGCAGCGTAGTCCCGAGTAAGTATGAGTAAGTATGAGTAAAGTATGAGTAAGTAAGTATGAGTAAGTGCCTGAGGATCTCTATATGTGCAAATGAATTGATCAGAACCAAAGGACCGTAGAGCCAGAAAGCGTAAGTGCTCAAGTCATGACGGCCGTGAACCAGAAAGCGTAAGTGTTCAAACGTGACCGGTACCTGAGGGATCACTCTCCATTGGGGGAGGATTGTACCTAATTGTCTGCGGATGGACCCCCTTGGAGAGAAGTAAAACGGATATTCTTGATTGCTATGCATGCAGTGACATGCTGTTTGGATGCGTAGTATGCATCATGTCAGACATTTGGAGTTTGACAAGTCATATGTAGAGGTCATAACCTTAGCATAGAGTATTGGTACGAGTAACAGTATTAGATTCACCAACTTTGAGGGCAAAGTTCTTTAAGGGGGTAGATTGAAATACCCTGAACTTAAATATGGTGATTATATTATTCTAATATAGTATTTAAGGGCTTAATAGTGCATAAGTAATTTTTGGTAAAGAAAATAAATCCAAAGGAATGAGAAAAACACTTAGAAAGCGGAAAACGCTAAATGAGCGTTAAATAACCATAGGAGGTACGAGACCTCGGTTATAGTATCGTAAGGATTCCTAAGGATTATTCATGCCTAATTAGTATACGGGAATGATTCCCGAAGAAAACGGATCCAAGAAATGTATTAAAACGCTAAAAGAGCTTTAGCGCACGTTTTCCGAGGAAACCCGAAAACGTGGCCTTAAGTGGTCAAACGGACCCGTAAAAATTACAAATCATTAAATAATAATTATTAAGCATTTATGGCAGCTTAATAATCAATAAAAATGATTAAACGAGAAAATTCCGGAAAACGGGCCCGGTTAGTGAATAGTATCAAAACCGGGTAAAATAACGAGTGTTTTCTGTAAAAGACGAAAAACGCTCCAGCTACTATTACAGAGGTGGCCGGTTTTACTGGTGTAAAAGCTCTCTCACACACACACACAAGTAACAAATAAGTAGACCAAAGAAAAAAAAGTAAAAAGTACAAAAGTAAATACCCCCTCTCTCCTCTTATTCTCTCATTTCTCTTCTCTTCTCCTATTCTTTCTACTTCCCACGTGAGCACTCCCTCCTTCTCCCCCTTGCAGCCGATTTTTGAGAGCTCAAGAATGCTCCCATGGCTTCTCTTCTTTCTCTCCTTGCTCTACCTCTATGTAAGCTCCAAATGTAAAATAAATTACATATTTGTAATCCCCCCACCCTCCTCTACATTTCTATCTTTCCAAAATTCGAAAAGGATGAGTTTCATCTCCATGGGTTTTCCCCATTTGAAGAGAAAAGCACACCATTGTGAAGCTTGGAGTCTCCCCTTTCCAACAAGGTAAAAATCTCAATGAAAGACCTCATATTTCTCCATCTCTTTGTATGTCCGATTTGTGTCTCTCTCTCTCTCTTACCTTGCTTTTCCACTTGTTTTGGAGCTTTTCTTAAACCCTCCAATGGTGGTGAGAACATCTTCTTGAACCAAGGGCTAAAACCCCTCCTAAAGCACTCTAAAGGTAAACCCTAGAAATTTGTATTTCGAACGCTTCAATGAACTAGCATAAGTCTAAGGACTAGTGTATTAACTATACTTGTTTGATGTGCTTTGGGTGATGGGAATGGAGTTTGGCAACTCCATTCCCCATATGATCGATTTTTGCAAGAAAGAGGGAAGAAGAAATGGAAAAGAAAGAATGAAGTATAAGCTCAAGGTAAGAGCTCCTCCCTAATGTAAATTCTATTGCATTAGAGTAATGGGAATGGGTAAAATATTTAAAGAACCCAAAACCTTGTACTAGTATTGAGAATTGTGAAGTTTGAGTATTTAAGAGCAAGTATGTGGATTGTAGGCCTTAGAGCCAAATAATTGTATATGAGTATTTGTATTGTGGATTGAGGAAGTATTGGTGATTTTATATTGTAATATTTCTTGTATTGCTGGTAGGACCCTTGTATGGGTGTGGCTAGAATAGGAATGATTTTGGTGAAATGGATATGTGTGGATAAGTGAGGATTGTAGGTGAACTATGGCAAAATTTCGGTAGGAATATGTACATTTGTGGATGACTTGGTGAATGGAAAAACCAAGGTATGTATTGGGATTAGTAGAGATGTTTAGTAGCTATGGAATGGTAATTGTAGTATGAGAAATAAGAAGTGTAAAATCTGTATCAAAGTGTATAAGAATACATTGGAGAAGTTATGAGAATTTAATGTGCAGAATTTTGTAAGATGAGTGTTGGAACTTGGGTATAGGTAGTGCAATGGCTTGGAAATGAATTGGTATGGTAAGGAGAAGTATTTAGAATTCTAGGAATGGCATTGGTTGAGAAAGTATTGGGTGGGAGAATTGGATTGTAAAATCTGTAGCATAAGTGTAACAAAATCTGTTACAAGTGTTGGAAAAGAAGTAAGGGAATTGTGTAAGTTATTGGATGGATTTAGTAATAGAATTGGTGGATGGATTAAGGTATATTAGGAAGCCTAAATGGCACTAAAACATGTGGGATTACATGTAGGAAGATTGGGGAAGTAATGGGTAAAAGAGAGGACTGAAAACAGATTTTAAAACTGTAGTACTGGGCCGGACCGGACTTGCGACCGGACATGCAAGTTCGGTCGGACCAGAAAATTCTCCCATCGGAAACCTTCTGGAATGGACTGAACTTGCGACCGGACTTGCAAGTTCGGTCGGCCAGAAATATTCTGCAGATGAAAGCTTCTGGAATGGACCGAACTTGCGACCGGACTTGCAAGTTCGGTCGAGCCAGAAAATTTCCCGTACTGATAGCTACTAGAATGGACCGGACTTGCAAGGTCGGTCGCAAGTCCGGTCGAGTCAATATTATTATATGATTATAATAATCATATGTATATATATATATATATATATATATATATATATATATATATATATATATATATGCCTATACACGTATATGCCTATATATGTAGTAGTACACTGTAAAAGAAGTAGTAAAGGTAAGAAAGTAAGTATATGAGTAGGAAAACAAATGTAAAAAAAAAAAAGTAACCAAAAAAAATTGAGAGTATGAGAACATTAAGTACACCGGGATAACGGGGTAAGTACGGGAGTAGTAATTATTTGTGTATCGTATGAGTATAGTATTAATAATAATGTTGAATCATTGTCAGTGGAACAAGTGTGAACAAAGGAACAAGGGAACACACGGTAGAGCTAACTCCGGTGAAAGGTATGATTTTCTCATGCCCCGTATGCTAACCGAGTTACGTTGATTTGTATGCTGTATGCCGGTTAATCAAGACTAAAGCATGAAAATGGTTTATTGCCTTCATTGTATGTCTTGATGTATATTGTGTGAGCTAACCCTTCTTGATTGATTGTGTGGCTTCATGTAGTGCGCAGTCATAGATGAGTCTTGTTTTGTAGCGACTCGTAGTAAGAGTCACGTTGTGAACTAATGGAAACATAGTAACGCACTAAACTATCGAATCAACAAATGATAACGCAACCCAATGAACTCACTAGAATGTGAGAGAGTGTACGGGAGTAATAACCTCCCGATAACGGTAGGAGAACTGAAATGAATAATCCACAACTAATGAGTAGTGGAGGTATATAAGTAACCTCTAATAGAGGAATTAAACTTGGTGCAAGACATGAACCATGAGAGTAGTAAAGAATGATGAGGGATCTCCAAACCCCTTAGCAATTAGTCGACCCATTATGAGAGGACCCGGCTGATGTAAGTATGCCCCGAACGAGAGAGTATTCGATATGTTGGGGAAACCCTTAAATCAGAGGATACTAGACGGTGGTAATTCCCTAAGCTAGCAGAGGTTATCGAGAGAGATACTTCTAGGCTAATCCTCGTATTGTAGGTCCGGTGGCGAGTCTTGAGTATGACTCCTCCCAGAGGCCAAAGTAATGAGTATTGCGTATGTATGAGTAAAGTAATGAGTACGGAGTAAGAAGTGAGTATGAGTAAGTAACAAGTATCAAGTATTGAGTACGTATGAGTAAATATTGAGTAGTGGATGCATGTGAGTAAGTATGGAGTACTGAGTAGCAAGTATACACAAGTATAGTAACGAGTACAGAGTAAGGATCATGTACGAGTAAAGTACCGAACATGGAGTGATGAGTATGCAAGGGTAAGGAGTGAGTATGAGTAGAGTTGCGAAATTCGAACATAGTACGAAAGAGTATTGACTAAGTAACTAATGCGAACGGTTCACCATAGAATGGTCTTCCTTGGTAAGTATTGTACCTTGTATGTGTATGTAAGTATTGTTGTAAGGTATTGTGTAGTATTTGTATGTGTGTATGCATGTAAAATGAACTCCATGTATATCCGACCCAAAGTAGTCGGCGTACCGCGGTTAGCACGCGGTATATGCGAATTTCATGCGCAGCGTAAGCTGACCCCTCGGGGGACCGTTTTAGTGTGCAGGTACCCGAAGCTGATCACCGTTCGAGAGAGTAGGACGGGGGCTGCTACATAAGCATGGGTAGTTGTATAGTAGGGATTGGTACTTGTATTGTAATGCGAATTTGGAAGCTTAAACTGTATCGGTAATTTGAGGATTGTAGTATACTCGGTATAGTAATGTATTGGAGTTGTAATTGGATTATGGATGAGTATGCAATGGGAAGTATTGTATTGTGAAGAGTACTCGGTATGTTCTTGTTCGTCAGACCGATAGTATGTAGTATTGTAACTCGCCTTGTTGGTCACGTGGGTGACTAACGGCATTGTACACCCGCCGTTGTGTAAGGAGCATCCGCTGCGAAGGTAAGTATTTGTACAGTAATGACGGTAGTGGTGTTACAATTATCCACATTAACCTTTGTAAATATTAATTAACCACCTTACTTTTACAAATCACCAAATACTCTTATTATTTCGGTAATCACAAATTAATACCACCAATTTTTCTAAATTACCAATTAAGCCCATAAGCTCTTCGGTGTAATCATATAATTTCTATATTCATACTTTTAACCCCAAAACTTTATATTAGTTACATATTAACTAATAAACTATAGTTTAAATATTTTATTTCTTTAAATAACCAAAGTACCCCATATATTTCCTTAAATTACATTTCCTCCCATATTAAGTTCTATTCTTCATATATACTTCCATAAATTACATATTCACCCTTAAACCTTTGTAAACTTAATATTTTATGTCATAAATCATTTTAACCCAAAGTTTTTGGTCAACACTTTGACCAAGACTTAATTTCACAATTAATACTTTAACATACCCATAAAATCACAAGTAATCCTCGGCCATACATTATATTTTTCAACAATTACAAATAGTCCAAAACTTTTAAAATGTCATTTTAACTCTTAACCACTTATTTAAATTCACCAAAATTCATAATATTAATTCCTACCTTGTATTATAATATAAATATACCAAACAAACCCCTTTGTCCTCGGTTTTCACATTTTGTACACCAAACTTTTTAAAATTTATATTTTAGCCACATAACTTATTAAACTAGCCATATAAATGCTTGTAGCTATTTTTAATAATCCCAAAATTTATAATATAAGTTAATATACTTATATATTTCGAAAATCACCCCAATAATGTATTTCATTCTCGGCTCCAATTTTATTTTACTATATAGTTTTAAAACTTGCTTTAAACCTTATAATAAATATATATAAATGTATATAAGCCATATAACACTTCTAAAAATTATACTAATGACTTAGAATGATTATAAACTAAAAATAGAACATATTATCCTTAGATATTTTGGTTTTAATATATGTGTATCCTAATTAATTCTTGTGACACATTTTTATACCTTAAGGTAATGATCTTACCTTATATGTTATAAATTATTTTCTTGGTATTTCAACTCAATAATTTCGGCCTTATCATTAACATGGCTTAAACATAATTTTTATACCAAAGTTTGAAGCTTAAATTAAGCTTATACTTAATAAACCTTAATTATGTAAACTTACCCTTAAATCAAGACAATTCTTGTACTTGATTTTTCCTTGAATTTCCAAGCCCTCCAAATGCTATATTGATGTAGAGAATTCAAACTCCTTGTACATATGTAGGACATCTATTTGTTAGACTTCTAACAAGGGTTCATAAATAATATTTGTAGTAATTTTACAAGGGTTTACCTTCGGAGTTTAACAAGGTATTTTTGATACACTTTGTGATGAATGTAGTTCCTAGTTTCCTTCATGAAATAATGAAGAGAACATAGGTTTAGAAGTTCTAAAATTTCGAAAATGATATAGGATATTTCATCAAGATTTTCAACATAAACAAATATACCTTAACTTGATCTTGTTGTTCCTTGTATTGTTGTTGAATTTAGAAACCACCTTGGAGCATATGTGCTTGGCGATTTCTTGTAGGTTTGCTAGGATGAATCTTGCTTCAAAAGTTAGTAGATTTAACTACAAATTTACATAGAAATGGTGTTAGAATTTAATTCACCATTAATGGAGTTATTAGAACTTAGGAATTTACTTAGGAAATGAAAAGAAGAGAGAGTAAGGTAGAGAGGAGCTTACCATTCGTGAGTGTATGGCAAGGGAATGAGGAAGCCTTACGTATGTTAATAAGGCAAAGACAAGGTTGAAATGATGGACATCTCACTAACCTTATTTTATGTCATGTTAATTTATTTCATTGATTTCTTAATTAGCTACATAAATCTTCTTTGTTGGCTATGTATTCGGCTGTAGTGGAGTAATTACTCAGCTCCAAATGCTTACGATTCCAAGCCAACCTAGGTGACTACTTTTGTTTGTTAATTGTCACAAGTTAGGTTTATGTTTTATTTGCTTAATTATTGAACTAATCCTTGTCTCTTATTGCAGGTGGTCGGCACAATTGATATGGGCAGCTTTAACAGCACTAGGCTTGCGGCTAAGTGGAGATACCACTTCGATTTGTTAACACAAAGTAAGTTAATAATGCATATTGGTTTAGGCATTTTTTTTCCAATCAAACAGCACTAATATTTGTTGTTTCTTGCAGGTGCTGTTCGGATAAGAAGGAAGGAGCAAATGCTCAGCCCACATGAGGTAGACTTACGACAGTAATATTCTAGGTAGGAACCAATTTAGTTTTGTTTTCATGTTAGGCATTAGATTAGGCTTATTGAAATACCCCAAATCTAATTAACATTATAAAACCATTATTTAATGGAAATAATTCAAATATAAATCATTTCACGTACGCATGCAAACCCATGCATGAGAACGTTACGTAAAAATAGTCGTTTCACCATAAACGCTAAAACGCCTTAGAAGCATGTGATCAAGCATGACCTTGTATGACCTTCTAAAACTCAAACCAAATGGTCATACACTAATTATATGAATATATAAACATATTACATAGGCTATATTAAGTCAAAACTGCAAAACGCTCGGGAGTGCTCACGCACGCCCCTTTAAGCACGAAAAAGCCCGGAGGAGTGCCGAGGTGGCACGAACTCCTATAAAATTAATTCTTAGAGTTCCTAACATCATTATTAACCATCCTAAAGAGAACACACGAAGTGGTTTCTCAAAATTCAACAAAAACCTCAGGAGGATTTCATAACGCTCCTTTTTGCCCGGGAGTGTCCCGATGGCCCGTAAATTATGTTATGGGTTTATGTAACCCCATATAACTCAATGTAACATCTTAATATATATATATTTACTATAATAAGTGTTTATAAACACTTGGAACTCATAAAGACAATTTATTTCCCAAAATTTCCTTAGAGCACAAAAACACACCTTCGGGTGTCACTAAAACGCGTTTTACGCAGTTACCTTGTAGTTTTTGACATGCCACGAATTAAGAATCTTAAATAGGGTTAAAATGACCCTCTAAATCAGTTGAAGTCAGTGTCAAAGAAGGTGCTCTATAGGGGCCGATTTTATGTCCAAAAACTAGTATAAAACTTACATTAGAATTTTATAAAAGGCATAAAACATGGTGACTCAACCTCCCATGTGCTATAATACTTAATGGCAAAGAAATTTAGTTCTCATTTGACAAGATATCTGTCGAAATTATACAAGAGAACATGGCCAAGTTGGCTAGACAAAAACAAAATACTAAAGCAAAAAGTAGATTCCTTTTTTTTTTGCCTTTTTGATTTCTTAAGCAAGTGACCTTCCTTTGCTCTTCCTTGGCTCTTCACCACCGGTTGAGAGGCTCCATTCAGACCCTAAATTCGGTCACCTACAAGAGAAGAAGAAGACAAGTATAACATAGAAAAATCAAAGGGATAAAGCCTTACTTTCTTACCTTGTCTTCTAGCTCACATTATTTTCCTCCACCTTGCCTTGTCACCCCACATGTCCGAAATTATGCTGGTAACATGGGCATTTATTGAGCCAATAACTCATGGAATAAAACTAATGAAAAGAATAGTCAATTGACATTAAAAATTAACAAAGCAAAAATCAATTCCAATTGCATTCTCTTCTTCTTACGTGAGCTTAGTCACATTCTTCCCCTTGCACACTTCACTTCCGAATTGGTAAGGCTCCCTCCTCTCTCTTCTTGCTTCATCTTCTTCCATTGAAGCTCTTAAGTCCATCAATGGAGTTATAACTTCTATCTTCATCTTTAAGGTAATTTCCTAGCATTTCTTGGCAAGCCTTGAAGCAAAACTCTTCCTAGCACAACAAAAGCATTCGACATCAACTAGTGTTCCAAGGAGGTTGTCTAAACCAACATTAATCCAAGGAGCATCTCAAGGTTATCTTAAGGTAGTTTTCATGCTTGAAAATCCTTAGAGCACATTTTATTGTGTAACCGATTTCTACCTCTTCTAAGGTTCTTTTCTTCTTCATTTTCATGAAGGAAACTTTGTTCTTCATCCACCTTAAGTGAGCCGAATTTATAAGGAGGAAAAGCTTAAGGTAAATTCTTGGAAAACTACTTATAAATCTACTTAAGATCTTTGTTAAAGATCTAACTCATAAACTCCTTCACCACTTGCATATAACCGAAGTGGAGCATCAAGAGTACCTTGGAGAAAGCTTGGAGTTTCAAGAAGAGTTCAAGCACTTAACCACCTTTGTTAAGAAGTAAGTTTATTAAGTTAACCTTAATGTTTTAAGCTTGGTTAAGCTTCTAAAAATTACACAAAAATAATACATCTCCTAGGTTATATAAAACCGAAACTTCATGGTATAATATACCAAAAATATCTATAACATATATGGAAAATATTTACCTTAAGACACATTTTTGTGTCACAAAATTTATTTATGTTACATATCAATTCAAGCCGAATTGCCAAGGGTAAATATGCTTTATTTTGTGCTAAGAATCTATATAAGACATTACAATAATTTTTACATGAGTTAAATAACTCATATGAATTTATGTATAGTTATTTTGACACATAAATCTACTTTTATACTATATGATATCTATTTAATTATGGCCGAATGGTCTAAGTGAAACATAGGTTTTAATGAGCTACTTATGTAAATAAACTTATATTATAAAGTTGGAGAGTTAAAAATATTCTATTAGTGCTTAAATGACTAATTAATTAAGTTATGTGGCTAAAATGTAATTTATATAAAGTTTGGTGTATATATTGTAAAAGCCGAGAGTTAAGGGAAGGTTTGGAGTAATTATGATATAATATAAGGTTAGGAATTAAGTTTATGAATTTTAGATAATTTAAGAAAGTGTTAAAATAACAATTTATAAAGTTTTGGGGTGAAAATGTAATTAATGGAAAGTACATGACCAAAGCCGAATCATTTGGGGTTAGATTTGTAATTTAAGAATTTATATATATATATTCGGCAATTATGGAGAATTAAAATTAAAACTATAGTTTATAAGGCATTATGTAAAGATTATAAGATTTTGTGGTTAAATTATAATTATAGAAAAATATATATGTATAGGCCAAGAATTTGAGGGGCTAAGTTGTAATTTTTGAAAGTATAAAATTCAAAAGCTATATACCAAAATATTAGTGGTGGCTTTGTAATATAATTAGATAAGGAATTAAAACTATATAAATAATGAGATTAGAATTTAAATATAAAGTTTATGAATTAATGTGGTTGTTTTGTAAATAACCGAAATATAAGGGTAAGAATTTAGTTTTAAATAAATATAGGTCCCACGTGGATATTTGAAGGAATTATAAGAAAGAATTTTGATTAAAGGAGTTATGGAATTAAAACTATGGCTTATATAGTTATAAGGAATTTAGAGGAAACCAATAAACATTATTTATGGTTAAAAGAGGAATTATAAAGTTGTTATGTCAACTAGACAATTAAAAACATGCAACGTAAATAGTACACAAATAAATAGATACATATGTGTACGTTAAAGGATTTATAAATAAATCAAAAGGAATAACAAATGAGTTATACATTAAATCATAAGGTAATTAAAAGAAATGAACCTCACATGAAATAACAAATATGAGATTGTAGAATAATCCAACAAAATTATTATACAAGGGTAACAAAAATTAACCCTCTCAGTTAATCCTATTCTAGGACTTTGTTTGACCAGACGTTGACCGGGAACTAAACAAGTACAGTCTACGGTGAACGGTATGGGATTCTTGCAACCTGTTTGCTACCGGATTACACCGGCTTGTGTGCTATTTGTTGTTTGAATAACGACCAAGATAATTATTGTAAAATGTTGTATTACTCTTATGCACTGTTGAGTGATTTTATATGCGTGAATGATTCTATCTACGACGCGTATGTCCACGCATACCACACTACATTACCAGTGGATTAAACACCTGTGTTTTATTATACCGAGAGCTTGTACACAAGCTTCTCACTAACTTCACTTTATAACAGACGTCGTTATCCTAAACGTGATAATCGACAATACACATTGTGTTCTTGATTAACGTCCTTATGTGACACCTATCAATTCTATACTACGAGAACAAGGAGCCCAGTTGGATCTGGCCATGCATGCTATAGGAGTTGTACCTGTCTCAGGTCGTCTCCTATTCAATTTACATCGCGACGGGAGTTTTGGGTGCATCATCTCACTCACCGGCTGCGTACCGGAACAATTCAAGTTGAGGGGAAGACTCTATTCCTCTCGAGGGTTCGATTCCCACATCTTTAAAGTGCAGGGGTTAACTACGTTGATCTTCTGAGGGACTAATTACCCACCTTTTCTTATAACGAGGTCACTATACCTTCATTATATTGACATACTCTTATATATTTGTCAGTCCCACTGTGTGGACCCGACAACTATTAAAAGATTACAGTTCATCTAACTTGTCCTTCTGAAGTCTTGTTTTATGTGACATTGTTGTCCTTGTATGGATACTTGTTAGTATCACACTATGCTTGTTTACAGCTTTATAAAAATGAACTGCATGTATTCGACAAGTAGTTGGCGTGGCCCGGTAGCCGATGGGCTGCGCGTTTTCCATACCAGCATTGTTTGGTGAGCCCCTTTGGGGGCACCCCCATTTTTTAGGTACCTGAAGTTGAGAAGATTACCACACCGAGTGTAGGTGGGGTAGATTCAAGCTGTGGGAGTCTTCTTCTAGTTATTTGTTTTACTTAAGTATTGTACCTTTGAGTTTGATTTCTAGTATCTCGGATTGTATTCGTATTCAGACCGTGACTTTTGGAGATTGTATTTGGAGTTAGCCTTGTTGGTCACAAGGGTGGCCAACGGCATTGTAATACCGCCCGGTTGTTGTATTTTATTCCGCTGCAGTTTATGTTTATTTGGGAGTGATCGTCGTACAGGTTATTGGATTTCGGGTTGGGGTGTTAACAAAAAGTGGTATCAGAGCGTAGTTACGCTCTGGATACAAGGATACACCGAGATTAGGATTTCTAAAACTATAGGTTACGGGTTGAGTGATAGTAAAGAAAGGAGTTTAAGTTAGTTTTTACTTAGACTACTATCCAAGACCAAGATTGTGACCACAGTATCTAATATACCTCAACATCCTGCAGATGTCAGGAAGAGGAGGACGCCGCGGACAGACAGCTGAAGATTCGCCTGTCAGGCTGGCAGATATTGCTACATTGATAGCACAAGCATTTGCACAAGCGGGGGTTGCGCAGCAACAACCGCAGCTACCTCCACCACCACCACCCAGAGAGAAGGATTGGGTGAAGAGTTTGGCCGATCTCAGGCCAACTGCATTCAAGGGGCAGACTGACCCTGCACACTTGGAGTCTTATATAATGGAAATGGAAACCGCATTCGAGACATTAGCCGTCCTAGCTAGGAACAAGGTAAGACTCGCTGCCTTTTACCTGAAAGATGCAGCAAGAGATTGGTGGAATATGGTGAAGGCCGACCACCTAGATGACCCAGCTTTCACTTGGGGACACTACACCGCACTACTGAGGGGCAAATACTACCCGGCCCACACCAGGATGGTGAAGACTAGGGAGTTTGACGCCCTGGAACAGACGGGAAAGATGACCGTGGATGAGTATTATGCCAAGTTTACTTCACTACTCCGACTACTACCCGGAATAGGATACTCGGACCAGGTCTTGGTCGATCGGTTCTATGGGGGATTGAGTCCTCGGCTCCAGTTTGGGATGGGACCAATCATCCCCACCACCTTACAAGTAAAACAGGAGAAATATAAACCAGATAGGAATTTTATTACCTACTATACTCCGTCATGGGATATTTGGAAACTGATACCTTGAGATTTCAGGAATGTTACCACGCTGCCTCCGTTGTGAAGATCACATGCAAAAGAAGGGATGCTTTGAGCTCCCAAAAGAGAAAGGACGGGCCTGGCAGTGAGGATGCCAAGCAGGGGAACTCCAACAGAAGGAACAAACCCTTTCAGAAAGGCTAGGGGTCCTATCAAGGGAAGGGGAACCAAACTAATGGGAACCCCCAGTCAGGAACCTACGGAGCAACGAACTCACAGAAAACCTACCCACCTAAGGGTATACACTCTAACCAAACAGTTAAATTTGAAACTTATGTGATTACTTCAGTACCGTTGGAATATATAATTGACCTCGAATGTATTAGGTTCTGGAAATGGCTCAAACACGGGCCAGAGGTTTGTCCGCCACTTTAATTGTAGACAATGTGGAAAGGATCACCCCGGCGTGGATTGCCAAGGGGAGAAAGTCCAGTGCCGCCACTGTCAGATATGGGGACACCAAGCCTTCGAGTGCATTAAGAACCCGGAGAGCAGGAACTACCGCCTGGGAGCAAAGGCAAACACTGGCCAAAAGAGTGGAGCCAGCGATACTCGCCCTCCACCAACAAACCACACTCAGGGGAATAAGGGCAAATGCCCAGCATCGGGACCCGCCCTACATGTCATGGACCGCTCAGATGAAGCTGGTACTTCAACCAACCCAGGTAATTCTAAACCCATTGAGCAATGAATGTTGTGAATGAGTGCTTGCATGCCTTAAGTGCCTAATTAAGTAGGAAAGAACTAGTAAGACTCACTAGTAGAATTTTAAACCACGTAGGAAGCTATAAGATATGCTTTCCTATCCCCTCACCGCCTTCCCTGGAAGAGAACATTATCAAAGCACAAGAACCAGGGAACGAACAATGTAAGGTTATCCAACCAGGGTTAATACTACTCAAAGAATACCTAACGCCGGAAACACAAATAGTAATCATCAGAAGATGTCAAGAACTGGGAGCAGGACCAGGAGGGTTCTACATTCCCGAATTTCCACGAGGATCAAAAATGAAGCTGAAAATGATGTGCTTAGGAAAGGATTGGAATCCTTACACAAAGACCTACCAGGATACAAGAAATGGAGATGGAGCGCAAGTACCAAAAATCCCAGAAGAATTTTTACAAATTGTAGAACAAGCAGTTAATACAGCTCAACAGCTAGAAGACGATCCAGTTCCCAATCTAAGGGCTGATCTATGTATCATCAACTTCTATGAAGAATGAGGCCGCTTAGGACTACACCAGGACAAGGATGAAACACAAAGGTCCCTCGATCAGGGGATACCAGTATTATCTTTGTCAATTGGAGATGACACAGCGTTCCTATATGGCGAGCAGAAGCGTGTGGACCTTGCAAAGAAAATCATATTGAAGTCAGGAGATGTTTTAATAATGGGTGGAAAGTCAAGATTGTTATACCATGGAATTAAAAGGATTAAGATGAACTCAGCACCTTCGACAGTGATAAACACCACCCACATGAGACCAGGAAGATTAAGTTTGACCTTTAGAAAATACTAATATTATAATTGTCTTTAGACAACTGAAAGGAGATCATCTCATCAATGAAGCATTATTGTTATGAAAAGTGAATGTTTTTCGACCTCCATCATATGTCAAAGCACTTACCCAGATTCTGTTGTTAGGTTGTGCTAAGGAGACGGAAGGTGCCTTAAGTATACTTACTGAGGAGGAGGCCAGCAAGGGCGGCACGATCCTCAATGGTACTTTTCCTGTCAACGGTGTGGATGCATCAGTACTGTTCGACTCCGGAGCCTCACATACTTTCGTCTCGCCTTCGTTAGCGGGGAAGTTGGGGCTAGACGCTGTAGAGTTACCTGATTTTAAGGTGGCACTCCCGTCTAAGGAGAAGGTCAGTTGCACTCGTCTTTATAGAGGAGCCACTATCCGTATTAAGGAGGAAGAATTTCCCATTGACCTCATTGAGTTCAGAGGTCTAGGATTCGACGTTATAGCCGGGATGGACTGGTTGGGGTGGCACAGAGGCCGCATCCTTTGTGCAGAGCGCTGACTGTTACTTAAGAGCCCATCAGGAGTGACAGTGTCTTACCGCCAGAGCCCTAGGGCACCATCAATAAAAGTGATATCTGCTATGTCCATGTACAAAGAAGTCAGGAAGCAGAATGAAGTATATTTATGTTATGTTCAGGATGTGGAGCACGACCCAGATTTTGATCCAGATATGCCAGTGGTGTCAGAATTTCCGGATGTTTTCCCAAAGGAAATTCCAGGCTTACCGCCATCCATAGAGGTAGAGTTCTCCATTGAATTACTACCAGGTACCGGTCCCATAGCTAAGGCACCGTACCGTTTGGCACCAGCAGAGATGGCTGAGTTGAAGGAACATTTAAAGGATTTATTAGACAAGGGATACATACGACCTAGCGTATCGCCTTGGGGAGCACCAGTTCTTTTTGTGAAGAAGAAGGATGGAAGCCTTCGGTTATGTATCGATTACAGGGAGCTAAATGCAGTATCGGTGAAGAATAAATATCCACTACCACGAATTGACGATTTGTTTGATCAGTTAAGAGGAGCAAAGGTGTTTTCAAAGATCGATTTGAGATCGGGATACCATCAGATACCTATCAAGGAGCAAGACATAGAAAAGACAGCATTCAGAACACGTTATGGCCACAATGAGTTTACAGTTATGCCTTTTGGCTTGTCAAACGCACCGGCAGTCTTCATGGACTTAATGAACAGATTGTTCAGAGAGCAGCTGGATAAGACCGTAGTTGTGTTCATCGATGATATCCTAATTTATTTAAAGTCTAAAGGAGAGCATGAGAGTCACCTCCGACATGTACTCGAGATCCTAAGGGAGAACCAGCTATATGCTAAGTTCTCCAAATGCGAGTTTTGGCTAGATCGAGTTTCCTTTCTAGGACATGTTATCTCAGACGCTGGGATCGCAGTAGATCCAGCAAAAATAGTAGCAGTTCGCACCTGGCCTAGACCAAAGACAGTGACTGATATCAGGAGTTTCCTTGGGTTAGCAGGTTACTACATGAGGTTCGTCAAAGACTTCTCCAAATTAGCAAAACCTATGACAAGTTTAATGAAGAAAGATGCACCATTCACATGGACTACGGAATGTGAAACCTCATTCCATTTTTTGAAGAATGCTTTGACATCAGCACCAGTTTTGACTGTACCTGAAGGCACGGAAGGTTATGAAGTTTACTGTGATGCATCAGGCAGGGGATTAGGGTGTGTACTCATGCAGAATGGGAAGGTAGTCGCTTACGCTTCCCGACAGCTGAAGAAACATGAGGAGAACTATCCCACACATGACTTGGAACTTGGAGCAATTGTTTTTGCATTGAAGATCTGGCGCCACTACCTGTATGGTGTCCAGATGACCGTATACTCGGATCAGAAAAGTTTGAAATATGTATTTACCCATAAGGAGTTAAACATGAGACAACGAAGATGGGTTGAATTTCTCAAGGATTATGACATCGATTTGCAGTACAAAGAAGGAAAGGCTAATGTTGTAGCAGACGCATTGAGTCGACGAGCACATTCTTTAAATGCCATTGTGGCTAGCTCGAGTCTTATAGACGACATACGTAGCGCACAGCAGAATGATCAGCTAATGACGGAGATCAGTCAGAAGTTGTCTGACGGTACATTTGAAGGTGGGAAGTATGAGTTTCAGTTACACGATGATGGGCTGATCAGATTAAAGGGCAGATTATGCATTCCCAGAGACAGCACAGATATAAAGGACCATATTCTACGAGAGTCCCACACTTCTTCCACATCTGTCCATCCAGGAGCTTCTAAGATTTACAAAGATCTAAAGAGGTATTTCTGGTGGAGTGGTATGAAGGGCGACGTGACAGAATATGTGATTCGATGTCTCACTTGTCAGAAAGTGAAATTCGAACATAGACGACCAGGAGGCATGGTGCAGTCTATGCCAGTTTCGGAATGAAAGTTTTATGATATCTCTATGGATTTCGTGGTGGGACTACCACCTACGAGAGGAGGACTAAATATGATTTGGGTTGCTGTTGATCGACTGGCCAAAGTGGCGAGATTTATACCGATGAAAGACACTTGGAAGGTGCCAAAGTTGGCAGAACTATTTGAGAAAGAGATTATCAGACATCATGGAGTACCAAAGACTATTGTTTCAGATCGAGATACCAGATTTCTCTCACGTTATTGGCGAGCTACTCACGAAGCACTTGGTATTGAATTGAAGCTTAGCACAGCATTTCATCCTCAGACAGATGGTCAATCAGAGAGGACTATTCAGACCTTAGAGGACATGCTACGAGCACGTGTCTTGGATTTTCAGGGCAGCTGGATAGATAGGTTACACCTAATCGAGTTTGCATATAACAACAGTTATCACGCCTCTATACAGATGTCGCCTTTTCAGGCATTATATGGCAGACCATGCCGCACACCATTGTGTTGGGACGAGTCTAGTGAGACCGTCATCGTTGGACCTGAGTACTTAGAGCAAGTCCAGGCAGAAGTACAACAAATCAGAAGTAATATGAAGCGCACAAGACAGACATAAATCATATGCTGATGAGAGGCGACGAGACCTTGAGTTCGCAGTTGGCGACCAGGTATTTCTATGAGTATCACCAATGAAGGGTGTATTCAGATTTGGACAGAAGGGCAAGCTAAGCCCGAAGTTTGTAGGACCCTACACTATCACAGAGCGGGTGGGCCTTGTGGCATATCGACTTGATTTGCCAGCAGAGTTGGGCAAAGTACATGATGTTTTTCACGTGTCTCAGCTTAAGTAATACATGCCTCATCCTTCTCATGTTCTTCAACAAGAGACACATCATTAGAACCAACCATGCGGTACGTTGAAACACCGCAACGAATCTTAGATTGAAAGACACGAGATACTCGAAACAAGTCTGTGAACCTCGTAAAGGTTCTTTGGTCGAACCATGATGTGGAAGAGGCCACATGGGAATTAGAAGCAGATATACGAGCAAAATTTCCCTTATTATTCACCGACTATACACTTTAGTCTAGGGTACGTGGGCGTACCCCTTCTTTTTGGGGGGTAGAGCCTTTTTCATTTGTGAGTTTTAGTATGCATTTTGTTGCACTTTTGTGCATTTATATGACACCTTGTCTTGTATGTGTTCTTGTGTAACACTGTATCTGAATGTACTTTGTACTTCTACTTGCTGTGTGTACTTCGTTACACTACATTGGAAAGTTTATGTGCACTACGCTGCACTATTTGAAATGAAATATAAGTGTGTTTACTACATTGTTGGTATATGTTAAGACCTTCCGAAGTATTCATGTTTGTGTTGATATACACTATGAACTTAGGGATATAGAGACTTGGGACTTGATCCCTAAAAACTAAATTGAGTTGTGGATACCTAACGGAACTTGATTCCCCAAACCTTCTAAATTTAGATATGAGACTTCGGGGCGAAGTCCTTTTTAACGGGGGTAGATTTAAATACCCCAAATCTAATTAACATTATAAAACCATTATTTAAAGGAAAATAATTCAAATATAAATCATTTCACGTACGCATGCAAACCCATGCATGAGAACGTTACGTAAAAATAGTCGTTTCACCATAAACACTAAAACGCCTTAGAAGCATGTGATCAAGCATGACCTTGTATGACCTTCTAAAACTCAAACCAAATGGTCATACACTCATTATATGAATATATAAACATATTACATAGGCTATATTCAGTCAAAACCGCAAAACGCTCGGGAGTGCTCACGCACGCCCCTTTAAGCACGAAAAAGCCCGGATGAGTGCCGAGGTGGCACGAACTCCTATAAAATTAATGCTTAGAGTTCCTAACATCATTATTAACCATCCTAAAGAGAACACACGAAGTGGTTTCTCAAAATTCAACAAAAACCTCAGGAGGATTTCTTAACGCTCCTTTTTGCCCGGGAGTGTCCCGATGGCCCGTAAATTATGTTATGGGTTATGTAACACCATATAACTCAATGTAACATCTTAATATATATTTATGTACTATAATAAGTGTTTATAAACACTTGGAACTCATAAAGACAATTTATTTCCCAAACTTTCCTTAGAGCACAAAAACACACCTTCGGGTGTCACTAAAACGCGTTTTACGCAATTACCTTGTAGTTTTTGACATGCCACGAATTAAGAATCTTAAATAGGGTTAAAATGAACCTCTAAATCAGTTGAAGGCAGTGTCAAAGAAGGTTCTCTATAGGGGCCTATTTTAAGTCCAAAAACTAGTATAAAACTTACACTGGTGGAACGGAAGCCTTTAATGACGGTGGTTTAATCACGGCTTTAACAAAAACCGTAATTAATATGAAGGCCGGAGTTAATTAACGACGTTTATTGAATTAACCGTAAGCAATAATCGATCGGAGGTAGGCGCGCCTTTTTTAGGACGGACTTTAGATGACGGTTATCAGTGAAACCGTAATCTAAAGTCCCGTGTTGACGCGCGCTTTACGGTCAACGGACTTTAGATTACGGTTTACTAATAACCGTCAGCTAAAGTCCGTCCTAAAAAAGGCGCGCCTACCTCCGACTGATGGTCAACGACGTCGTTTTCACCTGACGCCAAATATTTCCCGTGTTATTTGATTTTTTCGACGCCGCGCGTAATCTTAATTATAGTTAACGACGTCGTTTATCAGTGTATTTTAGATTAAAAATAACTTTATATTAATGTGTTACATATGTTTGATCGAATAAGACTCATGGCTTAATGGCCGTGGGTACATGAGTCAACACCATCGATCTTGAGTTCGAAACCCAGCATAGGCCAAATAATTTTCGCGCTATTTTTTTTATTTCGTTACACTTTAGATTACGGTTCTTTAGGAACCGTCATTTAAAGTGTGACTTTACATTACGGTTTTCATGTAAACCGTAATCTAAAGTCCTTTTAACTACAACATTTGCCCGTTTACTCTGCACACTGTACTTACAGTAACTCTTCTTTCGCGCTATCTTCCTCACTGAAATCGCCTCCTCTCTCCCGTCACCTTGCTAACACCATCGCCGCCGTCGCTCCCCCCCTTTGTCACTCCCATCGCCGCCGGTCACCACCCATCTACCACTGGTCTCACCGTCGACCTCTCTATCGCGTATTGGGTATGCGATCGATTGATTGTCGTTTTTTTCTAACTTTGTTCATATACATGCATTTCGATTGCAAGTTCTAACCTCGTTTCTATCGAATCCTGAGAGTGTAATGGCAAATGTTCTAACCTTGTTCATATATTTGTGCCCAGATTCACAGTTAATTGCAACCTAGTTCGTGGGCTGATTTCTACACTACTTGCCCACTTCGGTGCTTAGTAACGGTAATTTTGCAAAGCAAACTGTAAACTGCTGTATTTATTTATTCTTAGCATTTAGTATTACAATTAATAAATAATAGTGTAGTTTTAAAAATGCTACTACTTAAAACTGCCACAGGAAAGAAAGTAAGTTCAAGTATATTACCGATTCCTGAAAATAGCTCATTTTCAACTGCTCAATCTGCTATGCCAGATGCTCTCTGTTTGATTCACAATCTGTGACAGGAATCAACAATGCTATTGTTATAACCACCAGAAAGAATAAGATGAGTTTCGGTATTTTAATGGTTCTAGAATGACTAGTTTCAGTCCTTCAATCTGAAGTACTGCAGAGAAGGTCATAAATAAACTTCATATATAGTAGAATAAGATAAGTTTATGTATGTTACTAGTTCTAGATGGTGCGTGCAAATTTGACTTTGATAAAACTGATTTGGAGACGTTAGAAATATAGGGGAGATGCTGTCGATTTTTTTCCGCGGTTTAGCTAGCATTTAACCTTGATTTTTTGATGAATTCTAATGTTGTCGTTTTTCATTTATGCATCAGGACTACGACTTTATTTTGGCTTCCGACCTCAACCGTCTTAGCATCGGCTAATCGTCTACCAGAGGTAAGATTTACATATATACATATAATATTTGACAAACTACCAAACATAGTTATCCGCCCAAGATATACCTAATAGAGGTATATCTTCGGCAGTCCCTGTCGGGACTGTCCATGATTGTTAAATCTCACACCTAGGGTGTGAATGTGTTTTTAATTGTACTTTATTGATTATTTCAGCAGTATCTCTTTATTGTTCTTCGAATGCATATATTATTGATTAATATCATAATATCGTGCATTTGAAGAACTGTAGGGAGATGCTGCCGAAATTTTCAATAAATTACATATTAAAAACACGTTCACCGGTGGGATTTAATACTCATGGATGGATTTAGGTTGATAAGATACAAAAGTGTAAAGACTCTGCCACGGGTGACGGTATGAAATGGCTGCCTTCATATAAATAGCTAGAAGGAGATGGAACGTTCGTGGATTTACAGCGGAAATTTGGACGACAAGTTTTTAGAAGGAGTTGATAAGTTATGCACGGTGTTGGCGAACAATCTGAAACCTACAGACAAGGGATACATATTTTGTCCGTGTATCGACTGCCAAAACAATCTGAGATATCGCGGCGTTGAAACAATTAAGGAACATCTGATCCGCCGCGGTTTTACAAAAGATTTCCAAGACATAATCCGATGGCATGGTCAGAGTGCGTTCGATGTTATTAAGCCTGACGAAGGGGATAATGGTCAGGCAAACACAGAAACAGAACTTGGAGATGATACAGTTGCTGGTGATCCAGAAGACGTTACAGCGAACGTTGTGCCAGATTTCTGGGATGATGACATTGAGACTATGCTTGAAGATGTGGAACGACATTACTCTAACACGCCAGACAAGCATGAAAATTTGTTGGATTCATCCAAAACACCGTTGTACCCCGGGTGTGACCCTACAAAGTTAAGCAAGTTGAGTGTCGTCCTCAAGCTATTCAACTTGAAAGCGAAACATGGCTGGAGCGACGTAAGTTTCACTGACCTCCTGGAACTATTGAAATACGTTCTTCCGGTGGACAACGTTTTACCAACGACTACGTACTCAGCCAAAAAAATGATGTGCCCAATGGGTATGGGGTACCAGAAAATTCATGCTTGTCCAAATGGTTGCATGCTGTTTTGGAAATCGGATGAATTTGCTGAAAGCTGTTCAGCATGTGGAGCGTCACGGTATAAGAAACAACAAACTCACATCAGCGGTAGTAAGAAAGGTTCACCAGCTAAGGTATTGTGGTACCTGCCCATCATTCCAAGGTTCAGACGTTTGTTCTCCATTGAGAAAGACGCAGAGAATCTTCGGTGGCATTCAGTTCACAGGAAAAAGGATGGCAGATTGAGACATCCCGCTGATGCACCACAGTGGAGAAACATAGACGTAAAATTTCCTGAGTTTGGTAACGAACCGAGAAACCTAAGGCTAGGCTTGTGCACGGATGGGATGAACCCTTACGGTACTTTGAGTAGCATACACAGTACCTGGCCTGTGCTTTTGGTTATTTACAATCTACCGCCGTGGTTATGCATGAAACCAAGACACATCTTGTTGTCTTTGTTAATATCTGGTCCAAAGCAACCGGGCAACAAAATTGACGTATTCCTACAACCTTTGATAGAGGATCTACAACTCTTGTGGAATGAAGGGGCTACGGTTTACGACTCATTCAGTAAAGAGGACTTCAATTTGCGTGCTATGTTGTACTGCACAATCAATGATTTCCCCGCCTATGGTAATCTTTCAGGCTATTCAATCAAGGGGGCGTTGGCGTGTCCGATTTGTGGTGAAAACACTTGTAGCATTCGCTTGAAACATAGTGGGAAAACCGTGTATATGGGCCACCGAAAAATGCTTCCAAAAGGACATAAGTATCGAAAGATGGCGAAAGAGTTCGATGGGAAAACTGATCACAGCATGGCGCGCCTGCCTTTGACAGGTACAGAGATTTACAAAAAGTTGGATAATATTGTGAACAACTTCGGGCCGCCAACCAAAAGTGGTGAAAAAAGTGTCTGGAAAAAGAAATCAATATTTTGGGAACTACAGTACTGGCAGCATCTGGAGGTTAGACATTGTATCGATGGGATGCATGTCGAGAAGAACGTGGGTGAAAGTATCACTAGCACCCTTTTGAACATAAAAGGAAAGACAAAGGATCATTTGAAAGGAAGAAAAGATTTAATTGAGTTGGGCATACGCACAGAGCTTGGCCCGCAAGAACGTGGAAAACGCACATTCTTGCCTCCTGCCTGTCACACTCTGTCTAAAGAAGAGAAACATAGTCTATGCAGTACCCTTTACAACATCAAGGTGCCATCAGGTTACTCCTCAAACATAAGAAACCTAGTGTCCATGACAGATTTCAAATTAGTAGGAATGAAATCTCACGATTATCATGTCCTACTTCAAGAATTTTTGCCAATTGCACTACGTGGGATCTTGCCGGATGCTGTCAGACACACAATCACAAACGTCAGTGTCTTCCTCAAATCCATTTCGTCTAAGGTTCTTGATGTGGACACTCTGTCTAAATTACAAAAGGATCTTATTGTGACAATGTGCCAGCTGGAGATGTATTTTCCTCCATCGTTCTTCGACATAATGATACATCTCCTCGTGCATCTTGTAAGAGAGATTCTGATGTGTGGTCCTTTGTACCTTCGCTACATGTATCCGTTCGAAAGGTACATGGGTGTCCTGAAGAAGAAAATGAAGAACCGTCGTCACCCAGAGGGTAGTATTATAGAGGGCACTATCACAGAGGAAGTTGTAGACTTCTGCACCAATTACCTAGAAGGTGTCGATACCATTGGACTTCCACGTTCTAGACACGAGGGCAGATTGAAGGGTGTTGGCACGGTTGGAAGGAAACTGAAAAGAATTGACATAGACACTCTTAACAAAGCTCATTTAGTTGTGCTAAGTCATCTTGAAGATGTTGAACCATACTTTGATGAACACTTGTGTTTTTAAGAGCACAATATCCAAACATGAGTGACGTCAGACTACAAAATGAGCAGAATAGGACATTTGTCCGATGGTTCAAAGAGAGAGTGTTGTCCGATCAGTCCACGAATGTGCCTGAACTGATTAAAGTAGTTGCATTTGGACCAAATCTGGATGTAATTTCTTATGAGGGGTACGATGTCAACGGATTCACCTTTTTCACAGAACGTCAGGATCAGAAGTCAACGAATCAAAACAGTGGTGTAGAGCTTGAAGCTTATCAAAACTTATATGACGTCGGTGTCGTGGGTCATAGTCCTGTCTCAGTACAACAATCATATTTCGGTGTTATACAAGACATCTGGGTATTGGACTACAACAGCTACGAAATGTGTGTTTTCCGCTGTAACTGGGTTAACAACATTCATGGCTACCGTGAGGAGGAGCATGGTATGAAACTGGTTGATCTGTCTAGAGCTACTCCCACGGTTGAGCCATTCGTTGTTGGGACGAAGGTTAAGCAGATATTTTATGTAACTGATCCCTGTAATCCTAGATGGTCTGTTGTGCTTAAAGGGAGAAGAGGAATAGTTGGTGTGGATGGTGTGGTTGATGAGGATGAGTATGATGCAGAAGATGAACCTCCAACTGTTCCTATTTCATTGGAAGAGGCTGAGGTCACAGGTCATCGTGAGTATATACGATCAGACCATAACGAGGGAATGTGGGTTGAGAGATAATGGTGTATGTAAGTTATTACTATAAAAATTTATATGAAATTACCACTCTTTTATTTATTGCTTGTTTATGACCATTATGAAATGCTTAATTTAATTCAAATTGTATTTCAATCCTTGCAGGCATGGCTGATCAGGACATGGCTGATGCAGAGTTCGATTTATTTTGTCGTGAGGAGGAGGAAAATGAGCAGCGAATGGTACCGGTCCCATCTACATCTGCCGCTGCTGCTGTTGCCCCATCCACATCTGCCGCTGCTACTGTTGTCCCATCCACATCTGCCGCTGATGCTGTTGGCCCTTCCATGAGTGCACCTTCTACGAGTGCTACTCAGAGACCCAGAGGTAGAGGTCCGACCCGTGGGTTGAAACTGCAGAAAGAGGATCAGATTAGTCTTCTTTGGGACCAGTATGGAGGATGGTGGGGGCACAGGTCAGAGTTCGGTAGTTGCTAGGGACTCTGCCAGCTCACTGCTGCAATCAACCACACATGGAACAGTCCCGCCAAAGTAAAGGAGACCATCTGGAAGAAGGTGCAGAACGTGACAATCCGAGAAGAAGTTAAGAAGACCGTTCTGTCTGGGTGTCCGGCAAAGCTAAATCATTCCGCCACTATTTGGTTGAGCATTGGATCAATAGGGTGCCCCCACGTGAGCCTCCGCCGTATGTTGTGTACAACAGCATGATCACTGAAGGAGTGGAAGGAGTTCTTGAGCGGCACGCCACCCCCGAGTTCAGGGTATGTTTGTGTTCTCTTTTCTTAATTAATGCTCATATGCTTTATCCCTGATTTTCTAATTAATTTCCTGTTGTACTTTCTTAACAGCAAGTACAAGAAAAAGCACGGCAAAACCGTGAAGCTATCTCTATCTCTACCCCCACACCATGGGACGAAGGGGATATGTGGGCAGCCTCGAGGATGGAAAGAAGCTGTTTGCTGACACGGAGGAACGAGGATGGAAGTGAATGCCCGATCGAGGATGTCTCTGAGGCGGGAGTGCAGATGTACATACTGGGACGCCAGAAAACGACCAGCGAAGGTCAGAGGATATTTCCTAATGCTGCGATGGAACAACTGGCTAACCAAATTGTAAGTATTTGAAAGTAGCTGTTAAATAATTTACTTATATACTCAAGTGTTTGTTGATCTTAAATTTAGTGTTAACTTCTTTGAAAATTGGACAGTACGAAGCGGCACAGAGAGGAGAAGTAGACTTACACGCTCCTCCTTCTCAAGACGACGCGCTCTATCAAATGCTTGGGAAGGATCAGCCGGGGCGTGTTAGAGGATTTGGGGGAGAAGTACGTCAGAAGAACGTATTCCCGCCATCTGCTAGGAAGGGTCAGATGAGTGCTGCTGAAGTCGAGGCGATGGTAGCGTAAGTTCGCTGCTGAGCGCCAAGCTAATGACGAGAAACAGGCTGCTGAGCGCCGGGCTATCGAGGAGAGGCTGCAGGAAGCGTTGAATGCGATTGCACATACGACTACTCAGCAGCAGCAACTAGATCCTCCTCGACTGTCTTCCTCGTCTAGTTGTGCTCCGGCCGCTGACCCGTACCCGTTTGCCAACATCCAGGTTAACTTTGTTTAACTATTTTTCTCCTAAAATAAAGTTATTTAAATAGTATTAGATTGGACTCACTTATTTATTTCACGTATTATCTCTTTTATTAAAGGAGCAAAAAAAATGTCGTCTCAAAATACCATTAGACGGGCACCCTGTAGATGCGGCCTACGGGACGGTGTTGCCATCAGGTCCACTCACGCTCATCAGTTTCGTACGTCTACCCCCATTCTACGCGCGTGTGACCTTGGACCTGATAGTTGATGGATTTGAGCATGCATACCTTCCGATGGCGTTTGACAACAAATGCACGCTGATCGAAGCGAAGGGAGACATATTGCCCTGGCCAGCATGTTATATTGTTGTCACCGATGAGGTAAGACTGTTTGACAACCATTTAGTATCTAATAAAATGCATTATTTAGCATTAAGTGTCTAATCTAATCTATTATAGATCCCTGAGCTTCCTCGCCACGTAACCCGGCCCAGACTAGAAGAGACCAGCGCGCCGGCGAATCCTGAGATCCCTGAGCTTCCTCGCCGCGTATCCCGGCCCAGAGAAGAAGAGATCTGTGCGCCGGCGAATCCTGTCAGAAGTACAAGGGTATGTTCTAGATAATTGTTTAATGTTACTATAATAATCAATTAGTAATTATCTTTACATTGATGCTTTACTGTTTGTGTGTGAAGGGTAAGAATCCAGTGAGTCGGGGTGCGAAAGGAAGAATCCAGCGCCCGTCCGGGGTCGCACCAGGACTTCTGAGGCGCCTAAAAATAAGCTCACACTGCCACAAAAACTTGTTAATGTTTTGGGGGCCCAACAGATGAATCTCTACGACAAGATCATGTTGAAGTCATCTCAAACTAACAACTTCATGATGACGCTTCCAAAGTCGATGTTTCACTACGAAGAAGATATGATGACGGCAATCAACTTTGAGGACATCAGAGAGATGATGTGTGGAGATTATCTGAACATTAACATTATTCAAGCTTATCTAAAGTAAGTGTTCTTTCCTCATACTGTAAAAACATATAGAATAAGTATCTATGAAGTTGCATTGGCTAACTTTTTATAGTACATGTGATATAATAGATGTCTGCTTGAGAGATGTGCTGAGAAGGACATGACCTCCATTACTGCGGTGTGCCCGGAGCGTTTATCGTACGACTCAGTCACTAGGGACCCGGGGAGGTTTTGTGAATACATGATTCATTGCTTCAATGTTTTGATCAACAGAATAAATTATTCATTCTAATGCCGTATCACCAAACGTGAGTTCTAATATAAAATTACATACTAATTAGCTAACTTTTTTACCTTCATTTCTCATTTCATTTTGTATTTGACATTGTAGCCACCACTGGACTTTGTTTATATTCTGCGCTGCCACCGCTACTCTGCTCGTTCTAGATCCACTAGGGCAGTGGACAGAATTCAACACTGAAGGCTTAATCAAAGAGTAAGTTTTTATTACTATTTAATTGTTTGTAAGTTTGTTGAACCAAAATTAATGTACTTGTTCATTTTGCTAAACGCTTTTGTTAATATATGTAACAGTTGTTACAAAAAAACCCCTCAGGGAGAGTTTGGTGATTTGACCGTCAATTACATCAAGGTTTGGTAATTCATGTATTTCATTCGTGCCGCTATTATCTTTGTACAATTGTTTTACATTTGTGAATTTTGGTGATTTAGTGCCCTATCCAAAAGGATTCTAAGAGTTGCGGGTACTACGTGATGCGGTATATGTACGAGTTCTGCGGGTACTTCCCAAGTTTTAAGAATGATATTGACAAGGTAATACGAACGCAGTCTTGTATTTAATTCTTTCGGCAGATTTTTTGTGTCTTTATCTTAATCTCATTATGTGTTCCATTCCTTTTCTTGTTGCAGATTAAAGAGCATTATGCCAGATTCAAGACTTATGCTCCTGCCGACTTGTTGCATGTTAGAGAGAGCATGGCAGCCATGTTTATGAGAATGGAGTGGTAGACTAGCTAGCTCTGATGCTGTAAAATATATATTTTTTGTTAGTTGCTGCTCTGATTCTGTTAATTGCTGCTGCAACAGATTATATTGTGTAACAAATTATATTTTTTGTTAGTTGCTCTGATTCTGTTTGTAATGAATTATGCTAGCTGCTGCTGTAACAGATTCTAGCTGTTGTATTGAATGTTTCTGTTGCAATTGTGCGCAGAAATGAATTTGCAATTGTTATCTCTGTTGCAATTGTGTAACAGATTGAATATGTTACAGATTTTCGATCTGGTGCTTTATTAGATGTTATCTCTGTTGCAATTGTGTAACAGATTGAATATGTTACAGATTTTCGATCTCGTGCTTTATTAGATGTTATCTCTGTTGCAATTGTGCGCAGAGAATGAATTTGTGTTGTTGGTATTTGATTCAGGTGGTTCAATTGTGCAGTTTCTCCCCTCTGTTGCTTATCTGTTACAATTCTGTCTCTGTTGCAATTGTGTAGATTTGTAAAAAAAATAAAATAAAAAAAAATTACACTTTAGATTACGGTTCTAACAATAACCGTAATCTAAAGTCCATTGGGCGCGCGCGCCAAAAGACTTTAGATGACGGTTATTGCCAAAACCGTCATCTAAAGTGTTGACTTTACATTACGGTTATTTGTAAAACCGTGATCTAAAGTCCTTTGGTTCGCGCGCGCCAAAGGACTTTAGATCACAGTTTTACAAATAACCGTAATGTAAAGTCAATGACACGCGGGCTGGAAAAGGGACTTTAATTACGGTTTTAAACCGTAATTAAAGAAACGCCATCTTTATTGACGCCCGCGTAGATTACGGTCCAGAACCGTAATTATACACGGTTTTGGACCGTAATTAATGGGTCGCGTTCCCCCAGTGTTACATTAGAATTTTATAAAAGGCATAAAACATGGTGACTCAACCTCCCATGTGCTATAATACTTAATGGCAAAGAAATGTAGTTCTCATTTGACCAGATAGCTGTCGAAATTATGCAAGAGAACATTGCCAAGTTGGCTAGACAAAAACAAAATACTAAAGCAAAAAGTAGATTCCTTTTTTTTGCCTTTTTGATTTCTTAAGCAAGTGACCTTCCTTTGCTCTTCACCACCGGTTGAGAGGCTCCATTCAGACCCTAAATTCGGTCACCTACAAGAGAAGAAGAGGACAAGTATAACATAGAAAAATCAAAGGGATAAAGCCTTACTTTCTTACCTTGTCTTCTAGCTCACATTATTTTCCTCCACCTTGCCTTGTCACCCCACATGTCCGAAATTATGCTGGTAACATGGGCATTTATTGAGCAAATAACTCATGGAATAAAACTAATGAAAAGAATAGTCAATTGACATTAAAAATTAACAAAGCAAAAATCAATTCCAATTGCATTCTCTTCTTCTTACGTGAGCTTAGTCACATTCTTCCCCTTGCACACTTCACTTCCGAATTGGTAAGGCTCCCTCCTCTCTCTTCTTGCTTCATCTTCTTCCATTGAAGCACTTAAGTCCATCAATGGAGTTATAACTTCTATCTTCATCTTTAAGGTAATTTCCTAGCATTTATTGGCAAGCCTTGAAGCAAAACTCTTCCTAGCACACCAATAAGCATTCGACATCAACTAGTGTTCCAAGGAGGTTGTCTAAACCAACATTAATCCAAGGAGCATCTCAAGGTTATCTTAAGGTAGTTTTCATGCTTGAAAATCCTTAGAGCACATTTTATTATGTAACCGATTTCTACCTCTTCTAAGGTTCTTTTCTTCTTCATTTTCATGAAGGAAACTTTGTTCTTCATCCACCTTAAGTGAGCCAAATTTATAAGGAGGAAAAGCTTAAGGTAAATTCTTGGAAAACTACTTATAAATCTACTTAAGATCTTTGTTAAAGATCTAACTCATAAACTCCTTCACCACTTGCATATAACTGAAGTGGAGCATCAAGAGTACCTTGGAGAAAGCTTGGAGTTTCAAGAAGAGTTCAAGCACTTAACCACCTTTGTTAAGAAGTAAGTTTATTAAGTTAACCTTAATGTTTTAAGCTTGGTTAAGCTTCTAAAAATTACACAAAAATTATATACATGTCCTAGGTTATATAAAACCGAAACTTCATGGTATAATATACCAAAAATATAATCTATAACATATATGGAAAATATTTACCTTAAGACACATTTTTGTGTGACAAAATTTATTTATGTTACATATCAATTCAAGCCGAATTGCCAAGGGTAAATATGCTTTATTTTGAGCTAAGAATAAATATAAGACATTACAATAATTTTTACATGAGTTACATAACTCATATGAATTTATGTATAGTTATTTTGACACATAAATCTACTTTTATATACTATATGATATCTATTTAATTATGGCCGAATGGTCTAAGTGAAACATATGTTTTAATGAGCTACTTATGTAAATAAACTTATATTATAAAGTTGGGGAGTTAAAAATATTCTATTAGTGCTTAAATGACTAATTAATTAAGTTATGTGGCTAAAATGTAATTTATATAAAGTTTGGTGTATATATTGTGAAAGCCGAGAGTTAAGGGAAGGTTTGGAGTAATTATGATATAATATAAGGTTAGGAATTAAGTTTATGAATTTTAGATAATTTAAGAAAGTGTTAAAATAACAATTTATAAAGTTTTGGGGTGAAAATGTAATTAATGGAAAGTACATGACCAAAGCCGAATCATTTAGGGTTAGATTTGTAATTTAAGAATTTATATATATATATATATTCGGCAATTATGGAGAATTAAAATTAAAACTATAGTTTATAAGGCATTATGTAAAGATTATAAGATTTTGTGGTTAAATTGTAATTATAGAAAAATATATATGTATAGGCCGAGAATTTGAGGGGCTAAGTTGTAATTTTTGAAAGTATAATATTCAAAAGCTATATACCAAAATAAGTGGTGGCTTTGTAATATAATTAGATAAGGAATTAAAACTATATAAATAATGAGATTAGAATTTCAATATAAAGTTTATGAATTAATGTGGTTGTTTTGTAAATTACCGAAATATAAGGGTAAGAATTTAGTTTTAAATAAATATAGGTCCCACATGGATATTTGAAGGAATTAGAAGAAAGAATATTGATTAAAGGAGTTATGGAATTAAAACTATGGCTTATATAGTTATAAGGAATTTAGAGGAAACCAATAAACATTATTTATGGTTAAAAGGGGAATTATAAAGTTCTTATGTCAACTAGACAATTAAAAACATGCAACGTAAATAGTACACAAATAAATAGATACATATGCGTACGTTAAAGGATTTATAAATACATCAAAAGGAATAACAAATGAGTTATACATTAAATCATAAGGTAATTAAAAGAAATAAACCTCACATGAAATAACAAATTTGAGATTGTTGAATAATCCAACAAAATTATTATACAAGGGTAACAAAAATTAACCCTCTCAGTTAATCCTATTCTAGGACTTTGTTTGACCAGACGTTGACCGGGAACTAAACAAGTACAGTCTACGGTGAACGGTATGAGATTCTTGCAACCTGTTTGCCACCGGATTACACCGGCTTGTGTACTATCTGTTGTTTGAATAACGACCAAGATAATTATTGTAAAATGTTGTATTACTCTTGTGCACTGTTGTGTGATTTTATATGCGTGAATGATTCTATCTACGACGCGTATGTCCACGCATACCACACTACATTACCAGTGGATTAAACCCCTGCGTTTTATTATACCGAGAGCTTGTACACAAGCTACTCACTAACTTCACTTTATAACAGACGTCGTTATCCTAAACGTGATAATCGACAATACACATTGTGTTCTTGATTAACGTCCTTATGTGACACCTATCAATTCTATACTACGAGAACGAGGAGCCCAGTTGGATCTGGCCATGCATGCTACAGGAGTTGTACCTGTCTCAGGTCGTCTCCTATTCAATTTACGCCGCGACGGGAGTTTTGGGTGCATCATGTCACTCACCGGCTGCGTACCGGAACAGTTCAAGTTGAGAGGAAGACTCTATTCCTCTCGAGGGTTCGATTCCCACATCTTTAAAGTATAGGGGTTAACTACGTTATCTTCTAAGGGACTAATTACCCACCTTTTCTTATAACGAGGTCACTATACCTTCATTATATTGACATACTCTTATATATTTGTCAGTCCCACTGTGTGGACCGACAACTATTAAAGATTACAGTTCATCTAACTTGACCTTCTGAAGTCTGTTTTATGTGACATTGTGTGTCCTTGTATGGATACTTGTTATTATCAACACTATGCTTGTTTACAGCTTATAAAAATGAACTGATGTATTCGACAAGTAGTGTGGCGTGGGCCGGTAGCCGATGGGCTGCGCGTTTTCCATACCAGCATTGTTTGCTGAGCCCCTTTGGGGGGCACCCCCATTTTCAGGTACCTGAATGAGAAGATTACCACACGAGTGTAGGTGGGGTAGATTCAAGCTATGGGAGTCTTCTTCTAGATTTGTTTACTTAAGTATTGTACCTTGAGTTTGATTCTAGTATCCGGATGTATTCGTATTCAGACCGTGACTTTGGAGATTGTATTTGGAGTTAGCCTTGTTGGTCACAAGGGTGGCCAACGGCATTGTAACCGCCCGGTGTTGTATTTTATTCCGCTGCAGTTTATGTTTATTTGGGAGTGATCGTCGTACAGGTTATTGGATTTCGGGTTGGGGTGTTACACTTATTATTGTTGTTTTTATTTGATCAAAAGCAGCACTAATTCCTGTTTATAATGGAGCACTCCAAATAGCTCCATCCCATGCAAGCTCTACGATAATGTTATACTAGAAAAGTTAGATTGTTGTTTGTCAATTCATAACATGACAAATAGAAGTTAGGTATATGTCTTATTAGCTTAATTAATTGTCAATCATATTCTCCTTTCCCAGCTCTCAATCGGTACCACATGCCTCTTAATCAACCTATTCTTCTTATATAATTGTATAGTAAAAGTAGCTAGTTCTAGCATAGGTTTTTCTTTTCTTTCTTATCCTATACTAATCTCTTTGTTATTCTTTTACAGATTATACGATGGAGGAAGCTTCAATTTGACTTAATTCATTCGCCACCTTAGCATATAATACAAGATAGGTTAACTCACCATTTAATAAGCATGATTGTAAACTAGACTAGCCTAAATAGGCATAAAATGACGCCCCACATGGTGAAGAATTGAAACTGTTTTTTGATTTGGTTTATGTTACAATAAATTGTACTAAGACCATACTAATATGTGTAATAGGTTCCAGCATTTAATTGGTACATTTTTATTATGATAAAAGATGAAAGTTTTAGGGTAAAAATGCTGATTTTAGGTATCTTTTTGATCTAAACATCGCCCCCATTTATACTATGAGTTTAGTACTGCCATCAATTGATTTAGATGGTCATTTTACCCACTTTTAAGTTTATCAACTCGTGGCTCCTCAAAACTTCAAGGCGTGTGCGTAAAACACATTTTCGTGACACTCGAAGGTGCGTTTTTGTGCTATAAGAATTTTTTTCTGGGAATTAATTAGTTGCTATGACTTCCAAGTGTTTATTGACATTGTTTATAGTCAATAATTATATATTAAGGTGTTACATTAAGTTACATGGGGTTATATAAACTTGTAACTTATTTTTCGGGCTAAAGGGGGCACTCCCGAGGTAAAAGGAGCGTTAAGAAATTCCCCCGAGCTTTTTGTTTATTTTTGAAGAAGTAGTTTGGGAATTCTCTGTAGAATAATTAATAATGATTTTAGGAACTCTAATAATAATTTTTATAGGGGTTCGTGCCACCTTGGCACTCCTCCTAGGCATTCCCGGGCCTTTATGGAACCCACATCGGGAACTTCCGAGAACTTTGTATATTTACTCAGTTCTAACTGAGAACTTGTATCTTAAAGACCATAAAGTGATCCTTGGTTAAATTCATATAATATCCATAACTTATATAATTACTTAACTTAAGGTCGGGCTTTTAACGCTTGTTTATGACCTTAAAGAGTTTAGGTGCGTTTTTAACGCCCAAATGTTTATATACTTTCTTAGGGTTTCATAATCCCCCAAATAATATTTATAATTCCAAAAATAATATTTATTTACTTATATTTAATTATTTAAATGTTAGGGGTATTTCAGTCTACCCCCCTTAAAAGGACTTCGTCCCGAAGTCATAACTTATATTTGTTCATCCTATGGAATCAAGTTCCTCTTATCTATTCCCTGTATACCTATCATTCCAGGGTGTCAATATTATATTGACATCTCTATATTGCATCACTACTCTGAGTGTATATAATTCCTATAGATAGATATTCTTTATTCGTGATAATAATTTATCACAACATAATAACTTAATAAATACTGTAAAACAATGTGTGTTCCAACTTCCTAGCTATCCCACTCGGTCATCACTGCACAAGTGCAATACCAAATCCTCAGTCCTACAGAGTGCAGAGGCGTAAACCCTTGGCAGTGAATCTCTTGTGTGATTGTAGGAATAAATATAAATATACTGTAAGGTAATTAAGTGCTTCATAAACATCCAAGTGTTACATAGAACACAATCATAACTTATTCAAGTGTCTCATAGGACATACAATAACCATACAAGTGTCTCACAGGACATATCATTCATAACCAACCATTCAACCAATTGCACACATGCACAACAATCAAAACATAAATAACCATACACAAAACCATTATAGACTGCAGATATGCAAGTCGCATGTGGTGCTCTACCCCCCTTAAAAGGGTTACGCCCACGTACCCCACAAGTATACACAAAACTATAAGAAGGTGACGTATACTTGTCTCGTATGGAGTCTAAAAACGCGTATTGGGGTCGCCTAATATCTAAGTGTAGGATCTAATTCGAGTGTCTCGGGCTCTAAGATAATGTAATCTGTAAGTTAATGGGCCCACTCGCTCCGTAATAAGGTACGGTCCTACCTACTTCGGGCTAAGCTTGCCCTTCTGCCTAAATTTAAGAGTTCCCTTCAAGGGTGAAACTTTAAGGAAGACTCGATCGCCTATTGCGAACTCGAGGTCTCTCCTACGGACATCTGTATATGACTTCTGCCCTTTTTCGAGGTATAGCCCTCAAGAATCTATGTTGTCTTTGACATGTTCTCTAGTGCATTAGTATGCTTTTATATTTGGATCCCGTATGTATGGGTGAAGGTGATCTACTATCTTGTAAATTGCCAATACTATTTTATGGCTTGTTTAAATTATTTATGTATAACACACTTCCATTAATCGCCTCTAGTAGTTGTAATCGTCGGCGCTCGGGTCTTTATTAATTTTGGGCATTCTCAAAATCCCTTTCTTTAGGTTATCATCTTGTGATTCCGGTATTTGAGTTTACTGTCGCCATATACGGCTTTCATTTTCAATGTAAAGTATGAGCTACGGTTGAGCCGTGCATCTTATGTATATTACAGAACGATTGCTTTATATCATTGATTCACCTATTATTTGTAGTATATACACGATTATTATCGTCTACTCATCAGGTATACCACAGTAGGGTTCCTGTTAAGGTTTCTAACTAGGTGTAGTTTCCTCTCAATTAAACATGTTATTGTGATTGTGAATCAACTCTGGTGAGTATTAAGATAATGTTTCTACTCTTTATATTCTACCCTGTTTATAGGTAGGTTCTCTTTTTAATATATCAGGTTTTAATTCATAAAGAAAGACATGGAAGTCGATCTTTCCTTTCAGATGGCAATTTGGCCACAATTTAGAAGGTCATTTGAGAATACTGTTATTATAAGTAATTTTCACTTGATCTCATATTTAATTTATTAACATAGTTCATGGAACAATAATATTTAGTATTTCCCTCATAATTGATTATTTTTCCGACATATGCGGAGTTGTTTTAGCTATTTAATCTCCTCGGGGTAACCTAGACAACTTAACTATTAACTTACACCTTCCACAACTCGTATATTTCTTTTATTAAATTTTTATATTAAAATTAGAAATAAATACTTACTTATCACAGAAATATTTGTGACCACTTGTAAGGAGTCTCGGGAATCATCCAACCCCGACGGGGTCAGCGTCAGTGTTGAACTATCCTTCCACACCATTTTGTGTTTGGTTTTCCCTTGATCTGACCAGGATCAAGTTCGACCTCCCACGTCAAATATCAAACAATTACATAATTGTCATCTTCCAAATTTTATCTTATTAAACTTTGTGACGTGGTGAGTAATACATTTTCTCTTGACCACTATACTATTAATCCAATATCTGTTATAACCTATACTCGAATCTAGTGTATTTCCAAATCCCCGGTACTATATTCCTTGATCAAATCATCAAGCGGGGAAGCCAGTTTTTTCCTCTTGGCTTAAAAGGTAGATTCTTATTAAAGCATTTAGGCTCGTACTGTCTAGTAACTATATCCATCAATCATTTCAACTCTTAAATCCATCATACAAGTAATAAATTCCGTCATGGACTTGCATACTTTAGAATACTCTCTTCACTTTAAAAGGCTTATCTAGTATTTCTCCTATCAGGGCTTCATTATTGCCTATACTTGAATATCATCAGTTGGAGCAAAGACAGTCACAATTAGACTTCAAAAAAAAATTTTCATGACTCCATCCACAACTATAGTTCCATAAAGTATCATTTCCTCCACCTTAAAGCTTAGCTTTTTCCTTATCCCATCTAAAATCCATAAATCAGGTGAATCATATGTTCACCCTAGTCAAGTATCTCTTAATATTAGTACCATCTCAAACTAAGGATTTCCAGTTTGAATTCTACTGTTTAGTAACAGGACAATCAAGGCTTATTGTTTGTTTTTATCTCTTTAGAAACGTGGCTAATCCGCTAGCTCAATGGCTTCCAAAAATAAGTCGGTTAGGTATGTCAAATAGAGGATTTAGAATCACAGGGTTTAGTATATAACGTTAGGACGGTTTACGTATAAAATAATGGTTATAAACCTAGGGTATGTTTCCTACTTTTATATTTAATTTACACTCATTTTTGTGTATATATTGTTTCACACTCTTATATAACTTACCTTCACTCTCAGTGTATGTATTAGTTTAAGCCTTTGGTATAACTGATACTACCTTTACTGTAAGTGTCAAGGAGAGTCATTTGTTTTCATGTTTATACTAGAGTTTATATTACATATGTTTTAACCTTAGTTGATTTACTGCGATCTTTTATTCGCATTCATAATTTGAGCTGTCATAATAGACATATGTTCGTATAAATTGATAAGGTTAGTATAGGACATATGTCTCAAAATAGGGTAGGTATATTTAATGGTACTCAACCCTATGAAATGTATTAATACCCTCAATGTTTTAGGTTTACTCCCCCAAACTATATGTATATATATAACATTTGCTATTGTTAATTAGGTATTTCTTCCCACTTTAGAAAATATATATTCAAAATTTGTTCTCTCCTCTTTATTAATTAGGAGTCCAGCACTGTTATATATTGATACTAGCTGAGACCTTTGGTATTTGTTCAGGTATTTTAAAACCCGTGTTTGAACGTTAAGGATGTTTAGTTATATTTTTGAGATTCTGTTTCTCAATTGTCATATTTCAAGGTTTCTCACTATCTTCTCTCGGAGTTTATAAGAGATTGTAAGATTTCCTAGACTCGCACTGAGCGTAAAGCTCGGTGCCTGGGTATCCCATAAAATTTCAGTGTTTGCTCTTTAAGTGAGCTCTTTAACAGTTCCTATAGTCTTGAGTAATTATATTAATTAATGTATTCCCGCTCATGACATCTGCTCGCCATTTAGGCAGGTCATAATTTGTAGTTACGGGTCAAATTACTTGGCGTTATGCCTCTAGGTATTCCCGACCTTCGCTCATAGGCTCGGGTAATTACGGTCTCTTAGGTAAGGGGAAACAAATATCAAAGTATCATATTATGTGAGAGACTACCTAATTTAGGTCTCTCTAAAGTTGATACTTACTAATCACATATAAGTCTCATTGACTGATAATTGTAAACACACATTTATGCATTATGCATTTAGTTTAGGTTCTAGGCTTACCGGTCTCGCGCTGAGCGCTCGCCTCAGCGCCTGAAGTTCCCACTGTATACGGGGTGTTTCTTCCTGAAACTATCTCTTTTCCCTTTTGACTTCCGGATGAGGATGGCTGTCCTGCCGGTCCTCCAGTATAGGTGTTGTCCTGCGGCGTCTGGCCTCCTCTAGGTCCGCCCGCCCCATTAATTAATGTTCTCTGTGAACCTCTAGCTCCTTTGTATACTCGACTCCCTGGATTGGAAAAGCATTCATACTCCCGGTGCCCTTCCTTTTTGCAATAACGGCACTCCACCTTTCTTCCTGTGCAATTTACTCCTGGGTGATCGCTTCCACAACGTTTACAGTAATAGTGACGTCGGGTTGGCTTATTGCTTCTAGGTGGTGCTGTTCTTAGTGGTTGAGCATCAATAGCTAGGCCGGTCAACGAGGGATCTGCTCCTTCGTCTTCTGACCATGGAAATCCTTCCGCCCCTTCTTCCTTTCAAAGAATTTCTTCTACTTCTTGTAGTAACCGCCAGAGGTTGCTCCATCATTATCTCCTTCAGTACTCTTCCTTCCTCTGTCGGAGTAGTCAACTCCTGGTATATTGTCCAATAAACTAGTGATCTGTGCGTAATACTGGTCAACTGTTTGTCTCCCTTGGATTAAGGCCTTGATCTCCTGCCTTTTTCTCTGCTTTATGTGTTCTGGGTAGAATTTCTCCCGCAACACTTCTACAAACGCTGTCCATCCAAAGTCCGGTGTAGTTCTACGGTGGCCCTCAACAGTCCGCCACCAAATGTCAGCTGCGCCCTTCAGGTTGTATGCGACGATGTCGACCTGTTGGTCTTCTGGAACACCGACAGTCTGGAACGCCTTCTGGTGCTCTGCAATGAACTTCTCCAGTGCGGCGTGTAACACCCCTAATCCTAAACCTGTAATGACGTCATAACTCGTAGCATAATAAATAGCAAATCGCAGCGGAAAAACAAACTATCTACCTTGTTTACACGCCGTTACTCACCCTTGTGAGTAACAAGGCATCCATCCAACACCTTAACACTACAAGCTGTGATGAACAGATACTGAGTACTCCTAATTATTACAAACCAAATCCAACTAAATGAGCAACTAATGAATACAACAATCTTCTTAATACAATACAAAGTAAAACCAACGGTGTTTGCTGCACACACACAACCCCCGTGTCCCGCGCTCCGGCTGAGTCTCCTTGAATAACCTGAATGTTTGGCCCATTGAAGGGCTCAGCAATCGAAATGCTGGTATGCTAAATGTGATCTTAAGTCATCTAGATTCCTTTAGTCGTTTTAGCCATCTTGATATTAGATTCATTACAAAATAATCCGGTTTACAAGAATAACAGAATACTGTAAACACTGAGCAATCATATAACAATTCACCTGCAACATTCAGAGCACATGCAATAATACACGTCAAACAATAATCAACACCAACAACCCAAATAAGGGGCACGTATTTAAACAACTGTTCTTGTTAGTAGGTCACATGACCCTTATCCTTTTAAACCATCCACTTAACCTTTCCAATTAATTTTACCTTAGGCGTCCTGTCTAGACAACCCTTAATAACCTGTGAAAATGGACAGTGTGTCCCACTGGGTTCCAAAGGAACCGTTACCAGCTGACCTTATGGCCCTGGATAAATATATACATTGACCGATCCGGTCGAAATTGTGCACCAACGGCAGTGCATTCCGCCATCCCCGAATGTGGCTGATGGATTTCGAGTGACTCCATTATAGTCTCTCGTAGTGATCACAATGCGCAACCAGAAAGTCGAAACAATCCGGATTCCTCTCTTTATAAGTTAGCCCTTTTTGTCAGTGACATAACAACCAATGTTTGAATTAAAACCTTAACAGTTGACCATCAGTTAGGTTCAATAATACCTTTAGGTCAGTTAGTCTTATTCCAGTTCAACTGTATAGACTTCCAGTCATAAAACATTCGCGTACAAAATACAACGCAACAGTTTAAACAATACAATACACCATATCAATCACATAAAATCATAGATATCGCTCTTGATAATTAAACATATAATGTCTGGACCTTAGGATAATCCTTAGGACATTCAGACCACACAATTAACATACCGTTCACCAAGTAACTGCTAGCTTGATAAAATCCTGTTCAGTAGTCCCTCCCCGTACGCTGTTATTTAAACACGCAATACCGGGTAATATTAATATAACTAATCATTAAATACTATGGTACTGTCACTGTAATGTTTATACTCGTTGTATAATAACTTCGTATGTTATTTATTTTCCCCTGTTATTTTAACAGTTCTAGATAACCTACCAGTTCATTATTTTATGTGAACTCACATGTGATAATGAATTATCATTTATAACGGTATATCTTTTCCTCATTAATTATATACTCATAATTATTTCCACTTATCATTTATATCATATCATTTAGTTATTTATGTTATAACCACCTTTATTTCATAAACTTTATATTATACTCCATATATATCATATTACATTATATTACCTAGTTTAAACTTCCTTTCCTTACTAAATTACAACCAACCTTATAATTCGGTATCCATCTATTATCCCCAATAACTTAAATTTTAAATAACCACATATAGTTATCGGTAATTATAATTTGAAGCCATTAACTTTTAAAATTTACCAAACAACCATATACATTATAATTTACTAAATACGCATATTAATTTTCGGAAATTGTAAATCAATACATTAACTTTTATAAATTAACATATGACCACAATTATTTTCGGTCTTGACATATACTTTTCCTTTATTTACAACTTAATCCCAAAACTTTATAAGTTACATGTTAACTTATAAACTATAGTTTTTAAATATTTATATTTCTTTAAATAACCAAAACAATCCACAACTTTCTTCAATTTATATTTCCACCCCATACATAATATTCTATTTTCATATACACTTCCATAATTACATATTCACCCCCTAAAACTTAGTATTTTATGTCATAAATCATTTTAACCCAAAGTTTTGGTCAACACTTTGACCAAGACTTAATTTCACAATTAATACTTAAACTCTTATTTAAATTCACCAAAATTCATAATATTAATTCCTACCTTATATTATATCATAAATATACCAAATTAATCCTTAAGCTCTCGGTTTTTATACTTAGCACACCAATCTTTTTAAAATTTACATTTGGGCCAAATAACTTTATAAACTAGCCATTTAAATACTTGTAGCTATTTTTAATGTTCTCGAAATTTATAATATAGTTAATACACTATATATTTCGAAAATCGCTAAATAATACATTTCATTCTCGGCTTAAATATCCTTTTACCATATAGTTTTAAAAACTTGATTTAACCTTATGATAAATACTTATAATTTTATATAAGCCATATACACTTCTAAAAATTATGCAAATGACTTAGAGTGTTTATAAACTCAAAATAGGACATTTAATCCTCAAATATTTCGGTTTGGGTATATGCATCCTAATTAATTTTTGTGACACATATTTATACCTTAAGGTAATAATCTTACCTTATATGTTATAAATTATTTTCTTGACATCATACCCCACATATTTCGGCCTTAATTATTTAGGGGTTATACATAATATTTTTATACCAAAGTTTGAAGCTTAAATCAAGCTTAAACTTAATAAACCTTAATTATATAAACTTACCCTTTAAATCAAGACAATTCTTGTACTTGATTTTTCCTTGACTTCCAAGCTCTCCAAATGCTATATTGATGTAGAGAATTCGGCCACCTTATATATATTTAGGAGTTCCTTTTGTTAGACTTCCAACAAAAATTATAAATAAGACTTGGAGTAATTTTTACAAGAGTTTACCTTAGGACTTTATCAAGGTATTTTTGATACACCTTATGATGATTGTAGATCCAAGTTTCCTTCATGAAATAATGAAGGGAATATAGATTTAGAAGCTCTAGAATTCGGCACTAATTATAGGCACCATTTGGAGGAAGATAAGGATCACCATATCTTACCGACATTTCTAGATTGCGCACTCTCTGCGATTTTTGTCACTCAGAACTGAAATGACCACGAAAACTAATGATCCTTATATGGTTGGAAAGCTAATTCAAAGAGGAACAACTTTGATGTTGAGAAGATTTTGAGAAAACTTACGGAAAATTCAGAATAGCTCCCGATCTGAGACCTATTGGACAGATTCTCTGATGTGAACCACTTCGCCTTCTTTTGTTCACCCAGAACGGAATACACCATGAAAATTAATGATCTTTATATGTATGGAAAGCTAATTCGAAGAGGAACAAGTTTTATGTTGGAAAGATTTCGATATAACTTACTGAAAATTAGAGAATCTCTCCCAAAGTCAGACCTCTTGAACAGATCTGCTATTTGATTCTTGCTTTGTAGAATTAGCTAGGAATGTTGACATAAAATGGAGTTAGAACTTAAACCTCCATTGTTGGAGCTTGAAGCTAGGAGAAAAGAAGAAGAAGAAAAGAGAGGATTGGAGATACTTACACAATTGGCCAAGGGTTGGGCAAAGAAGAATGAAGCCTACGTGAGTCATTATAAGAAAGGAATGAAAGAAATTGAATTGGAATAATTGTTATACTTTAAGGTATTATTCTATGTCTTTCTTTTGTATAATTGCTTTCATTATTTGGCTACTAAAGTCTCTCCATTCAGACTAGCATACGATTGATTGAAAGGAAATTAATGGAGCTTGATTGAAAATTGTAACTAGAAGACAATACAAGTTAGGTAGGTGTATTTTCTTTTGATTTTTCTTAACTAGAATAACATGTCAACTTGGTCTTGTCTTTTCCTTGCCTTCTCACGTGGATGTACTGATTTGAGCACTAGATTTCTTTGTCAATTGAATTATACAACATGCTAGGTTGTTAGGTCTTTTACTTTGAATTTTATAAGACAATCATAGTCTTCTTTTGCATGTTGAAATCGGCACCACTAGTAATAATAAGGCCATTTGATTTTGTCTATATTTGACCATGACATATTCTTAGTTAGGTAGTGTATTATCTTGATTAATTGACAGCAATAATTCCTTGCTTCTTCTGTATAGAAATCGACAGCAATAAGTTAGTCACATGGGTATTTTGTTTGATTCTTATGCAACTTGTAAAGATAGATTCTAGCTAGCTATTTTTAATTGCTTGCTTTTCATTTCCTTTGCTTATACTAATTCTTTCTTTGTTGTCTTCTTGCAGGCTATACGATTGTGAAGGCTTCTCCTTACTGTAATTGATGGCTATATATCATATAATTCATGCTAGGATGACCCACCATCCATAAGACAATGCTTTTTGTCAAAAAAACTAATCAAATACTACTTATATTAACGTGTGACATTGGGGTCAATTGGGATTTATTTTTCATTTGATTTTTGTTACACTATATTGTACTAAGACCATACTAATATGTGTAATAGGTCCCAACATTTAATTGGTACATTTATACTATGGTAAAAGATGAAACTTTTAAGGTAAAAATGGTGATTTTAGGTACCTTTTGTCCTAAAATTCGTCCCCACTTGTACTATGAGTTTAGTACTGGAACTAATTGATTTAGATGGTAATTTTATCCACTTTTAAGTTTATCAACTCATGGCTCCACAAAAACTTCAAGGCAATTGCGTAAAACGCATTTTTGTGACACCCGAAGGTGCGTTTTTGTGCTTTAAGAATTTTTCTAGGAATTAATTAGTCGCTATGAGTGCCAAGTGTTTATTGACATTGTTTATAGTCAATAATAATATTTTAAGGTGTTAAATTGAATTATATGGGGTTATACTAGCTCAGAACACAATTCCCGGGCTAACTGGGTAAAAAAGAGCGTTAAGAAATTCGTCCGAGTATTTTGTCTTTAACTGAGAATTTATCTTGAGAACTTTATCTTAAATGTTCATTAAGGTACTATTATGCCTTTAGAATGAGGTGTTATGCTTTATTTTATTTTATAAGGTATTTCTGGGACTTTCGGGCCTTAAGGGGCCTTTAAGGGAATTCCCGAGCATATTGTATTCTCATTCAATTTTTTGATGGAGCCCTGCATTCCAATGGTCATTTAATGATCCTTGATTATCTTCATATGAATTTTATAGCTTATATAGCTTGTTTACTTATGGTCGGGCTTCAACGCACGTTTTTGACCTTAAGGAGTTTAGGTGCGTTTTTAACGCCCAAGTGTTTATATACTTTCTTAGGGTTCATAATCCCCCAAATAATATTTATAACTCCTCAAATAATATTTATTTACTTATATTTAATTATTTAAATGTTAGGGGTATTTCACGGCGGGGTCCGGTTTCCCTGAATAAGTTGATACTCTTACGTCTGCAACGCTCTTCAACCGGTTGGTTTCTCCGGGCCGCGGCGGGTGGGGTATGGCTCCCGTAAATTGCACTCCTAGTTCCGGCGTGAAAGTTGCCATGGCTGATGTTAGGTCTTGTACTGTTGGAACATCCGCCGGTGTCTCGCCACTGCGTTCACTGCCGTCTCCACGTGGTCCTTCTCTTGTCGACATCTACGATAGTATATTATTATTTCTACTCGGTTGCTACACCGTATCACATACACAATCACAATCAAGTGAGTAAGCTAACCACTAGCGATAAGATATCCCTAGGGTTTTTCTAAGCCATGAATCCTCACGGACGTTTCCCGTATTTCCCAAATATCCTATGCTCATTGTCCTAGACTCAGTATCTTTCATCAGAGCGGTACTCCGCTCTGATAACACTTTTTGTAACACCCCTAATCTTAAACCTGTAATGACGTCATAACTCGTTTACAACAATAAATTGCAAATCGCAGCGGAAAATAAAACTATCTAACCTTGGCGTTACACGCCGTCACTCACCCTTGTGAGTAACAAGGCATCCTTACTCTTTCCAACATTACAACTTCTAACGCTGTGATGAACAGATACTGAGCACTGTAATTATTACAACTAATTCCAACTAAATGAGCAACTAACTGAATACAACATCCTCCTTAATACAATACAAATAAAACCGACGGTGCTTGTTGAAACACTTCAGCTACCCCCGTGTCCCACGCTCCGGCTTGAGTCTTCTTCAATAACCTGGAATTTTTGGCCCACTGAAGGGCTCAGCAATCGAAATGCTGGTATGCTAAATGTAGTCTTAAATCATTTGGATTCCTTAAGTCGTTTTAGCCATCTTGACATTAGATTCATTACATAAAATACCGGTTTATAATGATAACAAAATAACTGTAAACACTTAACAAACACATAACAATTCACCTGTAAACACTAGTGTACAACAGTACACAACACCACACAACAATAACCACACAACAATAACCAATAATCACACATTAGTAAACCATAACAATAATCAAACAAGATACGCGTATTAAACTGTACTTGTTAGTTAGTCACTTGGCTCTTATCTTTTAAACCAATCATTAAACCTTTTTCCAAATAACTTTACCACAGGCGTCCTGTCAAGACAACCCTTAATAACCTGTGAAAATAGACAGTGTCCACTGGGTTCCAAAGGAACCGTTACCAGCTGACCTTATGGCCCTGGACCTGTGCACCAACGGCAGTGCATTCCGCCATCCCTGAATGTGGCTGATGGATTTTGAGTGACTCCCTTCTTGAGTCTCTCATAGTGATCTCAATGCGCAACCATAAAGTCGAAACGATCTGGATTCCTCTCTTTATAAGTTAGCCCTTTTTGTCAGTGACAGAATAACCAATCCTTGAGTTAAGACTATAACCGTTGACCATCAGTTAGGTTTAATAATACCTAATGGTCAGTTAGTCATGTTCCAGTTTAGATGTATAAACTTTTAGTCATAAGACTTTTGCATATAAAATACAACGCAACAGTTTGAGCAATACCATATACAATATCATTCACATAAAATCATAGATATCGTTCTTAAACATTTAAACACAAAATGTCTGGACCTTAGGATAATCCTTAGGACATTCAGACCACACAATTAACATGCCGTTCACCAAGTAACTGCTAGCTAGACAAACTCCAGTTCAGTAGTCTCTTCCCGTGCGCTGTTATTTAAACATGCAATACCGGGTAATATTAATACAACTATTCATTAAGTATTACAGTATTGTCACTGTAGAGTTTATTCTCGTCGTATATTAACTCTATATGTTATTTATTTTCCCCTGTTATTTTAACAGTGGTTCTAGATAACCTACCAGTTCATTATTTTATGTGAAGCTCACATGTGATAATGAATTATCATTTATACGGTATATCTTTACCTCATTAAATACATAATCATAATTATTTCCACTTATCATTTATATCATATCATTTAGTTATTTATGCTATAACCACCTTTATTTCACAAACTTTATATTATATTTCATAATATTCCATAATACATTATATTAACTAGTTTCACTTCCTTTCCTTATTAAGTTACAAAACCAACCTTATTAATTCGGTATTTATATATTATACCCAACACTTTAATAAATTACTAAATAGCCACATATAATTTCCGGTAATCATAATTGATCCCCTTAGCTTTTACAACATACCAAATAACCATATACTTTTATAATTTACTAAATACCCATATCAATTTCGGAAATTGTAAAACAATTATACCATCTTCTATAAATTGCCAAATAACCTTATAACTTTTATAATCCATTAATTATCCACATTAACCTTTGTAAAATTAATTAACCACCTTACTTTTACAAATCACCAAATACTCTTATTATTTCGGTAATCACAATTAATACCACCAATTTTTCTAAATTACCAATTAATCCCATAAGCTCTTCGGTGTAATCATATAATTTCTATATTCATACTTTTAACCCCAAAACTTTATATAAGTTACATATTAACTTATAAACTATAGTTTAAATATTTTATTTCTTTAAATAACCAAAGTACCCCATATATTTCCTTAAATTACATTTCCGCCCATATTAAGTTCTATTCTTCATATATACTTCCATAAATTACATATTCACCCTTAAACCTTTATAAACTTAATATTTATGTCATAAATCATTTTAACCCAAAGTTTTTGGTCAACACTTTGACCATGACTTAATTTCACAATTAATACTTTAACATACCCATAAAATCACAAGTAATCCTCGGCCATACATTATATTTTTCAACAATTACAAAATAGTCCCAAAACTTTATAAAATGTCATTTTAACACTTAACCACTTATTTTAATTCACCAAAATTCATAATATTAATTCCTACCTAGTATTTTAATATAAATATACCAAACAAATCCCTTTGTCCTCGGTTTTCACATTTTGTACACCAAACTTTTCAAAATTTATATTTTAGCCACATAACTTATTAAACTAGCCATATAAATACTTGTAGCTATTTTTAATACTCCCAAAATTTATAATATAAGTTAATATACTTATATATTTCGAAATTCACCCAAATAATGTATTTCATTCTCGGCTCCAATTTTATTTTACTATATAGTTTTAAAACTTGCTTTAAACCTTATAATAAATACATATAAATGTATATAAGCCATATAACACTTCTAAAAATTATACTAATGACTTAGAATGATTATAAACTAAAAATAGAACATATTATCCTTAGATATTTCGGTTTAATATATGTGTATCCTAATTAATTCTTGTGACACATTTTTATAACTTAAGGTAATAATCTTACCTTATATGTTATAAATTATTTTCTTGGTATTTCAACTCAATAATTTTCGGCCTTATCATTAACATGGCTTAAACATAATTTTTATACCAAAGTTTGAAGCTTAAATTAAGCTTATACTTAATAAACCTTAATTATGTAAACTTACCCTTAAATCAAGACAATTCTTGTAATTGATTTTTCCTTGAATTTCCAAGCCCTCCAAATGCTATATTGATCTAGATAATTCGAACTCCTTGTACATATGTAGGAGATCTATTTGTTAGACTTCTAACAAGGGTTTATAAATAATGTTTGTAGTAATTTTACAAGGGTTTACCTTAGGAGTTTAACAAGGTATTTTTGATACACATTGTGATGATTGTAGTTCCTAGTTTCCTTCATGAAATAATGAAGAGAACATAGGTTTAGAAGTTCTAAAATTTCTAAAATGATATAGGATATTTCATCAAGATTTTCAACATAAAAAAATATACCTTAACTTGATCTTGTTGTTCCTTGTATTGTTGTTGAATTTAGAAACCACCTTGGAGCATATGTGCTTGGCGATTTCTTGTAGGTTTGCTAGGATGAATCTTGCTTCAAAACTTAGTAGATTTAACTAGAAATTTACATAGAAATGGTGTTAGAATTTAATTCACCATTAATGGAGTTATTAGAACTTAGGAATTTACTTAGGAAATGAAAAGAAGAGAGAGTAAGGTAGAGAGGAGCTTACCATTCATGAGTGTATGGCAAGGGAATGAGGAAGCCTTACGTATGATAATAAGGCAAATACAAGGTTGAAATGATGGACATCTCACTAACCTTATTTTATGTCATGTTAATTTATTTCATTGATTTCTTAATTAGCTACATAAATCTTCTTTGTTGGCTATGTATTCGGCTGTAGTGGAGTAATTACTCAGCTCCAAATGCTTACGATTCCAAGCCAACCTAGGTGACTACTTTGTGTGTTAATTGTCACAAGTTAGGTTTATGTTTTATTTGCTTAATTATTGAACTAATCCTTGTCTCTTATTGCAGGTGGTCGGCACAATTGAAATGGGCAGCTTTAACAGCACTAGGCTTGCGGCTAAGTGGAGATACCACTTCGATATGTTAACACAAAGTAAGTTAATAATGCAGATTGGTTTAGGCATTCTTTTTCCAATCAAACAGCACTAATATTTGTTGTTTCTTGCAGGTGCTGTTCGGATAAGAAGGAAGGAGCAAATGCTCAGCCCACATGAGGTAGACATACGACAATAATATGCTAGGTAGGAACCAATTTAGTTTTGTTTTCATGTTAGGCATTAGATTAGGCTTATTATTGTTGTTTTTATTTGATCAAAAGCAGCACTAATTCCTGTTTATTTATGCAGGTTGTTCGGCTGCAATGGAGCACTCCAAATAGCTCCATCCCATGCAAGCTCTACGGTAATGTTATACTTGAAAAGTTAGATTGTTGTTTGTTAATTCATAACATGACAAATAGAAGTTAGGTATATGTCTTATTAGCTTAATTAATTGTCAATCATATTCTCCTTTCCCAGCTCTCAATCGGTACCACATGCCTCTTAATCAACCTATTCTACTTATATAATTGTCTAGTAAAAGTAGCTAGTTCTAGCATAGGCTTTTCTTTTCTTTCTTATCCTATACTAATCTCTTTGTTATTCTTTTACAGATTATTCGATGGAGGAAGCTTCAATTTGACTTAATTCATTCGCCACCTTAGCATATAATACAAGATAGGTTAACTCACCATTTAATAAGCATGATTGTAAACTAGACTAGCCTAAATAGGCATAAAATGACGCCCCACATGGTGAAGAATTGAGACTGATTTTTGATTTGGTTTTTGTTACAATAAATTGTACTAAGACCATACTAATATGTGTAATAGGTTCCAGCATTTAATTGGTACATTTTTATTATGATAAAAGATGAAAGTTTTAGGGTAAAAATGCTGATTTTAGGTATCTTTTTGATCTAAAAATCGACCCCATTTATACTATGAGTTTAGTACTGCCATCAATTGATTTAGATGGTCATTTTACCCACTTTTAAGTTTAGCAACTCGTGGCTCCTCAAAACTTCAAGGCGTGTGCGTAAAACGCATTTTCGTGACACCCGAAGGTGCGTTTTTGTGCTTTAAGAATTTTTTTCTGGGAATTAATTAGTCGCTATGACTTCCAAGTGTTTATTGACATTGTTTATAGTCAATAATAATATATTAAGGTGTTACATTAAGTTACATGGGGTTATATAAACTTGTAACTTAATTTTCGGGCTAAAGGGGGCACTCCCGAGGTAAAAGGAGCGTTAAGAAATCCCCCCGAGCTTTTTGTTTATTTTTGAAGAAGTAGTTTGGGAATTCTCTTTAGAATAATTAATAATGATTTTAGGAACTACAAGAATAATTTTTATAGGGGTTCGTGCCACCTTGGCACTCCTCCTAGGCATTCCCGAGCCTTTATGGGACCCACATCGGGAACTTCCGAGAACTTTGTATATTTACTCAGTTCTAACTGAGAACTTGTATCTTAAAGACCATAAAGTGATCCTTGGTTAAATTCATATAATATCCATAACTTATATAATTACTTAACTTAAGGTCGGGCTTTTAACGCTCGTTTATGACCTTAAGGAGTTTAGGTGCGTTTTTAACGCCCAAGTGTTTATATACTTTTTAGGGTTTCATAATCCCTCAAATAATATTTATAATCCAAAAATAATATTTATTTACTTATATTTAATTATTTAAATGTTAGGGGTATTTGAGATAGCGAGCAAAAACTTTGGCTTTCTACATGTCGTTAAGCCGAAGGATGGACATTTCTAGGTCAAACATAGCCAAATGAATTTGTGGATCCGAGGAACCTTTGTACAAGGCAAGTGTGGGCAGCTTCAACTTTGGGGGGACGTCGACTTCAGGATATGACGCCATGGAGAAGTAATCGAAGCCAATAGGTTTGTTGGCTTTTTCTATGAGCTCGATCCTCTTCAAGGCCCTTTTAAAATCTGTGGCCAGTTGGTTATCTGGCGTTGCCTCCCCAATATGTGCTTTAGAACCCTGGGCTCTAACGGAGTCCATCTTGATGCAACCGTGGTTTACATTTCCATCCACATGTTTCTCTAGAGTTCGTTGATTTACTTCTTGGAGATGAACCTTTCTCCTCAATTCCACGACGATGGACTCTAAGGCCTTGCACTTCTGCTCCACAGCGGCTAACTTTGGCATCCATGCTCACCTATTTCCGGGTGTTAACCATTAATGGACACGTGATGGGAAATGTAATAATACTTGGGTCGGGTAGTGTTCTGGATTAAAGACGAAGCACGTGGACCAAAGTATTATAAGAATTGCACTATTGGGCCGAAATGCATTTAGGTTGAAAGTAAGTGCGTGGGATGGAATGTTCTCTAAACCACAAATGGGCCCTACTTTCTTTGGTTGCTGAGTATGAACGTGTGTAGCCCGTATGTTGCCGGGCCACACAACTACTTGGAAGAATATTATTAAGTCAATTTGCATGCTATAATAAAGCAGTAAAGCAGGCCACAGTACATTATGGTTTCATACACACTCAAAGGTAGCAAGGTATTAACAACAAGCAACCAAGCGTAACATACTGACGTCACTGCCGAAATGTTTTAACATACGAGTTTTAGTAACAAAGCCGACCGGTTTAGAGAAACCTGTAAGAAATAACTGTAGAAAACAGGGATGATCTATCGGGGTTACTTATTATTCAGAAGTACTGGATTTAGTTAGTCATGGTTACTGACTTATAGTTTATTACGTTTAGATCATACTACAGACGGAGGCGCTTGACGAGCTAGTGGTCTACATTGCGCATCCTAGGTCTTGGTGAACGATATGTAAAGGGGTTTGATCCCGGTTGTCCTAAGGATATTCCTTGGGCTCGGATTTGTTTGTTATCACTTGTGTGTTAAGTGTTTTGGATACGTGTATGTGATTATGTGCTACTGCATTAATTATATATGCACGTGCGTCCTACGGGACTAACACTACGTCGAATATAGATCGACTTATATAAACATACATATGCGTTGTGATGACATGACGGTTACTTGATATAATACCATGATATTAATATTAAGTATATGGGAACCTAAGTAAAATACTTAGGGACGAGTCACGACATTGTCGGTCTCTAGAGCATGGATCTCGAACATGAATATAACCTAGATTACTTCTAGGTATGCGTGAGACCCATTGGGAAGCTAATTAATAATTATATTCTCCATAAGACTAAGAGCAGATCTTAAACATTATGAGAGAGAGATGGTATGAGTTGAGGTGAGGAATCCCGGTAGTTTACGAACTACTTGGTTGCGGAGTTGTGATCACTGAGGGGTTTCCTAATTGGATTCCGCTCCAGGTATACCTAACGAGCCCTATTTGGATCGTGGATCAGGTGGCTACGGCCTTTTCTATGGACGTCTTATGAGACATAAGAGAATAGTGAGGGGCCTCCGGTGTAACACCCCATCCATAACCTTCATACTTAATCAACAATCGCAGCGGAAATCATAACTTAACCATATACCAAAAAGGGCGGTGTTACACGCCGTTAGCCACCCACGTGGCTAACAAGGCTGTTAGATACAATGTATCGGTCTGATTACGAGAATCCCGAGCATAATTACAACCTTCCAAAAATCGCCTATCCAAAAGAATCACAATATACCGAGTGTAATTGTACAAAAATCACCAACTAGTCCTACATCCATCAAAATAAACTACCTCGAGTGTACAAACACTACTCGGGTTCAACATCCAAATTAACAAAATAACAACAACCTAAGATCTAAAGCCATTCTGCTTCCTCGATCCTCATCCTGCAAATAAACATAGCCCCCAAAGGGGGTCAACAACCTTTTGCTGTCATGGTTAACGTGCAGCCCGCTGACTACCGGGATACACTCAACTAATTGTCATGATAACATGGCGTTGATTTAACTTACAACATGCATATACATAACAAGAATTATTCCAGAACAATACAACATATACATAGTGAAAACAATTCACTTTAGGAAACAACCAACATGGTTAGTCAACTTGTAAGCCTAGAGGATGTCTTCATCCTCATGTTAAGCTCAACACATATCACAATACTGGTTTGTTAGTCGGATGAACAACTTAACTTAAAGATGAGACGGGTAAAGTGGCCCGAACACATCAACACATAATTTCCCCTAGCCCGAGTGGAAGTCAGGTAGGCAAGCTTTGGCTAAGCTAATGGGAGGTCAAATTCCCCAGAAGGGAAAATAACCCTAACATAAGGAGAGAGCCGAATCTGATTCAGATGTCGACACCCATACATACACGCGTGACTGATAAGTGTCCAAATGAGCATGATTTATAGGTGTATTTCATATAATATATTAACACTTTTCTTGCTCATTTCTCCACTTCGGTTAATTTTTCCTCTAGTTTATGTTTTATTGTTATCTCACAAATTTATTGTTTAAACATGAGGAAAACCAAACTGGGAGTAAAGTAGACGAAGAGACGAACGCATAGACGCAAACGGCTCAGAAAACGGAGTCCAAACGAAGAATCTAGAGCCGGTCAAAGTTTGAAGGAAAATAGGTCACGGTCAAGTTGCAACCGCCTAAGGGACCGCCTAATATGGGGCGGTTAAGGCTTGCAACCGCCTATAGCCAGGCGGACACCATGCGGACCAAACATATTGCAACCGCGCCTGCCAAAGCGGACATGAGGCGGACAGAACCAAGGCAACCGCGCCTACCTGGGCGGACGCCATGCGGACAAGAGAGGAGACCGCGCCTACCTGGGCGGTTGCTTAGGCGGTCGTGACTAAAATACAGTCGCGAACAGTTTTCTTCTTCGCGCCGACTCTGCAACTCGCATCTGCTCCGCCTACTTGCCTTCGCCGACTGTCTGCAACTCGTCCACTGTCTGCAATTAATGAGCAATCAATGCTCTTCTTATCCATCTACTCCCACTGCAGCTCCCTTATCTTGTTAATTCACACGCTTGCTTCATCTCTTCTTCTGTTTTCTTCTTCTTCCTCCTCTATATAAACACTACCACTTCATCAGAAAAAACCTGCGCACAAATGGCCCGTAGTAACTCTCTGTAATACTCACACACACATTCCACCCCCAAACTCAACACTCAAAATCTCTCATTTCACTTACAAAAATCCTACGTATGCTCCCACTCTTCTTCCTCTTCATTTTCTCCATTCATCATCCACGCATCTTGTATTGTTATTACGTCCAACCTCTGTCTGACTTATTACCAGTTAATATGTCAGGCTAAGGAGGATTTGCTTCGGGCGAGGGTTTAATTATGGTTTGTTAGCTGTGTAATATATTTCTACCGGTTAAAATAAATTCAGTTTGTTACGATTAAAGTTTTGTTTCTCTCCCTTTTTAATAAATTTCATCGATTTATTAAAAAGCCTTACTAAGTCTGTTTTTAATTTCATCGGTTAGAAAGATGGGTTAATTAAGCCGTAAAACTGTAAGAACTTATTTTCATCGTTTAAGTTAATACAGTTGCAAGAATAAAATTCCTCACACTCCTCTGCCGTTTACACGCTTTTGCTTGAGTTTTCATCGGACCTTGCATTACAGGTAAACGAGTTCTTATGAGTTTTCATCGGACCTTAAGAAAATTACAGGAATCTTGCCAAACTATTTTATTAAACCGGTAGAGATAGCACAATTAATAAATCATATTAACCTGAACCCAAGTTCGTTTAATTCATCTCATTTCACTTAATTAATCTGTTATTACTTTTCAGAAACAAGTCAATTAATCCCCCCTCTTGTGACACGCTTAGGTACTATTTATCTCACTATAAGTCCCACGGTTCGATAATCCGGTCGCTTACACTTTTCTATACTATCACGACCGGGATTTGTTTGCAGCCCGACGTTTAATTTGAGTTTTAATTTCTTTTCTTTTAATTTTACACCAGTTTAACCACTCACGATATAAACAGTCTGCAAAATGGCGCCGTTGCCGGGGACTTGATTTAATCTAGTCCCTAAGCCCCGGTTAATTCACCTGTTATATTATAATAATCTGTTAATATTATCTTGTTAATAATCTAATTTCGGACATCTGACTTGGACATTGGACATCTGACTTCTGACTAACTTGGACATCTGACTTCTAACTTTAATATTATTGTCATTTAATTTCCATTGTCCTTAATTTTCTGTACATTAACTACTAACTTTAAATTTCCAGTATACTAACTACTAACTTAAAATTTCTGTCATTTAATTTTCTGTCATTTCAATTTCCATTGTCTCTAACTACTAACTTATAATTTCTGTCAACTAATTCCTAACATTCTTATTTTTTCTAACACATAACGAGTTCCTTTTCTCTGTTTTGAGTGGTGAATGCCTTTTACCAGGTCACACAGCTACCCAGAAAATATTAATAATCACACGGTTGGTTACAATCCAGAAATCGAGAGAACCTTTCTGCGTACCCTAAGGCAGAGACGAACTCAACAAAATTACCACCATAGTGATAGATTCTGACCCAAGCTAACATGGCATCTACACCAGCAACGGTTCGAAATATCAACAGGCCGTCTAACCAAGGACAACAGCCTGCTATCATCCTTCCTCACCTTAGCCCATCCGAATACGATGAGTGGCAGAAGCTGAAGCCATATCATCATCAGATGTGTGAAGGAGTTGGGCATGTTTGATGGCACCAGTCCAGACGAAGCCCTGTTACATGTTACAAAATTCTTGCAACATGCCAAGTCTTACTGCACCGACGCAGTACTCCAGTATGCAAGATTGTCATTATTCCCTCACAGCCTGACGGGAAATGCGAGCAAGTGGTATCATAGCCTACACCAAGTACCATCGGTACATGGGATGACATGGCCACCAAGTTCTACGACAAATTCCTACCCCCGAGCCGAACATTAGATGATTGCTGAAATCTATAATTTCAAGCAACCTGGGTCGGAAAATATTTGTGAAACTTGGGACCGTTTCAAAGGTCTACTACTTACTTGTCCTCATGGTCTGACGAAAGAACAAGTATCACAATTGTTCTACAAGGCTTGATCGGTCCGTGCAGAACAATGGTGCTATCTTCGTTAGGGGCTGACATTCTGAAAAAGCCGGAGCACAATTTCTGAACAGCATGGAGTCTCTCTGTGAAGAAATCAGAGACTGGGCCTCCGGTGGATCAAGGAGCGGTACTCCAGGATTATACATGTTGGGGAAAGTGATAACAAGTTCGACCAATTGATGAAAAGCCATGAGCAACTCATGGAAAGCAATGCTCAGCAGGCAACAAAAGTCAGCACTCTGCAAAAAGTGGTTGAGCAGATGGCTATGAATTCCTTTCCCCAGCAAGCTAAGTCGATGATTTCCCGATCATCTACTACCCCTCCAGGCTATGCTCCTCTTTCCCAATCGACTCCAACTAATTCTTGTACGCAATGTTGTGGGCCTCATGACTACGAACAATGCCCCAACTACAAGAATTAAAAGCAGCGGAGGAGCAAACTACATCACCAACAATTCAGGATACAGACAACCTTGGCAACGTAACATGCAATCCAACCTTCGCTACTCAAACACAGAAAATATCCAAACCCACATACCCTACAAACATCCCAAAATTACAGACCTCAGTCCAATTTCCAAGGAGGCCAAAGGCAATATCAACAACAGCCTTATGGCAATGAAGCTCATCGAGTCGACCGACTCCACCTCCTTCGAATCCTGAGTCTGAATGTCTCAAATGCAAGAGATGTTTAAGGCTATGATGGGTAAATCCAGATCACAAGAAGAGGTTGCCGCTTGCGCAAGACCAAAAAGCCTTGCAATCTCAGATTCAACAGTTACTCACTCAACAGAGACCACCTGGTCAATTCCCTTCACAGACTAACCCCAATCCAAAGGAACAAGCGAATTCAATCCTTATAGACGATGGCACATTTCAAACAACAAACTTGTGCGCAGTCTCCTTAAGGAGTGGAAGGGAACTTGCCACTAGAAAAGGAAAAGAAAAGAAAATCTTGAAGAGGCCTATATCAATGTTGAAGAAACAACCAATCCAGCTTCACCTCCCTCAGAAATCCAAGTTCCTACTCCCGCAACTCCACCTCCATCTCGAGTTACCATCGACATCCCAACTTCCACTCCTAAAAACAGTGAACTCCCGTTCCCAAACAGAATGAAAAAGAAACACCTCGACGAGCAGTTCTCTAAATTCTTGAGTATTTTCAAGAAACTGACCCTCGACATACCTCTGATTGACGCTTTGCAAGAGATGCCTAACTACGCCAATTTCCTTAAGGATCTCTTGACAAAGAAGAAAAAGAAACCTGGAAAAGAGACAGTGCACCTCACGGAGGAATGCTCTGTGGCCCTTCTTCGAGCGCTGCCCTCCAAACAAACAGATCCGGGAAATCCCGTGATCCCGTGTTTTATAGGTGGGGTAGACTGTGGAAGTGGTCTATGCGACCTAGGAGCCAGCATTAATATCATGCCCTACGCCACCTTCTTGAAAGTAAATGGAGGAGAAATGCTACCGGTTCCTTTCAAACTCCAACTAGCAGACCGATCAGAGATCAAGCCCATGGGCATAGTCCGGGATCTGGTAGTTGGAGTCTCTCGCTTTATCTTTCCAGCTGACTTCGTCATTCTAGAAATGGATGATGATGTTGAGGTTCCCCTGATTCTAGGTCGACCATTTCTGAGTACTGCCAAAGCCATCATAGACGTCCATGATGGGAAAATCACTCTGCGGTACGAGGATGAAACGATTGAATTCGACATGCAGAAAATGATGAAGAAAAGCTCTAACTTTTCTCCTCATGCTAAGGCAGTGGGATTCACAGATGATGAGGAAGAAGATGGCGATTTTTCTACAGATGAGGATATGTATTCCCTATCTTCCATCCCGAAAGCTGAAGCTGAACCACTAGAGCAAGTATTATTTACTTCTCTAGAAGAAAAGATAGAGGATCCGGAAGTTAACGCCATGCTGGCGTATATGGAGAAAGGGAGGGCCGGTTATCAAGTGTACCGGCCTCCAATCGAAGAACTCGACAGAAAACCTCAAAAATCAATTCCATCAGTAGAACAACCACCTGAACTCGAGCTTAAAGAACCCCTAACCTCAAGTATGCCTTCTAGCTGAAAATGACCATTTGCCTGTCATTATTTCCTCTTCTCTGAATTCCGGGGAGGAAACAAGGTTACTTGAGGTATTAAAGAAGCACAAGACAGCACTCGGGGTGGACTATTGCTGATATCAAAGGAATTGATCCCTCCTATTGCACGCACCGTATCTATATGGAGGAAAACTACAAGTCTATCAGGCAACCTCAACGCCGGCTAAACCCTAACCTAAAAGAGGTAGTTCGAAAGGAAGTTCTGAAACTCCTTGATGCAAACATCATTTATCCAATTTCTGACAGTCCATGGGTCAGTCCTGTTCAAGTTGTCCCGAAGAAGGGGGGCATCGAAGCTGTTATTAATGATAAGGGAGAGACTATCCCTCAAAGAAAGATCACAGGTTGGCGCATGTGTATCGACTATCGGCGCTTGAACCTGGCTACCAGGAAGGATCATTTCCCTCTCCCCTTCATCGATCAGATGTTGGAGCGACTAGCAGGGCAAGAGTACTACTGCTTTTTAGATGGGTTCTCAGGGTATTTCCAAATACCAATAGCACCAGAGGACCAGGACAAGACCACCTTCACTTGTCCATACGGTACCTTTGCTTACAGACGAATGCCCTTCGGCCTATGCAATGCCCCTACTACCTTCCAGAGATGTATGCAAGCAATATTCGCTGATTTAATCGAACAGAGCATAGAAGTCTTTATGGATGACTTCTCGGTCTATGGCTCTAGTTTCGATAAATGCTTGGCACAACTTGATTTGATCCTAGGACGGTGTGAGGATACAAATCTCATTTTAAACTGGGAGAAATGTCATTTTATGGTCAAGGACGGAATTGTCCTTGGACATAAAATATCAGCTAAAGGAATAGAGGTGGATAAAGCTAAGGTAGAGGTTATCGAGAAGTTACCGGCACCAACTACTGTTAAAGACATCCGCGTGTTTCTCGGGCATGCAGGATTTTATCGGCGGTTTATACAAGACTTCTCCAAAATCAGCAAACCATTGACCGACCTGCTACAGAAAGATGCCCCGTTTCATTTCGACGAAAGGTGTTCAGCTGCTTTCAAAACTATAACACAAAAATTGGTGTCAGCACCTGTTGTCATACCACCTGATTGGTCTCTTCCGTTTGAGATCATGTGTGATGCAAGTGACTACGCCGTGGGGGCAGCTCTATGCCAGAAAAAAGAGAAAATTTTAAGAGTAATAGCTTATGCCAGCAGGACACTAAACGACGCCCAGAAGAACTATACGACCACAGAAAAAGAGCTTCTGGCTATAGTCTTCTCCCTTGATAAGTTCAGGTCGTACTTATGGGGAAGCAAAGTCATCGTGCACACAGACCACTCCGCTCTCAAATACTTATTTGCAAAACAAGAAGCCAAGCCTCGCTTATTGCGCTGGATTCTTCTTCTACAGGAATTTGACATCGAAGTCAAAGATAAGAGCGGAAAATTGAATGTCGTCGCTGATCATCTCGCCAGATTGGTAACTCCTACAGATAGTGTACCTATCAACGAATTCTTCCCCGATGAGACTGTCTTCTCAATCACCAAAGTACAAGAGCGATGGTATGCAGACCTGGCCAATTATTTAGTCTCCGGAACAGTACCCTATGATCTATCTTACTCCCAGAAGAAGAAATTTCTTTCTGACTCGAAGCATTATTTCTGGGAAGATCCGTATTTGTTCCGAGTCTGTGCTGATGGGTTGATTCGCCGATGTCTCCCGGAAGATGAGGTTTCAAGCGTCATACATTTTTGTCAATCACGGGAAGCTGGAGGTCACCATGGACCCACAAGGACCGCTGCTAAGATCCTGGCCTCAGGATTTTATTGGCCGACCCTTCATAAAGATGTGTACCAATTCTGCAAACAATGTGATAATTGTCAGAAAATGGGTAACACATCCAAGAGACATGAAATGCCACAACAGGGGATACTAGAAGTGGAGCTCTTTGATTGTTGGGGCATTGATTTTATGGGACCGTTCCCTTCCTCGCAGGGCCACCAATATGTTTTAGTGGTAGTGGATTACGTGTCGAAATGGGTAGAAGCCATACCCTGTCATCATGCTGATGCAAAGACAGTAACCAGATTCCTTAAGAAGCACATCTTTACCCGTTTTGGCGTGCCTAGAATTATCATCAGTGACGGAGGATCTCACTTCTGCAACCGTTCATTCGAAGCGCTTATGGGTAAGTACAGGGTACGTCACAAGGTAGCTCTACCTTATCACCCCCAGACAAACGGCCAAGCAGAAGTTTCGAACCGTGAGTTAAAATGGATTCTCCAGAAAACGGTTAACTCATCACGAAAAGATTGGGCACTTAAGCTAGATGATGCTCTTTGGGCTTACCGCACCGCATTCAAGACTCCCATCGGGATGTCTCCTTTTAAGCTTGTTTATAGGAAATCATGTCACCTACCTGTCGAGCTGGAGCATAAGGCATATTGGGCACTCAAGGCCCTAAACTTCGATTTAGAAACCGCAGGAGAAAAGCGGAAGTTTCAACTCTCTGAACTCGAAGAGTTAAGAGATCAGGCATACCGTAGTGCGACAATATACAAGGAGCGCACCAAGAAACAACATGACCAGATGATCCACAAACGCGACTTTAAGGTTGGCGACGGAGTGCTGCTTTATAATTCCAGATTGAGACTATTTCCTGGAAAACTCAAGTCTCACTGGACTGGCCCATTCCAAGTTGTTGGAACCACCCCTTTTGGTGTTTACGAACTCCAGAATCAAAAGGAGAAAGCTTCAAGGTCAATTGATCACGTCTAAAAAGGTATGCCGTAATTCTTGAAAATAATAATGCTATGTTCGAAATTTCTTTCTTACAGGAATCCGAGGAAGCCTCCACCCCAAAGGAACAACAGACGACACCTCTACATCATAGGTTTGCAAAAGTGTACAAACTTCCTAACACCAACAGTTCACAAACCTCGCCCTCAAACTCTTCTCCAACGTAAAGCTTGGTCAAATACGTCTAGCTAGAGACGTTAAACCCGGGCAGCTTGGTGGGAGGCAACCCACTATCTATCTTTTTTCTTTCCTTTACTTTAATGTTGTTTTCTTTTCTGTACTATATTTCCCTTTTTTATGTCATAATAAAATGCAGGTTTTACTTGAGTTCTTCTGGCTGTGTAGAATATTCTTTACAGGTTCATTTCATGACATTCCACAGCTGCACTCAAGTGTGGGGGAGCTCTACACACTCTACGAAATCTGGGGAGTACACTCTTTCCTTTATTAATTGCATGCCCTATTAATTTTATTCCATCTACGCAATGAGGGCATTGCTTGAGCTTAAGTGTGGGGGAAGAGCGCCTTTCAGGGCATTTTGTGCTTTAATTGTTTAAATCTCTCCGCTTATCTTGCATTTGTCCAAAAATTAAAATTATGTACCCTGCTAATGTAGGTTGTTCTCTTTAAAAACAAATACTATTATGAATTGTGGGATAAATGGTACAAATTTTAAAATTTTCATTTGATTACTTTTGAGGAGCATTTTTCTTATGCGGTGTGACCAAATAATCTGCAAATGGTTGGATTTTATTGCTCAGGGTTTCTTTCTGTCTTCTCTCTTAGGGATTGCTAAGGGGTTCTTCTCTGTAAAAAAAAAGAATACAAAAAAATAAGGGACTTTCGAGACACCATAGGTAACCAACAAAGAGAGTTGAGTGTTCTTGAATACAAAGGCGTAATGCCTATATTTTCTCATCTCTTATGCAAAAGTGAAACGAATGTATAAATCTATTTTTCCTTTTGTTTTCTCCTCAATGCCCATTCTTGAGAGAAGTTGGCCATGGTAAAAGTTCTCAGAGTCACCTAAACAAAAGAAACATTGAAGTACCTTAGATCATACCCCGAAACTCTACATTTTATTTTTACCCTGGGCACACCTATGCCACCAGCAGATAATTTTTCACACTCCTCAATAAGTTAAAAAGATCATGAATTGTTCACCTCTTTATCCTACCCTTCAGAATAATATTTGTTAGTATTGAGCATTCCCTACTTACTTAGGTACATGGTTTTGCTTGAGCACAAGCAAAATGATAAGTGTGGGGGTGTGATAAGTGTCCAAATGAGCATGATTTATAGGTGTATTTCATATAATATATTAACACTTTTCTTGCTCATTTCTCCTCTTCGGTTAGTTTTTCCTCTAGTTTATGTTTTATTGTTATCTCACAAATTTATTGTTTAAACATGTGGAAAACCAAGCTGGGAGTAAAGTAGACGAAGAGACGAACACATAGACGCAAACGGCTCAGAAAACGGAGTCCAAACGAAGAATCTAGAGCCGGTCAAAGTTTGAAGGAAAATAGGTCACGGTCAAGTTGCAACCGCCTAAGGGACCGCCTAATATGGGGCGGTCAAGGCTTGCAACCGCCTATAGCCAGGCGGACACCATGCGGACCAAACATATTGCAACCGCGCCTGCCAAAGCGGACATGAGGCGGACAGAACCAAGGCAACCGCGCCTACCTGGGCGGACGCCATGCGGACAAGAGAGGAGACCGCGCCTACCTGGGCGGTTGCTTAGGCGGTCGTGACTAAAATACAGTCGCGAACAGTTTTCTTCTTCGCGCCGACTCTGCAACTCGCATCTGCTCCGCCTACTTGCCTTCGCCGACTGTCTGCAACTCGTCCACTGTCTGCAATTAATGAGCAATCAATGCTCTTCTTATCCATCTACTCCCACTGCAGCTCCCTTATCTTGTTAATTCACACGCCTGCTTCATCTCTTCTTCTGTTTTCTTCTTCTTCTTCCTCCTCTATATAAACACTACCACTTCATCAGAAAAAACCTGCGCACAAATGGCCCGAAGTAACTCTCTGTAATATTCACACACACGTTCCACCCCAAAACTCAACACTCAAAATCTCTCATTTCACTTACAAAAATCCTACGTATGCTCCCACTCTTCTTCCTCTTCATTTTCTCCATTCATCATCCACGCATCTCGTTTTGTTATTACGTCCAACCTCTGTCTGACTTATTACCAGTTAATATGTCAGGCTAAGGAGGATTTGCTTCGGGCGAGGGTTTAATTATGGTTTGTTAGCTGTGTAATATATTTCTACCGGTTAAAATAAATTCAGTTTGTTACGATTAAAGTTTTGTTTCTCTCCCTTTTTAATAAATTTCATCGATTTATTTAAAAGCCTTACTAAGTCTGTTTTTAATTTCATCGGTTAGAAACAGATGGGTTAATTAAGCCGTAAAACTGTAAGAACTTATTTTCATCGTTTAAGTTAATACAAGTTGTAAGAATAAAATTCCTCACACTCCTCTGCCGTTTACACGCATTTTGCTTGAGTTTTCATCGGACCTTGCATTACAGGTAAACGAGTTCTTATGAGTTTTCATCGGACCTGAAGAAAATTACAGGAATCTTGCCAAACTATTTCATTAAACCGGTAGAGATAGCACAATTAATAAAATCATATTAACCTGAACCCGAAGTTCCGTTAAATTCATCTCATTTCACTTAATTAATCTGTTATCCACTTTTCAGAAACAAGTCAATTAATCCCCCCTCTTGTGACACGTTTAGGTACTACTTATCTCACTATAAGTCCCACGGTTCGATAATCCGGTCGCTTACACTTTTCTATACTATCACGACCGGGATTTGTTTGCAGCCCGACGTTTAATTTGAGTTTTAATTTCTTTTCTTTTAATTTTACACCAGTTTAACCACTCACGATATAAACATTCTGCAGTGACCGGAACGACCGGATCCTTCACTCCCCGGTTAGCACTCGATAGAAGTCCCACAATGGGAGCTTAACAATATCTCACACAAGTAAGTGTTTAAGTCCAGTTAGACACATAAGAAAGCAAGGCAACATTCGGCAACACACATCACAACTAAACACACATAGCCGGGTTAGAACGTTCCTTAGGTTGGGAACGTTATTACCGGATACCGTTCTCTTACGTTTCCTAGCTTTGGTTAATTAACAGTTAGCACGCATTCGAGGTTACCGGTATCGGTACGCACATGTCACATCAATAATAAGGACTGTAAACTCGTTTCATGATTTAATCTTACAAAGTCATAAACACACAGAAAAAAACAAACAACACGCAAGCCGGTGTAAACCGGTATGCAACAGACTGCAAGAAAACCATACCTTGGTCCTTGCTGTGATTGGTTCCCACCGATGGAGAATCCTATAGACATTTAGTAACGTCGGTTAATTAATATACTAGACCTTTATAAATTTGTTACCACACATTCTTAGTTTATTTTTCTTTCACACTTTATTATGGCTTTTCCATTTTTTTAATTGTTATTTTAACCCACCTACATGTCCTAGACAAACCCCCGCAAACGAAAGTCAAAACGGGGCTCAAACGAGCAATTTATGATGAAAACAGTGACTTGTCCGAACTTGTGTCCGGACATCAATGTTCGAACACAAGCCGAGACTTAGAAGGTGAAAACTGGCAATTGTCCGAACGTGTGTCCGAGCTTCAAAGTTCGGACACAAGTCGAAGCGAAATTTGGAAAAAAAATTTCAAGTGTCCGAACTTGTGTCCGGACATTGAAGGTCGGATACAAGTCGAACAGAATTCTGGGAAAATTTTAAAAAGCGTCCGAACTTGTGTCCGGACATCAAAGGTCGGACAGAAGTAGAGAGCAAATCCGGAAAATTTTTCAACGTGTCCGAACTTGTGTCCGGACATCAAAGGTCGGACACAAGTCGAGACTTAAACCTGAGAAAAAATTTTGACGCGTCCGAACTTGTGTCCGGACATCAAAGGTCAGACACAAGTCGAGACTAAAACCTGGGGAAAATTTTTAACGCGTCCGAACTTCAAAGATCGGACAGAAGTCCGGACATCACCCGAAACTCAGAAAATCTTTAACACGACGAGGCATGTCCGAACTTCCAAGTCCGGACGGAAGTTCGGATGTGCCCAGAAATGCATGTTACAGTGGCGTTTTCAACACAGAATTTCACCCAAAATTTACACCATTTTTGGCATGATCTCCCCATAGTTATTACATGTTTCCCCCACATTATTTAGCCCACCAAAACACTTTGACATCAACTCATTCAAAAACACAAATTTGTATTCAAATCCCATCAATTTGACAACAACACCACAATGTACATAACCCTTAAAGTTTGGCACTTAAGCAACATCAAATTAAACACTGAATTTCCTCATATTATTAGCAACACCTGCATTACACCCAACATTTATTTGCTCAAACAAAAACACATTTCATAGCTCACACATTGGTTTAAGGTAAGTTAATTACCTTTGGTTTTCTTTTCAACTTTCCCCTTCTCTTTACTTCTTGTTCCTCAATCGGTACTCAACGGGGTAAATTCCTACACTAATGACCAAGCCAAGATATCCACAATGAGTATTTAGGGTTTATAATTCCATTAACCCTAGAATTTAGAAATCACTTGCAAACATGGAGGGAATTACCTTCTACTTCAAAGTGAAGTGTTTGGCAATGGATTTAGGGCTAGCTCCAACACCTCTAGAAGATTGAACAAGCTAACATGGAGAACAAGCATGGTGTTCAAAATAGGGAAAATCGATTTCAAGAAGGAAATTGAGGAATAAGTGAAATTTTGATTTCCTTCTTACCTTAGAACAACAAGAAGATGATTGGTTTCAAGAATATGAAGTTTCTTCTTCAAAATGTGGTACACCCATGGAGATGAAGTATGGAGTTTTGAGATTTTGAAAGGTGCAAAATAATCCCCAAGATGAGAGGTGTATTTTGGTGAAAGAATTTCTTGATTTGGAGCTAGGATGAAGAAGTTACAAGGAGTTGAAGTTGGGGTTTCTTTGGCTTGTAAAAATCGCCATTGCTGGCAACAAGAATAGAAAGAGAGAGCTGGGTGAGGGAAAAGAAAAACGTGAATGAGAGAATGAGGGGAAGAGAGAGAGTGTGAGAGAGATTTAGTGTGTGAGGGGGATTTTATTAGAGGGTCACTACGCTCAGTCGGGTTTTCACTTCGCTCAGTCGGAAAAAGACTATTTTGCCCCTACTATAATAATTTTCAAATATTTCTATATTTACCCACAATTTATGATATATTACAAGGTGACCCCAAATTTCATTATATAAAGGAAGTGAATATGATATGAAATCATATTCAATTCAAATCCTAAAGTTAGAGAGATAAAGTTAGAGAGATAAAGAGAGGAAATGGTTTCTTTCGGAAGTTTGAAGAAAAAACTTTCGGTAAGAAGAGTAAAAAAGATGGAGGAAATGCTGAAGGTGGTGTTCCAGAAATGCAAGACGAGTATGCAGATGATGTTAGGAGCGAAGAGTACTCACGAGGAGCTCATTCTGAGGTATTTTCTGTTGTTATTTTAGCAATTTATGTATAAAAGTAGCTAGAATATATACAAAACTGAACGAAAAAAGCAAAAAAAGACGTCGGGAAATGGGCGCCCGTGCCCACGTCTTTAAGGCGCGCCAGCGCCGTCCCAGTCACGGCGCCCGCGCCCACGCTTCAACCGCGCGCCGCGCCCACGCTTCACGCGCCCGCGCCCCCGTTTCCAACGCGCGCCTGCGCGCCTCCCTTGCTGCGGACGCCGGCGCCGGCGTCTTTAGGTCGGCGCCTGCGCCGGTGCCCGTTTTTCAAATCGCTGTATCTTCTTCGTTATTGCTCCGTTTTTCGATCCGTTTGCGCCGTTGCGTTTGTCTTTCGTGTACTTTACGATGATATACTTTGTTGATTATTTTGATGGCTTATGTGTGATTTATTCTAAAGTACGTAGTATTAGGGTTTACGAGTAGCACTTGATGAATAACGACGTTTTTTGCTTAGGGTGATAACGATGATGAATTCGAGGATGCGAACGTAGACGCAAGTCATGTATTTAATAGTAGCCTAGTCTTTGGCGATGCAGAGGAGGCGGTTGGTTATGCCTTTCGCACCGGAGAGGCTAATAATATTTATCTAATCAGACAGACTAAGCGAGACGACGGTGAAGTAATACTAACGTGTGAGAGGTACGGCAAACATAGGCCACGGGTTAGCACAGGAGAATCGTCATCGTCGAGTCAAAGGCCACGGCGTGCCACGAAGAAATGCAACTGCCCTTTCCGCCTAAGCATCAGGGGTGGGGTTCAGACGGGCTGGTCTGTCTTGGTAATGGTCCCGACGCACAACCACGCGTTAGCGAGGAACCCGCAATCTCACTTCGTCCGGCCTCGCTTTAGCGTCGACGAAAGGGCAAGCATGAAAAGTTTGTACAGGAGTGGTGTTGCGCCTAGGCAGATGTGGGCCCATTTACATGACAAGAACCCTGAAAGTACTGCAGACAAGACATCGATTCATAACCTAGTTTCGAAATTCAGAAAAGAAGATCGTGGCGGACGTACAGATGTAGCGTCCTTCATGCACTCGCTAGATGAACGTAATTATAGTTGGTGGTCCGAGAAAGATGCAAGTAAGTGTCGGCACATCTGTTCAGTGTTGGTTTATTTGTCTGTTAATCACTTTAAATGTTAGTTCTAATTAAATGTCCATTTTGCAGGGAATCCATCTAGGCTGGGTCTTGTCTTGTTTGCGCACCCTTTTTCGCTGACGCTCGTTAAGATGTTTCCTTATGTAGTGCTCATTGATAGCACTTACAAGACGAACATGTACAAGGTGCCTCTAGTGGAGTTCGTCGGAGTCACGTCGTGCGGCAAGAACTTCTGCATAGCGTTCTGTTTTGCGGTCAGAGAGGATGAGTCTGCATACACGTGGATGCTTAATCAGTTGACGAAGGTGTTGATCTATCCTCCAAATGTGTTTGTCACTGACAATGAAAAGGCGCTAGTGAAAGCGCTTTCAGTGGTATATCCTTCTGTACCACATCTTCTATGTCGTTGGCATATATGCAAGAACGTGGCTGCCAATGCGCTCAAGATAATGCATATTGACCGTGAGAGAGTCAATTTAATAGTGCATCGGTGGAAGCGACTAGTTTACGCCTCAACTATTGCGAAGTACGATGAACAGTACGGGAAATTATTAAACTCCTACGGCGCCAACAATCCTTTCGTTGTGTACTTGAACAACACATGGTTATGTCAGCGTGAGAAATTTTGTGAGGTATGGGTTAAGAGATTCAGGCACTTCGGCAACACATCTACCAACAGGTTAGCTTAACTTCAATTGTCAACATGTTCTGTTGTTTGTATTGGTATGTTTCCCATTTATCTGCTACTAATTGACTTCCAATGTATAGGGCAAGGAGCGCCCACTCAGCTCTAAAGTGTTGGCTTCATACATCCACCGGATCTCTAGACACATGCTTTGACAGCATACATAGATTCGTCGAAGGGCAACATTTCCACATTAAACAAGACTTCGAGTTCTCCATTGACAGAAGGGTTTCGGAAGACCAGTAAGTCCCATTTTTATTTCTGGTCAATCAAGTGAGCCTCAAATGTTTGGAAATACTCCAGGATCAGCTGAGAAGCGGGAGGTGCGATATTGACCACACAACATCGTACGAAGATGTTTGTGCGTTTACTTCGACCATGGGATTACCGTGCGCGTTTCGTATGTTTCAGTACATTCAAGCCGGTCTGAATATACCAGTTGAAGAAGTGCATATCTTCTGGCGAACACTCAGATATGACCCACAGGAAGAGTTTGAAGCACAACGCCAAACATGCGATGAGTCGTATAACACAGAGGAACAACTCACTTGTGTTGGTTTATGGTATGAGGATCTGTCTCAGCGGTATGATCCTACGACGATCGAACAAGCGTTCAAGGCGTGGAAGCCAATATGGGAGCCCGAGGATGATCACACTGGTTTACAGCCACCAGAGGTGAAGGTGCCTAAGGGTAGGCCCACTACCAAGAAAAAAAAGAGGCCAAACACTAGGGACAAGTCCGAGCACGAGCATTTAGGTCTTGGAAACCGTGGCCCGCCCCTACGACGTTCGCAGTCTCATCACGCCCGACAGCACCCGAAAGTACAAGTGATCGTGGACCGTCAATGCAACACAGTCAATCACAGCGTTGGTCATCTGAGCAAATGAGTCAAACTGGACAAGGACCGACAATGAAACACAATCCACCTCAACAACCTGCACAATATCCGACATACTGGAGCCCCTGGAAATTCTCGCAGTATTGGAGTGACCTCGATCCGCAAATAGCTAATTATATTACAGGTTACAGGGAAATAGTGGGTGATGGAAACTGTGGGTTTCGAGCTATTGCTGATGCCGTGTACAACGATGAACGCCAATGGAAACAGGTTAGACGTGCATGCTTGGACGAGCTGGAGGGAAGAAGAGATTGGTGGTTAAATAAAGTTGAGCGAGTTTGGTACGACAGACAGTACTTTCGACTGAATTGGTTTGGAGACGGTTTCGCACCGACGCCACACTGGATTGAAATTCTAGATCTTGGTGTCATCTTGTGCACTGTATACCACATTACGCTTATCAGTTTTTCAAAACAATACGATGGTAAGGCTTGTGGGTTGGTCGCACTGCCGCTACGTGATGATCGGGGGTTAGGTCGTCCAGTGGCAGAGGTCACTATTGCATGTGTCGCTGAGCAGTCTCATTTCATTAGACTCCAAGTAGTCGAAAATTGTCCAGTCCCAGTGTTGAATCCGATGTGGCGACGTTGGCACGATCCCTCAGTTACAGCTTACATTGAGCCGTTCTTACCACGTAATGCAGAGTGGTACAGATTGTTCCCCCCAACTAGTGGATCGGGACAGTTGATTTTAGAAGATTAGAGTTTGTAAAATTTTGTTGAATTCTTGTATGCCATTAATATATTCAAGAACGTTGTTGTAATGTTTTGCAAGATGAAAGTATTGAAAAAGGACACTTAATTTGTTGAATATTGTAGTGTCTCATGTTGGTACAGCGGATTATACTTTATCTAATAAAAGCAAACTCATTGTAGAATATATTTCATCCGTTCACAACATCAGCAAGGTTAGCGACTCAACGGCCAACAAAGAATTTAGATCACCCAGGATGGCATTGATCTTAAGAAGTACATTTGACACCTTATTTTCCCAATAAAAAGAGTTGTAGAATATATTTCATCCGTTCACAACATCAGCAAGGTTAGCGACTCAACGACCAACAAAGAATTTAGACCACCCAAGATGGCATTGATCTTAAGAAGCACATTTGACACCTTTCAAGTATACCTTCGTTCACAACATCAGGAAGGTTACTGATTCTATCCGTCACTAACGTTTGAATTTTGGCCCATCTGTGTTTTAGACCACCGGACAAGATGCTGATCCTTACTTGGTCCACCAAGGGTAACTTTTCAAGTATACCTTCGTTCACAACATCAGGAAGGTTACTCATTTTATCGTATATGATTTATATACGTGCAGATGCAATATTATTATGAAGATGATGATACGTCTGAAAGTCAGTCTGTTATCGAGAGTTTTAGAGATCATGACTTTGATAATCTCCGTACATTTAATATCGAAGAAGTAAGTGGCTTGAAAAGTGGGATGAGCCTAATTGAACTGTTACTCTCCCGGTCTCCCCTGCTTGAGTTAATGTCTATCAAGATTTATTGTGCTCGAAAGTGAGAGGAAAATAAAAACAAGCAACATTGCTATGGAGGAAAATATCAAGACCATTCTCGACGTATTTGGAGATCGGTTTTTTGCCAAACATTGTTGAAAAAAAGGTTTTTTTTACTAATAATTTATACACATACTTGAAACATATTTTCAGCACTTCAAAAGCAAGATTGGTTGCGTCAGAGATTGCTCAAAAAAATGTTTTTTTTCCTAATTAAATGTAAGTGTACACATATTGTTTTTATCCCATTAGTGAACAACTAAAGTTAAGGAATTAAGATTGGTTTCTTGTCACACAGGTAATACTAGAATTTGGGAGTTCGCTAACACCTTATCAAAGAAAGGACTTTTAGCAGTCAAAATCAATGAGATTACGTTTAGACTATTTACTCTATATTCTACTAGACTGCAAAAGCGAGATCGGTTTTTTGTCGAAGATTGTTCAAAAAAATGTTTTTTTTATTAATAAATTTTATACATAATTGAAACATATTTTCAGCACTTCAAAAGCATAATTGTTTTGTCGTCGGAGATTGCTCAAAAAAATGTTTTTTTTTCTAATTAAATGTAATTGTACACATATTTGAAACATAATATCAACACTTCAAAAGCGATTCTATTTTAGAGTTTCATTTCCAATCAACTTTGTTCACACGTCATTTCTCATAATGTTACAACTTATTCCACACACACATCATTTTAAGTCTTAAAAGAAATAACAGTTCTGATCACTACCAGTACATGAAAGCCAACTGTGGTTGCACTGATCAAGCGGGAGGCGGTCGTCTCCTCGTACTAGCCCTGTAGCGTGAATTTGTTCCCTACGGTACGCCTCAGCCCTGCTTCGTATTACATCTGGGTCTTCGAAGTCTGAATCATCTTCATACTTCACAAGAATCCTAACTCTTTCCATTATTTCTCCAAGGTCTAAGTAGTTCTGCAACATCATGCGTACGTCCGCATCGGTCAGTATATCGACGATAGAGTCGTTGTACAGATCTTGGTCCATCCTAAGGTAGACAATGGAGAGACGTTGAGTTGCTGATTATCAAAATGTGATCTGACAATTTGATTTAATGAAGCTGTTAGGTTTTAACACTTCCCGAGTTCTAATTTCTGTATTGATCACTCACTGCCATCCCCACGTTGGAACCGTGCCCCGTATTCATTGAGTGCGGTGTAATGGTTCACGTGAATTGCAAAGGGAATAGACATCCTAATGGCATAACAAGAATCAATTATTTAAAAATCATAACATGAATTAAAATTACAACAACCCACAAGTTTAAGCATCAACACAGAATGTTTAAAAACAATAAACTAATAAGTCTACTAATACCCAAACCCACCACCACTATACCCACCCCTACCATACCCACCACCACCATACTCACCCGCCCCAGCCCCAGAACCACCACCATCATGCCCTCCCTGCCATCACCACGCCCTCCCCTCCCATCACCCACGCCCTCCCCTCCCATCACCCGGTCCCCTCCCATCATCACCGCGCCCACCATCACCCTCATAACGACGCGCCTGCTTCATGCTCCTACGGTGCATACCCTCCCCTCTAGGCCTAAGGCCTCTGGTGCGACGCCCCGCGATGTACCACTCCATGCCAGCACGAGGCTGGTTAGGGTTCCTATGACGTGTGGGCGAATCAGGGGTGGTCGGGACATTAAGCCGGCAGTACTCAAAGGCCCTCTCCAGCGTATCAGCCGCCCAGTTGGGGAAACCCGTGGGCCAGCCCTGTTGTTCTCCGGTGCGAGACTCAATATAAGCGGCGCTGTCTCATCCCAATACTGCAGTAGGGTATAAATGTGAAGTTAGTATTTAAAAACAATTACAAACAACAAATAAAATTTAACAAGACAAATTATTTACCTGGAGCTGATCCTCTCGTCGTGTACTGGGCCCACCGCCCGCTCCTAGTGGACGCACCTGCACATGAGAAACGCGCTGGAACCACAGGATGTAATCCGGGGCCACGGCCCATGGCATCTGCGCACGCGCCAGAGGAAACCTCCACCTGCTGGGCCCTGTCGTGTTGTCCCACACGGCTGTCCCGTAGTCGTACGTAGCAAGGTACGTCTTCCCATGTCTGGGACGATAATGGCTGTCGGGTCTGATAGGCTGAGGGGGGATAGTCTGCACGTATCCAAACTGGCGCAGACACCGCTCCGGCATATACGGCTCAGCAATATCCAAGAACTGTATGGTGCCATAGTACCGGGAGCGCGCCTGTGATATGAGGGCACCCTCTGCCTTAAATGGCAACCAAGTAACCTATGTTTCATTTAATGGAAAACAATTAGCAGATTAAATGGGAAACAATGTTTAAAAACGTCAACTTTTTATTACTACAATCGCTAAGCAACTCGTACCTCAGTAGAGGACATCGTGTCCAGCACTCCCCTCACGAAACGTAGCCTCTCATCATCGATCAAATTCCTCGTGTATCGAGGCCACCTCGCCGCCGTCGGGGAGCAACCATCCCAGTCTGAAAGGGGCTCCGGTCTGAACATGGGGAAGTACTCGTAGATCCAGCACTGCGGTGATCATCCGAAAACATTAGCCAAGATAGTCAAACAATAACTTTACAACACTTAAGTCGTGAGCTAGCAATCAAGTTTTCACCTGAAACAACGTCAGGCAACCAGCCAGCTGACGTGTATCCGCCCGGGAAGCGATGCCGAGCTGTCGGTACAGGTATGCCAGTGTCCCGGTCCCCCACGCATACAAGTGGACCCTACTAGGGTCACGGATGGGCCAGTAGGACGTGGGCATAACACGATCCCCGCCCTTGTCGATGATCAATGAGTGGGACACCAGCCACCAGAGGAAGGCCGTCGTCTCCTGAAGGGGGGTAGAGTATGGACCGCCACAAGTATCATGAAGAGCTCGGTAACGTACCTGGCTCTTCTCCAGGAACCTACAGTCTCTCAGCTCCTGCTGGTCCGCCGCGCCAAACAGCCGTAGGAAGTGGGGGATGAGAACCTGTAACGGTGGGGCCGCTAAACCGAGGCGGGCGCCATCCTCGTGCTGGTACGAAATCGCCATGCCGGTGATGGGGATACCCAATATGTGGTAGACGTCGTGGAGAGTAATAGTCATCTCTCCGAATGGCATGTGAAAGGAGTTCGTGTCAGGCTGCCATCTCTCCACGAACGCTGAGAGGAGCGCGAGGTCAAAACAACCATGCGCTATGTCGACAAGATGCGCAAGTCCGCTATCCTCGACCGCTGCTACAGACTTTGGGTGCCTCAATGTACTAAGAGTCCAGCGCTCCAAATACTTCGTCTTAGGCTTTGAAGCTAAGACTCCTTTCCTGTGAATATTTTATAATTGAGATCACACTATGTAACCATTTCCTAAACACCATCTAAAAGTTTATGAATCTATTACCAGAGGGAAACCCACCCTCGCCACAACGTCTAGCGCCAACGTGGACACCGAAACTCGTGATCAAAGTCGTATCCTGAGGGCCTCCGGGGCACTGGAGTCTGCCCAAGCAACAAGCATCAGCAGTCGGCATCTGCGCCAGCCCCTCTGCGGACCGTACTGGGGACCGGCGACGACGGCGCACCCAGTGTGCCATCATGCTCAGCACCCGGCGCATCCATATCCTCGTCATCAGCGGCCCCCTGCCATGACGCGTCTCCGGTGCTCTCTGTGGAGTAGGCCAAGAAGGACTATCAGACCTCACGACCAGCGTCCCATCGCCGATCAATGAGTCCAGATCCACACCATGTAGTGGTCCACCTCCTGCTCCTCCCTCTGCTCCTCCTCCGCATACTCCTCCTCTCCTCCTCCAGCTCATACGCCCGCAACCTCTCCTCACGGGCTCGTAGAAACTCAAGCTCCCTACGCTTCCTCGACGAAGCTGTAGCGTACTGCGTACGCCTCCTCTCTGTAGCAGCTGCATCAGGTCCGGTCGCACGAGGCTGTGATGAGCTCTCGCCTCGGTCAGAAATCGACTTCAACCTACCCCAGAACCTACCAAGCAAACCCTTGCACTTTCCTCCCGCCATCTGTGTTACCGTAGAATTAGTCATATATTTTACAGTTAGTCAAGACGGGTCGAGGTTAGTCAATACCGGTCATACATGCATCTCGAGTTCAACCTAAACAAATTCATACAATCCTGGAACTGATTAAACACGCCATAATAGAGCGTATACAATGTATGAACCGCCCTAAGCAGAAAAAAGCGTTACTCACGAAGTGCTACTCTTAAACCCTAATATTACGTACTTTAAAATAAATCTCACATAAACGCATGAAATAATCAACAAAGTATATCATCGTAAAGTACACGAAGAGACAAACGCACGGCGGCAAACGGTTCGAAAACGGAGCAAAGCAATAACGAGAAATACAGCGGTTTGAAAAACAGGCGCCCGCGCCGACCCAGCCAAACCGGCGCCCGCGCCCACCCCAGCCAACCCGGCGCCCGCGCCACCCCTCGACCTAAGCGCCCGCGCCCACCCTCGACTGCCGCGCCCGCGCCCACGCATCAGCCACCGCGCCAGCGCCTGCTCTCCACCCGCGCGCCAGCGCCCTCCTCTCCAACCGCCGGCCCGCGCGCACTCATTGTGGCGGCGCCTGCGCCGGTGTTCTTCCCCCACGTTTTCGCTTCGTCTACTGTTTTCTACTAATTTTGCTATTTTACTGTATTCTACGCTAAAAAACTGTAAATTATGACAGAAAAGAACCTGATTTTGCAGATCGTACTAACAGAATGATGACTTGAGCACCGGCTTTCTCCGCTCCGTTCCCGTCCCGCTCCGGTTACCGCTTCTAGAGAGTCAGAGAGAATTTAGAGAGATAGAGAGTTTTGAGATTTGAATTTGTGGAGAGACTAGAGGGTTAAAGGTGTATATATAGGAGAATTTAAGGGTAAGGGACAAATGGTAAAGTTTTTAAAATTCCGACTGAGCGAAGTGAAAACTCGATTGAGCGAACGAGTTCGTTTTATTATTTGTAGTTTAGTAATAGGTAGAATTATTGAGTAGAGGGGGGAAATTCAATCTGCTGTTATATTACAAAGTGAGAGAGTGGCACTTGTCATTAGCAAACACCCGTTAATTTCCCGAACTGTCAGTTTTAACAGTCCGGGTCCGGTTTCCGGAATATATATTTTTTTGATTCAAAAAAAATTATCGGACTTTAATTAGTAATAATTATAGTTGATAACATCACCTATAATTTATACAAGTCCGTTTAAACGTTAAAGTCACGTTTTCGGTTTTCTCGAAAAACGTGTTTTAAAGCCTTGTTTGTGATTTTTAATCTACAGTTTGGATTCGTTTCCTTCGGGAATTTCTCCCACATGTTCTTAGTGACTAATTAAGTCTTAAAAATATAATAATTACATAATTAACTAACGTATTAAGGTTTGGGGTATTTCATCCGGACCTCTGGCGAAATGAGCACCTTGTGTGTACGGGAGGACTACTGTAATGTGAGGTTATGGGGTGTTTAACATGACACCCAACTGGTATTTAATAAACATGGTTTGGATGGGGCCTACAAGGACAAGGTAAGTTAACTAAGGAAATTGTACGCTACGGCGATTGTACATTGTACATTATAAACTGTACGCTACGGTGATTGTACATTGTACATTATACTGTGATTATTCGATACGTTCGATATACAACTGTTGGTTGAGATATTAAATGAATGTTTGGATTGGATGGATGGTTGAATATTTATGAATATTTGGATGGATGATTATGTACATTGTACATGTATATCATAGTATTGATTATAACTGTAAAATGGTAAAGCATGAAACCAATCTAATAATAAGATGGTTAAAATGAGAAGTGACCATTAGGGTCTGTAACACCCCAACCACAACAACACTCTCTATAACCGTCAGCAGCGGAAACATAAACAATCACATTACTTAATCCATTGGTGTTACACGCCGTTAACCACCCACGTGGCTAACAAGGCTAATACATACACATTGTATCGGTCTGATGGACTAGATTCCCGAGCAACTACACAATACAATCCTTATTCCATTTCCAACAATATTTTACACATACATTCCCACTGTACCGAGTTTTATAAACCAATGCCGATAACAAGTTCGGTCTTACTACACCTACAACGCATACGTCATTTAAAAGGCTACCCATGTTTAATCAACTACCCGTCCGACTCTCGAACGGCTTCCAGCCCTTGTACCTGAAATAGAAAAAGGAAGAAAAGGGTGGCCCCCAAGGGGCTCAGCACCTTGCTGTATGGTAATCCGCAGCCCGTATGCTACCGGGCCCACGCACAACTAATTGTCGTCTTAGCATGCAGTTGATATTTAAATCATGCATGAAACCAGAAACACACAACACTTTGCATACACCATCAATAGGCTCAACAAACATCCGACACATCGCACTTAACAAGTCCTTCATTGTTTCCTTTAACCCTAAAGTGACTCTCCCCTGAACGGAGACACTTCCTTAATAGACGACACTTACCCATTAATCGGGTTATCCTTAAACGCCTCTTATTATAAACTATGACTTATATCCACCATCACATATACCACATTTTAACAACTTATAGCACCACATCGCAATAGCAATTGCAGTACAACAACAACACATCACATAGCGGGTACGTCCTCTTAGGAACCGTCCCAACCACAATTAGTTCACCATAGAGCCTAGAGAATGCTGCCAAACTCATGATAAGCTCGTTACAACCTCGTTACCGTCTCGTTAATGAACGGATAACTTATTACCAAGGTGCGTCGGATATAGTAATCCAAGCACACCGTACCACCATTGTATGCCCCAGTAAACCGACGTGAGTCAGTAATATAGCTTTGGTAAGCTAAAGGGAAGATTGGAAACCCAATGAGTAAACAACCGTAAATACACCAAGGAGTCGAACCGGGTACGACATCGACTCCCGTCCATCACACGCGGTGGGGAACATGACGGACTCCTCACCCCCCATTAGACACATATACTTACAATTAAGTAGTTAGAGCTCCATTATGAACCTATCCCATCACACACATACGTATCAAACCGAGTTATTAACACGCAAGGGAGGTTCACCACTGCACACCTCACAAACACAACTAACTCACGCATAGCCGTGGTTAGAACGTTCCCAAGGTTTGGGTCATTAAATCCGAATACCGATATCTCATGTGTTCCTAGATTTAGTTAGTTAAGGTTTAACACTTATTTGAGGTTAAACGGTATCGGGACCAATTACGCCACATAAATGAATTACTATAAACTCATTACATGTCTTAATCTTACAAGGTGGCAAACACTCAGAAAAACACATTGGCATACAAGCCGGTGTAATCCGGTAGGACACAGGTTGCAAGAAAACCATACCTTTCGCCGGAGTCCACTCTACCATGTCCACTTATGTTCCTCGAACAATTCTCGAACAACTGGTAACATTACAATTACTTTCATTAATATTGGGGTAACATAATTGCTTGATAACTAATGCCCATAGTTAACCCCGTCATCCCGTTGTACTTAATTTATTTATGTGATCTTGAGTTCACAACTTACACATTCACTCTCATACATGTTTATACTTCCAATGGCTTTTAAAAGTCACCAAACAAGGCCTAAACATCATCTAAAACCATTACCATTCACTTCCCCACCTTAAACACACTTAATAACACTCTCTGGTGCACTTTTAGGGTGGTCCGGGTTTATGTCCGAGTTTACAAACCCGGACCACACCGTCGGAAAACATTCTGCCCAATTTTTCACCTGGTCCGGGTTTGTATCCGGGTTTACAAACCCGGACCACCTACAGATTTAACTCTCTGGCATGTTTTTGGGGTGTTCCGGGTTTGGGTTCTGGTTTACAAACCCGGACCACTCCAGTACTAGTCCAGAACATTATTTTTCATCCACTTTTCAACCTCCAAACCAAGCCTAACCTTCTCCTAATGTTTCTACATAAATCCTAACCTGTTTTAACACTAATTTGGCACCTCAAACCTCATTTAATCCCCTGTCTAATACATCACCCAATTCTTGCAAAATTCATCAGCATTGTGATTTTCCTTAAGTACCTAAGTGGTGTTCCACCTAAATGACCTCTATACCAAGGTGTTTCCTCTCTATCATAACATCATCTCCCAAGCTTTCTCTTACCAACCCAAATCTTCTTTTTTCACATCTTCTTAAATTCCTTTCTCAAAACCTTACCCAAACATCATTCCCTCCATATTTACCAACATTACCCAAACCTTAAACAAACTTCTCCAAGACTTTAACACCTCCTAAAAACACTCATTGTATTTCTAGCACTTCCAAGATAATGCCTAAATCCTTGTAGCACCTTAGAACACCTTAATGCATGTTTTCTTCCTTAGTAAAACGTTTATCCATTCCTTACATTTTCTAGTTCACCAAAGATCACTTAAACACTTAAAACTCCTTATGCATTTTACCAATTTTCGCCATAGGTTCTCTTAGCATATCATCATTCCAAAACTCATAGTTTTCACCATTAAACATTCAAGATCACCTAAATCCATCAAGAACACCATCACACACAAATCTTCACCAAATTACTCCACACCACAACGTAGTGCATAACTTAAATTGCTTGGCACTTAGGCCCTTAAATAACATGGCTCTTAGGCCCTTAAATAACATAAACCTTAAACACTGAATTTCCACAAGTATATATTGCCTTCGACCTGCAAATACACCCAACAATACATATGCCCTTAACAAACTCCTTGAGAGCAATTCACTAGCTCATTTACCATTGGCTCCTTAGGTATTTTATTAAGCAAATTAAGCTCATTTCCTAAGGCATTTAAATCACATTGAGATAGTTTGTTTACCTCTTTCCTTCCAGATTTTTACTTGAACTCTTGTTCTTCCTTGTTTGGAAATCGGCAAGAGCACTTGGTTACTTGCCAATGTTCTAACCAACACACAAGTGCAACCAATGAGCATTCAAGCTTCATGCTTAAACTCACTTACAAACCCTAGGTTATACATATTGTCTTAACACATAAGGGTAGTTGTTTTACCTTAGATTTTGAAGAGAGTTTGAATATGTACCAAGAGAGGACTCCACCAAGCCCTTGGAAGATTCAAATGAAGCTAGAACAAAAAAGCAACACATTGAGCACCATTAATGGTGTTTTCGGACATTACACAAACATGAAGGAAATGTCATTTTTCTTTGAGTTTCCTTACCTAGAAGCAAAGGAGAACAACAATATGTGAAAAGGTGAGCTCAAGCTCCATCAATGGTGAATCTCCTTGGCACCGAAATGAGGCTTTTGAAGATTTGAAAAGATAGAAGTGTAGAGCTTGCTCCAACTAGAAGAATGGTGGTCTTGAAATTGAATTTGGACCATGGAGTTAGGAGATACAAGTGGTCAAAGCTTGAAGATAATGGTGATGGATGTTGCTGTAGCAAACCGTGAAAGAGAGCAAGGAGGAAGAAGACGTGTGAAATGAAGGAGGAAGGGAGAAATGAAGATAAGTTCTACTTTTAGAAGATATTAAGTAGTAAAGTAGAATAATATCTTACTTTATGCTTTCCCTTGTTAAATTGATTTGCAAATGGTGATGACTCACCTTACAAAAACCGGCCCCCATCTTAACTTAGGGGTATAATAGACTTTGTTGACCAATTTAGTTACTTATAACAATATATGTTACAAACTAGCTTATTAAAGTTACTTCACTAAAACAAGGCACATAGAAGTGAAATTTTTGATTTCCCATTGACATAGACCTCCAAATGTGTTACAAAGTACACATATTTATTAGAGAGTAATGATGGACATTTAGCCAGTCAAAACTCATTTACAAGACAATTTTTCCAAAAATGTGCTTTAAGACTCCTTAAAGCACATTTTGTATTTTAACTTGTTTTCAAGCTTGGTTTTCTTTAGTAATTTATTTTATATGTTCATTAACATATTTACAAGGTCTAGGAATGACCCTTAGGTTTTATACAAGGTTAACCAAGTCTAGAGCAATTATTTGCTTAAATTAACCTTAAGCTGTTTCCTTGTATTTTGTTTGGTTTAATTGTCCACCAACGTCCCCTAAGGACTTAATTAGCCTTATTAAATCATAATTGAATTTTACAAAGTCTGGGTAGGCTCTTTGGGTCCTAACCAAGTTCACTCCAAGTTTAGAGCATGTTTTTGCTCAAACTGTGTCTTAGTGTTTTATTGTGTTTTACTATGGTTTAAATTGTTCTCTGATATTTTTAAGGCACTTTTTAGCCTTTAAATACCATAGCTTAACATTTAACCAACATATCAAGGTTTGGGGTATTTCAATCTACCCCCCTTAAAAGAACTTCGTCCTCGAAGTTCACATTTCCCCACACATCATTGGATTAGAATACGGGAATTACTTTCAAGATAAACTTCCATTACCGACACACCTTGCACCACAACCTCGGACTCGACGGTCCGGGTACATATACACATCCATCCATAACATATCATTCTCACATGATTACCTCGGTCTCAATGGTCCGGGTACCTTAACAGTATTGTACTCACATAACAACCCTTAGACTCTCAGGTCTGGGTAACATAACCACCTTTGGACTCATAGTCCCAAGTAACATAATCAATTCAGAACTCAACCATATTAAGACTCAAGGTCAAAGTAATATTTATTACTCATTCCACACAACATGTCTTAGCATGTATAACAAACAGAAATACCTTTTCCATCTCTTCATGGGCTCGAGTCCCATGTTGAGTACATATACACTGTGATCCCCGCAGAACCCGGTCGCGATGGACACCTTCTGGTCCCCGTTCCTTTGGGAGATCAAAACATTCACTTAATTTTTTAACATATGTACTTCTCATGTCACCGGTCCGAAGACAAAGGCTCATACGTCCTCAGCTCGTGAGCAAGTACTACAAAAATATTCTTTACCAGGTTAAGTAAACAAGAGAATCCTTTATCCAAAATATCAATCCACTGTTTTGGAAATACCAATTGAAAACCCTTTTGAAAACTCAATACAACTCCAAGTCCAATTTATGCTCTTTGCATCCTTTCTTAGTGGTGTTATTTGTGACCACTCATAGGGAGCTTCAAGAGTCATCCAACCCTGATGTGATCAGCATCAGTGTTGAACTATCCTTCCACCCCAATTTGTGTTCGGCTTCCCTTGATCACATGCAAATCAAGTTCCACCTCCCACTTCATTTTCAAGCATCAAATAATACACACATTTCCCTTTTCTATCTTTTAAATCATTCTGGTCATAATCATCGCATCTCCAAGGGATAGAACTCAGTCTATCAATTATCTCCATTTACTTTTAATCAAGTTACCTAGGGAATCTAATTCTTACTAGGTTCCATGTCAGTTTCATACCCTTCATAAATCACCACACTGTATATATATATATTTTTTTATCAAAATACCATACATCGTGTTACATTTAGTATTACACGAACACACACCATCGGGGTTTTAGTTCCCCAGGAGTTTATTTACTCCTTAATACTTGTACTAACCCACCACCATTAACAAGGTAATCACACCTACCACCATGGTATTTCGCCTCTTCTGTGCGCAATTACCACCATTTAACCATGCCAACCATCATAACAATTTATTTTTGTGCTATGCACAACATAGTTCACGTACACTTGTACGGTAAAACACACTAAGCGGTTTTACGCTCTACCACCCTTAAAAGGGATTACGCCCACGTAATCAATCACGGAACATTGGCTTATAAATGTTCTACCGGTGTGAAGTGTTTTAACTTCCACGCGGTCCGCTATACAATGTGTTCCGGTTAGAGGATCTTAACCATATTAGCGGTTTAGTCCCTAAACCAAGAATTCTCATTGGAGTTCTCTGAACTCATAACCAGTTTCGATTCTGGCCTGTCCATTCGTTATTCATACTGTATTGTACATTTCCAATTTATTACCTTTATCTTGGTAACCATGGTTTCTCAACCGACGCGTGGTATCTCTTACCGTGAGCGTCGTCGGTGAGTTACAAACTCTTCATCCACCTCCATCATAAATTACCGTGTATACTGCTATGTATTTCTCAATGATTGCCCTTATTTCTTTCCGACTTACTGTCGGTTGAGGTTGAGCTACTACCTAATGTGTAGTGCTCTCTTAGTTATTTCTCACACCAGAGGTATATTTCATACCGATATTCGGTATCCCGTGATACTGCAGTCACTTACTGCTAATCATGCCTCCACATTCGGTTCGATACCAGTATCATTCTATTGGTATGACCTTGCATTTCTTATGCCTCGGTCTTATAGTGTTTTAATTCACTTTGTTCTCCTTCCACAATTATCATCTTCCAAATCCTAGCTATCCCACTCGATCATTACTGCGCAAACGCAATACCAAAACACTCAGTCATACAGAGTGCAGAGGCGTAAACTCTTGGCAGTAAATCTCTCATGCGATTGCAATAGGAATTCACACTGTGTTTTACTGAGATTCTTATCTCATAATACCGTCTACTGGCTTACTGTCCAGTTTATTTGCTATCACTTCCCATTGTATCTGTACTGGGTTTAACTCATAACTCTGCTCACTCACCATTTTTTTTCCATCTAACAATACTCATACAACGGTCGCTTATTGCGCACCGTATCCTTACTTATTATACAACATCAACTTATACTGCATCCGCTATTATATTAGCTTCCGCCATTACACTGGGTTTGGCCACTTCTTTGGCTGATTTTTGAATGTACTCTTTTCTGAGCCTTTATGTTCCTTGAGCGTTGTTCGCTACACATTTAGCATCACACACCTATGGTGGTTGTTATCAGACTTATTATTCTTCTTGTTTACACAACTGGTGCAAACACTTCCTTTTGTATTATTCTTATTCAAATCATTCCAGGGTAATAACAACATGGTCAATCCCTAACATATTTCCTGAACTTGGTTCACATAACCACCGCTCCTGCGATCTCACCATATCGAGAGGTATCCCCACTCTTAATGCAGTGGTTCGTTCTCCGCTCTATTTACTTGTATAACATATACTTCTGCAACCGATCACATTTTCATAACACAAGTTGTGGTGGCTTATAAGCCTTACTGTCACAATTCCTTCCAAGTTGTCTCTTTGGCAACTTAGGGTCCTACTGTTAAATGGGTTACCTTCAATGTTTAATCCGAGTAATTGCTTCGAATTTTGCGTTTCTGTTATATTGCTTCATCCAACAATGTTTAATCCAAACACCCCTCAATGATTGCTCCTAGGTGATACTAAAAATATGCCATTACATTTGGCTTGCACTTATGGGTACATTCAGTAAACTACGCCTTCTCACTTTCTTAGCTGGGTATTCATTCCAGCTATCATGTGCTATCCCTGAAGATTCTTAAAACATATCCGATGTCTTTACATAACAATCGGTGCACTCCGCACCTCCCAACTCTTACATATTTCCTTGAACAAATTCATTGATTCCTTAGTCTCTTTAATTTATCTGGGTTCCTTTACTCCAAACATTAATGGTAATCCTTAGCTCTTACTTGACTTTTACTGCTGACCGTAGTATGAAGTCGACTACTTCCCGTGTTTCGGACTCTTCTCGTATACATATATGGGGTATCATACTGATACATTACTACTTACCCGACTAACCCATAAGTAGGTCTGTCAGGCCCACATGCTCCTATCGGAGTGCGGTCGTCCCACAACACAGTTGGTACACTCGTAGTGTCCGTCACGCGCCTAGGTGAAGTATTCTGTTGTCAACTCCCTTATATTGTCCTCTGACAATATACATTCCGTGCTTCCCGAACTCATTCTAGGGAAGGTTTATCCATCGTTATATTATTCTGAACTCCATCCATACCGTCGGGTGGCTACCCTCGGGTTCACCGGTTTCCGTCCGGTTATTCAAAGGTAAACTGGTTTGAAAGAAGGGTAAAAAGAAGTATTGGTTTTAAAAGAGAATTTGGTTTTGAAAGAAAAGAGTTTGAAATAAACCTGAGTTTGAAAGAAAAATTCTCCTGGTTTCACAACACCTTCTTGCCTTAACCAAGTCTAGCTTTTTGCTGACTGGTATATTCCCATTTACAAAGGTTAGGTTGTTAAGCCCTTCCACGGTTACGATGATCACATTTAATTTCTGGGTACTTACTAAGTAGTTTGTAGTTGTCAAAATATTTCTTCGAACAACCCTGTTATAGCTGCACTTGCCACGGCAAGTGCGCCCTGTTAACTGGCTGTCGGTTCAACATGTACCGGCTGCGGTACTGTTTTTGTCTGCACCGTATTCAGTGGCCTTATGGGCCCTTACTTGGATACTCTAATTGGTAACTAATCTCCTGCACAACTTCTCATTGTCCTCCTCTAATAATCATTAACTAGGGTGTTTCCCATTCTGGGAGACCCCTTTTTACTTATTATTGTATCTTCTTCGTAGCCCATTCCACGCATTTGTCGTGGTTACTGAGACTTGTCTCTTGTTTGGGTACTACGTTGTAGTTCCTTTGTCGGTTGGTATACCGTTGGTGCCATTACCTAACATTTGCCATCCCGTAGACTCTCGTCTCGGGTTTCATTGTTTCACTTCTTGCCTGTTGCAAGCTGGTAGTTTTCGACTGCTCGGCATGTCGACCCAGGTTGCCGGAAATTTCATTCTCCCATACACAAGATTCTTCATTCTTTGCTATCAAGTGCGGTTACAGTTGTTCACCTGGGAACCGTCTCCGGGATTTCTAATTTTCAGAATCTACCGTATGACAGGTTCCCTATACTTACAAGATAGTTAATAACAGCCAGATCGGGTTTCCCGAGTATGAGAGGACTCTCATCTCACTGGCGCTCTTTCCCTAGTCATAAAATAGGGTTTGTGGAGGGCGGGAAGGAGATTGTAGGTTTCCGGTATTCACCGGTACTCCTAACTAGCGTATCTCTCACGCTATCACTCAACCCTTAACCCAAAGTACTAAAATCTTAACTCGGTACTTCCTAAGCTCGGTAATTTAGTCATCAGAGCGATACTTCGCTCTGATACCACTTTTTTGTAACACCCCAACCACAACAACACTCTCTATAACCGTCAGCAGCGGAAACATAAACCATCACATTACTTAATCCATTGGTGTTACACGCCGTTAACCACCCATGTGGCTAACAAGGCTAATACATACACATTGTATCGGTCTGATGGACTTGATTCCCGAGCAACTACACAATACAATCCTTATTCCATTTCCAACAATATTTGACACATACATTCCCACTGTACCGAGTTTTATAAACCAATGCCGATAACAAGTTCGGTCTTACTACACCTACAACGCATACGCCATTTAAAAGGCTACCCATGTTTAATCAACTACCCGTCCGACTCTCGAACGGCTTCCAGCTCCTTGTACCTGAAATAGAAAAGGAAGAAAAGGGTGGCCCCCAAGGGGCTCAGCACCTTTGCTGGTATGGTAATCCCGCAGCCCGTATGCTACCGGGCCACGCACAACTAATTGTCGTCTTAGCATGCAGTTGATTATATTTAAATCATGCATGAAACCATAAACACACAACACTTTGCATACACCCATCAATAGGCTCAACAAACATCCGACACATCCGCACTTAACAAGTCCTTCATTGTTTCCTTTAACCCTAAAGTGACTCTCCCCTGAACGGAGACACTTCCTTAATAGACGACACTTACCCATTAATCGGGTTATCCTTAAACGCCTCTTATTATAAACTATGACTTATATCCACCATCCACATATACCACATTTTAACAACTTATAGCACCACATCGCAATAGCAATTGCAGTACAACACAACACATCACATAGCGGGTACGGTCCTCTTAGGAACCGTCCCAACCACAATTAGTTCACCATAGAGCCTAGAGAATGTTGCCAAACTCATGATAAGCTCGTTACAAACCTCGTTACCGTCTCGTTAAATGAACGGATAACTTATTACCAAGGTGCGTCGGATATAGTAATCCAAGCACACCGTACCACCATTGTATGCCCCAGTAAACCGACGTGAGTCAGTAATATAGCTTTGGTTAAGCTAAAGGGAAGATTGGAAACCCAATGAGTAAACAACCGTAACATACACCAAGAGAGTCGAACCGGGTACGACATCGACTCCCGTCCATCACACGCGTGGCCGGAACATGACCGGACTCCTCACCCCCCATTAGTACACATATACTTACAATTAAGTAGTTAGAGCTCCATTATGGAACCTATCCCATCCACACACCATACGGTATCAAACCGAGTTAAACACGCAAGGGAGGTTCACACACTTGCACACCTCAACAACACACAACTAACTCACGCATAGCCGTGGTTAGAACGTTCCCAAGGTTTGGGTCGTTAAATCCGAATACCGATATCTCATGTGTTCCTAGATTTAGTTAGTTAAGGTTTAACACTTATTTGAGGTTAAACGGTATCGGGACCAATTACGCCACATAAATGAATTACTATAAACTCATTACATGTCTTAATCTTACAAGGTGGCAAACACTCTGAAAAACACATTGGCATACAAGCCGGTGTAATCCGGTAGGACACAGGTTGCAAGAAAACCATACCTGTCGCCGGAGTCCGCTCTACCATGTCCACTTATGTTCCTCGAACAATTCTCGAACAACGGGTAACATTACAATTACTTTCATTAACATTGGGGTAACATAATTGCTTGATAACTAATGCCCATAGTTAACCCCGTCATCCCGTTGTACTTAGTTTATTTATGTGATCTTGAGTTCACAACTTACACATTCACTCTCATACTTGTTTATACTTCCAATGGCCTTTAAAAGTCACCAAACAAGGCCTAAACATCATCTAAAACCATTACCATTCACTTCCCCACCTTAAACACACTTAATAACACTCTCTGGTGCACTTTTAGGGTGGTCAGGGTTTATGTCCGAGTTTACAAACCCGGACCACACCGTCGGAAAACATTCTGCCCAATTTTTCACCTGGTCCGGGTTTGTATCCGGGTTTACAAACCCGGACCACCTACAGATTTAACTCTCTGGCATGTTTTTGGGGTGTTCCGGGTTTGGGTTCTGCTTTGCAAACCCGGACCACTCCAGTACTAGTCCAGAACATTATTTTTCATCCACTTTTCAACCTCCAAACCAAGCCTAACCTTCTCCTAATGTTTCTACATAAATCCTAACCTGTTTTAACAATAATTTGGCACCTCAAACCTCATTTAATCCCCTGTCTAATACATCACCCAATTCTTGCAAAATTCATCAACACTTGTGATATCTTTTCCTTAAGTACCTAAGTGGTGTTCCACCTAAATGACCTCTATACCAAGGTGTTTCCTCTCTATCATAACATCATCTCCCAAGCATCTTCTCTTACCAACCCAAATCTTCTTTTTTCACATCTTCTTAAAATTCCTTTCTCAAAACCTTACCCAAACATCATTCCCTCCATATTTACCAACATTACCCAAACCTTAAACAAACTTCTCCAAGACTTTAACACCTCCTAAAAACACTCATTGTATTTCTAGCACTTCCAAGATAATGCCTAAATCCTTGTAGCACCTTAGAACACCTTAATGCATGTTTTCTTCCTTAGTAAAACGTTTATCCATTCCTTACATTTCCTAGTTCACCAAAGTTCACTTAAACACTTAAAACTCCTTATGCATTTTACCAATTTTCGCCATAGGTTCTCTTAGCATATCATCATTCCAAAACTCATAGTTTTCACCATTAAACATTCAAGATCACCTAAATCCATCAAGAACACCATCACACATAAATCTTCACCATATTACTCCACACCACAACGTAGTGCATAACTTAAATTGCTTGGCACTTAGGCCCTTAAATAACATGGCTCTTAGGCCCTTAAATAACATAAACCTTAAACACTGAATTTCCACAAGTATATATTGCCTTTGACCTGCAAATACACCCAACAATACATATGCCCTTAACAAACTCCTTGAGAGCAATTCACTAGCTCATTTACCATTGGCTCCTTAGGTATTTTATTAAGCAAATCAAGCTCATTTCCTAAGGCATTTAAATCACATTGAGATAGTTTGTTTACCTCTTTCCTTCCAGATTTTTACTTGAACATTCTTGTTCTTCCTTGTTTGGAAATCGGCAAGAGCACTTGGTTACTTGCCAATGTTCTAACCAACACACAAGTGCAACCAATGAGCATTCAAGCTTCATGCTTAAACTCACTTACAAACCCTAGGTTATACATATTGTCTTAACACATAAGGGTAGTTGTTTTACCTTAGATTTTGAAGAGAGTTTGAATATGTACCAAGAGAGGACTCCACCAAGCCCTTGGAAGATTCAAATGAAGCTAGAACAAAGCAACACATTGAGCACCATTAATGGTGTTTTTCGGACATTACACAAACATGAAGGAAATGTCATTTTTCTTTGAGTTTCCTTACCTAGAAGCAAAGGAGAACAACAATATGTGAAAAGGTGAGCTCAAGCTCCATCAATGGTGAATCTCCTTGGCACCGAAATGAGGCTTTTGAAGATTTGAAAAGATAGAAGTGTAGAGCTTGCTCCAACTAGAAGAATGGTGGTCTTGAAATTGAATTTGGACCATGGAGTTAGGAGATACAAGTGGTCAAAGCTTGAAGATAATGGTGATGTTGATGTTGCTGTAGCAAACCGTGAAAGAGAGCAAGAAGGGAGGAAGAAGACGTGTGAAATGAAGGAGGAAGGGAGAAATGAAGATAAGTTCTACTTTTAGAAGATATTAAGTAGTAAAGTAGAATAATATCTTACTTTATGCTTTCCCTTGTTAAATTGATTTGCAAATGGTGATGACTCACCTTACAAAAACCGGCCCCCATCTTAACTTAGGGGTATAATAGACTTTGTTGACCAATTTAGTTACTTATAACAATATATGTTACAAACTAGCTTATTAAAGTTACTATTCACTAAAACAAGGCACATAGAAGTGAAATTTTTGATTTCCCATTGACATAGACCTCCAAATGTGTTACAAAGTAGTACACATATTTATTAGAGAGTAATGATGGACATTTAGCCAGTCAAAACTCATTTACAAGACAATTTTTCCAAAAATGTGCTTTAAGACTCCTTAAAGCACATTTTGTATTTTAACTTGTTTTCAAGCTTGGTTTTCTTTAGTAATTTATTTTATATGTTCATTAACATATTTACAAGGTCTAGGAATGACCCTTAGGTTTATAAAGGTTAACCAAGTCTAGAGCAATTATTGCTTAAATTGACCTTAGGGTTTCCTTGATTTTTGTTTGAGATTTTAATTGTCACCAAACGTCCCCTAGAGACTTAATTAGCCTTATTAAATCATAATTGTTACAAAGTCTGGGTAGGCTCTTGGGTCCTAACCAAGTTCACTCCAAGTTAGAGCATGTTTTTGCTCAAACGTTGTCTTAGTGTTTTATTGTGTTTTACTATGGTTTAAATTGTTCTCTGATATTTTAAGGCACTTTTTTAGCCTTTAAATACCATAGCTTAACATTTAACCAACATATCAAGGTTTGGGGTATTTCAGGGTCCAAGCCCGGTATACACAGCGCATAGCGCTAATACTACACTCATTGTGCAGGTTGTTGTCATTGTCAAAGCCGAAGAGCAAGAACAGAGGTAATTAGAGATTACTTTGATTACCATCAGGAGTTTGTTTGTATAACAAGAAGATGGTGAATTGCATTATGGTACGGTTATGTATATCAGGATTGGGTAGACGTTCAGTTTGTCGATGATTATGGTTTATGGATTTAGTATGATGTATAGGAGTTTCTCGTTATCACTGCGGTTAACAGTTTGTTTTAGTTCGTTGTTGGATATAGTTTGGCTTCGTTGCTCGTCATGGTGAAGTGCGAAATATATATACTTTTTAGAGCTCAATACTTCCTATTTTCATAACAATTCATGTCACATTTCACATATCATATGCTTTTACTAAATATGGCATTACTCTCTGTTCTCCATGTTATTTTGGCTTAGGACGTGAATTAGGAAGGAGTTTAGAGCTTTTGGAACAAAAGAGGAGGAAATTTACACATGTCCGGATAGTGTCTGACGGGCAGACACGGACACCGACGCGGAATCTCCAGATCGAGTTCCCTCCTCACCTGAGTCACGATCCGCAAACCGGACAGAAACACGGACGTGATCCTTCTGTCCCTTGTCCGCAAACACGGACGCCAACGCGGACGTCTCACAGATCTCCAAAGACAGTCTTGTCCGTAATCAGGACACAAACACGGACAGAGTAGATCTCGCTAGGATAGTCACGTCCGCATTCCTGTCCGTATACGGACGCAAACGCGGACGTGACACAGAATTGAAAAAAGAAAAAGCACCACGCTGATAATTGTTCCTTTCGGCGCAATTATCAGCCAATCAATCAATCCCCTAGCTCAATCAATCTCCTACCCACGATAAGCATAATTATCTCCACCAAATACACCATACGCTCCACTCCATTACATGCTTAGAAGTTCTATAAATAGAACAATCATCTGCTCATGAAAAACACACCTCAGTACGTGGTGTTTCCACACCACTACTGCTACACACTCCTCCATCTGTTCATCGATCACACACTATCACCATCTCACCCATATTCCATCTCATTAATCATCCATTTTTCCATTCACATTCATTATTCACCCGATAAATCGACATATTATCAGTCCAAATAACAAGGCAATATCAGGATGTCAGATAAGATGATTCTTATTCTGTCTATTTATTTATTATGTCGGTTTAGAGGATTTACTCTGGGGATGGTTTATTTCAGTTTGTTTTAATTATGTAATTTATATTTTCTGCTTTTAATTAATTATGGATTGTTACGATTAATGTTATTGTTGCGCTTTTTAATAAATGTCATGAGTTTATTGATGCTTTACTTTGTTTACTACTCTTTAATCTAATACCTTTTGATTTCCGCCCAAGTGATAATAGATCGGTTAAATTAATATGTATATCTGTGGAATTATTGATTGGATTAATTAATTATTCCTGCAGACGCAAATTATTATTCCTTGCACTTAATCCGTTTATATATGTTTCTGCTTGAGTCTGGATTAGACCTTGCATTTCTGATTAACGAGTTCTTCTGAGACTATGATTTAGCTCTTAAGAAAATATTAGGAATTTTGCCAATCTATCTTTAATTAACCAGTAGACATAATTAATCAAACGGTTTTAACCTGAACCCAGAGTCCCGCTCATCCATATCATCTATCACTTTATTTATCTGTTATTTATTTTCCTGTCTGTTAATTTAATTATCTCGTACTTGTTAATTATTTAAATCCCAGAACCAAAACAAAACAACCCCTTTTTGAGTTAACCATTACCTAAGGCTAGACTTATTTATCAAGTCCCGTGGATTGACACCCTGGTCGCTTCTAAATTGCTATACTACTACGACCGGGATTTTTGCAACCTGACGATCTATTGAATTATTGAATTCTAGGATTATTTCTAGGTTTTAATATACCAAATAAATCGTTTGCAATGGGCGAGTAATGGCCGGTGACACCCGAGTGAGTACTGTTATTATTATTTATTATTCCGTTGTAAGACGTTTTATTTATTTCTACGAGAGAGATTATATTGTGATTAAGGAGAGGGGTGTTACATCTGTGGCTTGACCAAGTTCTCTATGATATTATAATGTACCAGTTATACTCATATACTGTACGCATCAGCAATCAAATGAACAATTTATTCATTCATAACCACAATGCATTCCACCCAATTCCACACACATAGCATTTAAAACAACACCACGAATTCGAGCAACAGTACAGTAAAACGCAGCGCGCCTACCCCCCTTAAAAATGGATTACGCCCACGTAATCCCTTTTATACCATCCTTGAGCCTTGGTTCAAGATGTTTAATTTGCATGGGGCATTCTAGTTCTATGCAATGTAGCTCATATGATAATTTCATCAAAGGCCTTGACCATGTTAGTGGCGTAGTTCCTGTATTAAAGACATTTATCGGTATCCTTACCGATCTATAAACGGGTTTGGGTTTAGCCTTTCCGGGTCTAAGGTATTGGCAGATAAGTCATTTGTTGTTCGATAAGGAAATGTGATATACGGTCCACCAGCTTCTGCTGTGCGACTCTGATTATCTTCGGGTTTAGTTTTCCCTTACTATGCCTCCCAAGGTAGTGCATAGCTTAATAGTATAGGAGTAAAAGTCTCTTGACCGACATGGGGTATTTTAATTTATACATAATCTCGGTGGGTTGTACCTTGTCTATTTATTTACTCTGGAGGTCGGAAGTTCATGTTTTTAGTGCGCTTTTAAGCATTTGAATTGTTCTTCCTCGCTGACCTTTTGGTTTTAGTTCATGTATTCTATGTAGTAACGATTTAGTTCTTAGTATTTGAAAGTTACCAACGTGACATCCTTACAATGACATGTTTAGTTAATATTACCGCTCATAATTGCAGCCAAATTAGACGTCTTTCGTCTTTAACAGATCTTTATTTTCGGCCCACTTATGGCCTTGACACTGCTGGTTGACTTCAATTTATTTCAGTTAAAAGGTTACCGAATTTTATATGTTAGAAGTTTCTATGATTCTATATTGTTTAACATTGGATATTTAGTTCCCTTATCATCACCATTGTTCTTATGTCCCGCCATGAAGTACAGTAATTGATTTCTACCGTTTACTTATTGCATTTGATTACGGTAGTGTATAATTTATGTACTAACAATTATGTTATTGGTAACATCACATCATTTACAGTCGTCACATATTTACACACCCTGGTGTTTATCCCCGAATTTTCGGGCCATGTATCCATGTATGTTATGTGGTTTCATTATCTAGTATCAACACCGCTTCTTTCGCATTTTTACTTATCCAACTTACAAGTTTCCACCTATTTGTAGGTTATGTGTCCACTTGTAGGGGTTCCGAGAATCACCCCACAATGACGTGATCAGCGTAAATGTTGGGCTACCCCTTCACCGCAATTTGTGCGCAGCGTCGCTTGACCTGGCCAGGGTCAAGTTATACCTTGCACGTCCGATTTAATCAACCAATCAATTATATCCCACTGGTTTCTAGTCATCTAGTAATCAATTCTTTGACTAGTGTCACTGGTTTAAAATCTTCAACCATATATACATCTAGGTGTGTACACACATATATTCTTCTTATTCATGTATATCTAACATCCACATACCCACGTGTTATAAGTTTCAAGGTCGTATCTATATTACAGTAATCCTCTGGATTTTCCAGGTTCCCTTCATTCTAATTTTCGTACCGTATGTACATATAAATGTTCATTTACTTGTACGCGTGATCTCATAACTTCCAGTGTTGGTCAATTGGGTATACAATGATATACTTCTAAATTCTCGTAAGATTACAATTATCCTCCACACTCTGAAATTAGTATTGAATTTACAACTGATTCTCTATTTATCTTGGTCCATCAATTAATCTGTCCATTACGTCTTTTAATTTTTTTAAAAAAAATTTCCAAATTCCGATACCCAGTTGTTCATAAATGTTTGGTTTCCTCTTGATATTTCCCTCCTCGTAAATATTTGTCTAGTTTTTTTGTGTATATCATGTTTATTATTCCTTGTGTGTTTCTCTCCCTTGAAATAGTCTAGCTTTATCATCACTGAGGTCTCAATATTTATTTTCGTTCGTTGAGTTGTATTGTTAACTCGGGTTAGGTATGGTTGATTTACTAACCATGGCCTTCTTTAATTGAACCCTATTTACCCCTTGGGTTTTATTGGTGACTTGTCTTCTCTGGTATGTATGTATGTACATTGGTATATATATATGATTTGATAAATCCTGTTTAGAGTCCTTGAATATGTAGTGTGTTTGGAGGGATTATTTCGCAATAGTGGCATTATTCGTTGCCATTTCCTATCTGTTTGATTTGTGTTTGGGTGGGTAACTAGTGCCCCATGGTAATGGCTATTTACAAGGTTCGAGAGTTCTTTTTATGATTCCTTTACCAATGTGTTTTTTCTCAGGGAACTGTAATTGGTGTCTTAGAAAATTTGTTATGCCAGAGAATGAAGAGAAACGTAAGAAGAAGTAGGGAATTTATTGAATCCCAAAATATTAGATTTTAGAGTATAAAAGTGTGTCATGCTTTATTCAGCGTTATAGATCGTACCAATTTTACGGTGTAATTACGTCTCGAATTGTATTCTCTGATATCATTGTTTTATGAGAGGTTTTCTTAAATTACCCTCTCAGGTGTTCGAATTGCAGTATTTATCTCAATACCCTCCTTAGCTTAATTAATTGCTTATTTGAGCTTTATTTATTACATAAATTTTAGGGTATTTCGGTCCTCTCTTTTTTTTGTGAGGTGGGGTCCTATCGACTGTTAAGCATGTCGACCCAAGTTGTCGCTAAAATTGGTCCCTCTACGGGTATTATCCTTTTGGCAACGTCGATTGTATAGTATAGTCTTTTCTTCTCGGGTTGATTGTATAACATTAAGTAGATGCCAGATCGGGTTTCCCCGAGTAAGAGGAGGCTTTCTACCTCTCTGGCGTTCTTTCTCTGAATTTAAGAGACAATTAAGGATGTGAAGGTTGGGTGTAGGTGTTTGCTAGGTATCCAGTATTACTAGGAAGAACCCTAACTAACGCGCCTCACGTACTACCCACAACCCTTAACCCGCTATCACAATTCCTACTTTCAGGTTTTCCTATACTCAGTACTTCTCTGTTCCAGTCATCAGAGCGTAACTACGCTCTGATACCACTTTCTGTAACACCCCCGAATAAACATCCAGTAGTACAAACAAGCTCCTAGCCTTAATACAAAACAACTATACAACGGATTCTCAACATCATCCGGGTGTCACAGACGCCAACCACCCACGTGGTTGACAGACCACGTTACCAACACCAAGTTACGGTCTGCATGAATGGAAACAACTCTCCACCAAAATTCATATACAATACAAGATACAATTCCAAATACTGAGTGTCTACAATATAGTTACTAAATCATAAATCAAAAAGTACAACCCGGGTTTAGTAACAACCCATACACTAACATACTATTCCAAACTCAGAAGTCATGCCCAGATAGACTACCCCCATGATAGCCATCCCGCCTACGCTTCATTGTCACCCAGCTCAATACCTGTAAAAATTGGGTTGTAAAGGACTCAGCAAACTACGCTGAGTATGAACGTGTGTAGCCCGTATGTTTCTGGGCCACACGACTACTTGGTCGAATATTATTAAGTCAATTTGCATGCTATAATAAAGCAGTAAAGCAGGCCACAATACATTATGGTTTCATACACACTCAAAGGTAGCAAGGTATTAACAACAAGCAACCAAGCGTAACATACTGGCGTCACAGCCACATCAAACACACAACCAAGCACAACAAGCTGCTAGTATCGCAATGACAATCATGTACATAACAAAACGTGCGCATAGGCACGTTATACTCCGGATCCTCACTATGGGATCATTCGAGCGTTGTGTGATTATATTTCTTTTCTCTTGTTCTCATAATGTGTATTACTTCCTCTTTCCTTACACCAGGTCTGGGGATATAGTTAGATCCCGTGACCATATCATGTAGGTGTTAATCTTTCCTTGTTTCCTTAAGGATTAATTGTGAATTCTTTTATCACCGCAATTTGGAGAACGTCTTGTCTATAGCCAATCTTCCATTCCTGGATAGCTCTCTCTCTCTCTGTTGTTTTAAATGTTACTAGCCACTGCCCCGGATACCAAGGGTCCGTCTCCCTATTCCTTCTCAACGTTACTAGCCTCTGCTCCGGATACAAAGGGTTCATCTCCCTATTCCTTCTCAATGTTACTAGCCTCTGCTCCGGATACTAAGGGTCTGTCTCCCTATGCCTTCCAATGTTCTGGTCTCTACCCCGGATACAAAGGGTCCGTCTCCCTATTCCTTCTCAATGTTACTTTCGTCTGCTCCGGATACTAAGGGTCCATCTCCCTATGCCTTCCAATGTTCTGGTCTCTACCCCGGATACAAAGGGTCCGTCTCCCTATTCCTTTTAATCTTATTGGTCTCTCCCCCGGATACAAAGGGTCCGTCTCCCTAATCATTTCTAAAGGTATTGGCTTATCATTATCTTTGATAGTTCGACACCATAGTGGGTGTCTTTAGAGGTCCTCTAAAGTTAAGAGGGGTTTTCCCTTTATGTAGTTCCTTTTGTTTGTTTACGAAGTTCGTTGTGATTCATATCAAGGATTTATCAACGAGAAGGGACTACACTACTGTGTGCGCGCAAGCAATATGCACAATAATAGCAAGCAGGTAAGCAAGGAAAATAATCAATCCATTCACATGCCTTACACAAGCTCACAACAGACAAATAAGCACGGTAAAACAAACATCTGTTTCCATGCATTAGTCTTGTGGTCATAAACAAACAAGGCACACAGCACACAAGCCGTGTAACACGGCAACATACGAACCACACATGTCCATACCTTTTTCAGAAGCACGTGTCGTCTCACACACGGGGTCCCGGGTAGCGTTTGTTACGGCCCTAATGTTGGTTAAAAAAATAACGTGTCAGCTCATGATTTCATGTGATGACACTTTATAACGGGTGTTGTTCCCTAGGTGTGTTGTTAAGTGCTTAGTTTATATTAGCCCTTAGGGTTTCCCAAGTATTAATCCTAGGCTTATCTTACTCTTAGGACATTCACCTTTCCAACTCACACGTTACTAAGTCATTTCCTCTAGCTAGTGCTATAGGGTATTATAAGCACTAACATGTAACAAGTTTATTTAAGATGGACTTTTATTTGCCTAAGTGGTATTCTTTCCTTAGCTAGATAGTTAGGTTTTGTGCTCCTTATTTACACATAGCACTCTTCAAACACTTCTAGAACTCCCCTATACTGAAGCTTAAATGTTTCAAAACTGAAACAAATCTCTAGTGTATAATCTTATCTTATCACACTTTTAACATATTTAATGGTGTCTAAACTTCCCAAGATGCTCCATAAGTTTAGCTAGATGCATTAGGAGGGTTTTCGGTTCATTATCAACCTAACATCACCCTCATAACTCCCATGTACATCAGTTATACAGAAGCAAGGGGTACAGAAACCGAAAATACAAAATCTGTCTACAACTTCACTTAACTCCATGTTTAAGTCTCCTAAACTGGTTTTTAGTTTTCCCCAAGTGTATTACCCCTTACCTAAGTGTGTTAGCCATTATTTAAACCCATTATAGCAACAATACAACCTTTTAAGCACCTCTGAAACTTGTTTATACAGAAGCTAAAAGTTACAGGATCTGAAACACAATTTCTGTGTATACCTTTATCCAACTTCACCTTTAATGTGCCAACTGATGTCTAAACCTCCTAAAATGTTTTACCAACTTAGTTAAGTGTATTAGCAATGATTTGGGTTCCTTATTAGACCAACACTACACTTTTAACACCTCTGGAAATCGATCATACAGAGGCACCAGTTTCAGAAAACTGAAACATCAAGCATGTGCATACTTCCATTCCAACTTCTATTTTAATGCATTAAATTGACTTCCAATCTTCCCCAAAGTGTTTACACTCTTAGGTTGATGTATTAGCTAGGTTATACGTTCATTTACATACGATTCAACACTTTTAGACCCACTGTATTACAGTTATACAGAGAACAAATTACAGAAAATCTGGAAACCCAATCTGTATGTTTCTTCTTCATTCTTTCTTTTAGTTAGTTAAAATGACTTCTAATTTTCCCCCAAGGTGTTTACCCAACTAGCTAAGTGTCTTATAAAGATTTTCAACTCAGAAACACCCCCATATCAATACTGTTAATTCTACTAAAACATTCTTATACTGAAACTGGAGAAACTGGAAAACTGAAATCAAGACTCTGCATTCTCCTACTTCTATCACCCTCTTTAATGTGCTAACTGTTTTCTTTAGCATTTCCCCTCCTTGTCTATACTTAGTCTAACGTATTAGAAAGACTTTACACTCAAGAACAACCCAACCCAACACTACTAACTTCTCTTAAATTCACTTATACCGAAAACAGAAACTGTAGGACAGAAATTACCACTTCAGTATACTCTATATTCTATTTCACTTTCAGTGCATTAAACCGGCTTTCTCTTATGTTTAAAACACTCCCCATCTTACTTAGATGATTGATAAGTGAGAAATACATAGACATTTAAGGGTTTAATTTACCTTGTACTTGCTTACTTCCAGGATAATATTACTCACTTATCGTATGTTTTTCCTAAGATTTATGTTTTGATATGAACTGATACATTTTATGTATCAAATGCAGTAAAAAGTCTTGGAATTACATAGGTTACTTCACAAGATTTCCATCACAACGAACGACGTGTGAAACGGAGCTAAAACAACATATCTAAGCCCAGTTGAAGATTGTAGAAAAATAAGTAAGAAAATACATCATGTCCGCGGAAGTAAAGCCGGACAAAGGCCGGACAAGGCACACACGTCCGGGGAAGGAAGGCCGGACACAAACCCGGACGCATGGCCGTCTGCGGAAATAAACTAGGACAGAGGGCGGACAATATAGAGACGTCGGGCCCTATAAGGGCGGACACAAACCCGGACGCAATGAAGACCGTGGCATGTCCGGGTTAAAAAGGGCGGACAAGAAGAGTATGTCCGTGGTATGTCCATGGATAAAAGGCCGGACAAAACTGCAGTTGCGTAGAGACGTCCGTGTAAAAATGACCGGACAAGGGATAGAGACGACCGGGGATTTAAACAAGGACGCCTGTAAATGCAACCCAGATCGTGACGGGCATCCCAATTCTTGTGGCGCCTGCAAACACATCTATCTACCCCATCAACGATATCAGGCGCCACCCCAATCCATTCCTTAAATCCCTCACGCGTTGTCCAGTTCTGTCATCATCCACAACCTTTCTTCTATATAAACCACTACTACTTCATCAGAAATGAGAGGTTCCACCCCCAGAACACAACACTCCAAATCACTCATTCTCAATACAAAAATCTTACGTACGCTCTCCACTCTTCGTTCTCTTCATTTCTCCATTCACCATCCACACCTTCGCAACACTGTATTATTATTACGTCCAACCTTTGACTGACATATTACCAGTTAATATGTCAGGCTAAGGTGGATTTACTCCGGGGAAGGTTTAATTATGGTTTGTTTAGTTATGTAATCTATATTTCTACCGGTTAAAATAAATACAGTTTGTTACGATTAAAGCTTATCTCTCACCTTTTTAATAAATTTCATGAATTTATTAAAATGCTTTACGAAGTCTATTTTGATCAGATCAGTGACCAATAGACAGGTTAATTAAGCCGTAAATCTGGAGAAAGCTTATTATGATTTAATAAGTTAGTATTTTCAGACGCAAATATAATTCCTCGCACTTAATTCCGTTTACATGTGTTTTGCTCGAATCTAGAATAGACCGAGCATTTTCTGGTAAACTAGTCTTTCGAGTCTATGATTTAGTCTTTAAAATAATAACAGGAATTTTGCCAAACTATTATAATTAACCGGTAGAGATAGCATAATTAATCAGATTATATAAACCTGAACCCGGAGTTCCGTTTAATTTATCTTCTACTCAGTTAATTTTATCTGCTATTTTACTTTTAAAAAACAAGTCAATTAATTCCCCCCTTTTAGTGACAAGCTTAGGTACTATATTATTTCGCTATAAGTCCCACGGTTTGACCCCGGCAGCTTCTGTCTTACCTTTTACTGCGACCGGGTTTTATTTGCAGCCCGATGGATATTTGAGTTGTTAATTTCTTTCTCAATTGTTTTAAGTACACCAGTTCCAACCACTCACAATATACAGTCTGCAAAATGGTGCCGTTGCCAAGGACTTGATTTATTCTAGTCCCTAAGCCCGGATAATTCACTTGCTATATTATAATATTCTGTTTATATTATTTTGTTGTTTGTTGTTTAATTTCTACTGACTTCTGTTATTTAATTATTCCAGCAATTTAAATATCGCATTAATTACTGTTATATATTTTCCAGTCATTTACTTTACTGTCATTTACTTTCCAGTTATTTAAATTTCCATTGTCCTTTAAATTTCAGTAAACTAATTCCTAACATTTAAATTTCTGTCATTTAAATTCTGTAACTAACTTTTAACATTTAAATTCTGTCAACTAACTACTAACATTTAAATTTTGTCATTTAAATTCGGTCCACTAACTCCTAACATTTAACTTTCTGTCATTTAAATTCCAGTTCTTTATTTTATTGTCATTTAAATTACTGTCATTTAAATTCCCTTGTCATTTAAATTTCTGCTATTTCATTCTGTCCTTTTCTTTATTTTATTTTACTGTTTTTATTTACTTAATCTGCACTTATTTTTAATTTCTTTTTGTTTATTTATTTTCGGTTAATATACTAAAAAAAGTAGTTCTTAATTTCCGAATTATTTCTGTTTAACTGTTTAATTCTCCCCTCCCTACTTCTTTCCATTTTTATTTATTTTATCACATCACGAGTTTCTTTTTCTGTTTTGAGTGGTGAATGCCTTTTACCAGGACACACAGCCTCCCGGAAAATATTAATAATCACACGGTTGGTTACATCCCAGAGATCGAGAGAACCTTTCTGCGCACTCTAAGGTAGAACCGAACTCGACAAAACATAACCACCACAGTGATAGAATCTAACCCGGAAGCTGACATGGCATTTTCACCAGCGACAATTCGAAACATTAACAGGCCGTCTAATCTAGGACAACAGCCTGCCATCATCCTTCCTCACCTTACCCCATCCGAATACGATGAGTGGCAAAAGCTAAAGCCATATCATCAGATCCGATGTGTAAAGGAGTTGGGCATGTTTGATGGCTCCAGTCCTGACGAAGCTCTGTTACATGTTACCAAGTTCTTGCAGCATGCCAACAGTCTAACTGCGACCGACGCAGTACTCCAGTACGCGGGACTGTCATTATTCCCTCACAGCCTGACGGGAAATGCGAGCAAATGGTATCACAGCCTGACACCAAGTACCATTGGTACTTGGGATGAAATGGCCACCAAGTTCTACGACAAATTCCTGCCCCCGAGCCGAACGTTGGAAATGATTGCTGAAATATACAATTTCAAGCAGCCAGGGTCGGAAAACATCTGTGAAACTTGGGACCGTTTCAAAGGACTACTACTCACTTGTCCTCACCATGGTCTCACGAAAGAGCAAGTATCACAATTGTTCTACAAAGGTTTGATTGGTTCGTGCAAAACAATGGTACTATCCTCTTTGGGTGCTGACATTTTGAAAAAGCCCGGAGCACAATTTTTTAATGGCATAGAGTCTCTCTATGAAGAGATCAGAGACTGGGCCACAGGTGGTTCAAGAGGCGGCACTCCAGGTTTATACCATGTTGGGGAAAGTGACAACAAGTTCGACCAGCTGATGAAAAGTCATGACCAACTCATGGAGAGCAATGCTCAGCAGGCAACAAAAGTAAGTACTCTACAGAAAGTGGTTGAGCAGATGGCTATGAACTCCTACCCCCAACAAGCAAAGTCGATGACCTCTCGAGCATCTACAATCCCTCCAGGCTATGCTCCTTTATCCCGATCATCCCCTGATATTTCTTGTACGCAATGTGGTGGGCCTCATGATTATGAACAATGCCCCCAACTACAAGAATTAAAAGCAGCAGAGGAGGCAAACTATATTGGCAACAATTCAGGGTACAAGCAACACAACATGCAACCCAATCTTCGCTACTCAAACACCGACAATATCCAAAACCCACAAACACTACAACCATCTCAAAATTATAGACCTCAGTCCAATTTTCAAGGAAGCCAAAGGCAATATCAGCAACAACCTTATGGCAATGATGCTTCTTCGAGTCGACCCACTCAACCTCCTTTGAATCCTGAATCTGAAATGTCTCAAATGCAAGAGATGTTTAAGGCAATGATGGGTAAGTCCCGAGACACACAAGAGGAGGTCGCAGCCCTGCGCAAAGACCAAAAAAGCCTTGCAATCTCAGATTCAACTACTCCTTACCCAATAAAGGCCACCTGGTCAATTTCCTTCACAAACCAATCCAAATCCAAAAGAGTATGCAAACGTAATTTATGTAGTGGACCAGCCCATCACACTAGCTCAAAGGGAGCAACAACCCGAGAGTGAAATGGTCCATGAAGTGGAACAGCGGGCTGAGAAAGAATACCTCGACTTTACTGAGGATTTGAGTTACTCTATGTCACCACCCCCGTTCGAACCTGAGCAAACGACATCAAACCTTCTGCTTGAGCTTCAAGACAAGCCATCAGAGGACAGCTTATACCTCAACTTCATGGAGTATCCTCCCTCTGAAGTCAATTACCGTTATTTTCCCTCCTTCTCTGTGCTATACCCAGAAAATGAGGATAGTTACATCCTCAAAAATAAAGAGGAGGAAATGCTCGCCCCCGCCAGGACATCCAAACAAAACGCTACAATCAACTTCGAGGAGCCACCTCCCTCTGAAGTTGAATTCAATCAGGGCACTTCCTATGAGCCTCTCCAAAAAGATGAGGATATATACATCCTCAAATTTGAGGAGGAGGAGCCATCCAACTTTGATCCTCGCACCAAGGGTCATCCATTGAAAAATCTGGGCCCTTCTCCAAAGAAAAAAAATGCCCGCCCAACCCACCCATTGACGCCCAATTCCACCTTCATTTCGATCTAGGGGAGGAAATTTACATCCTCGACTCTGAGCAAGCACCACACTATCACCTTGCCTCTGATAAGTGTAAAATATATATACTTTTAACAGTATATTTGATTTAATATTCATAATGAATTAGCTTATATTTCACACTTATCTTATAGTTTTTCAACTATATATATTTTGATGCGAACAAATATATTTTATACGAAAAATGCAGGAAAACTATTGGATTTACATTAAAGATTACAACACAACAAATAATGACATATGTATACATACATATATACATGCACGTGAATATGTATATGGGATGAGCATATACCCAAGCTGGTACGAGGTAGACATATATAGAGGCGCAAACATTAGAAAAGAATGGGCCAATTCGAGCCTGTTGCTCGTTTAACACGGGCCGACAATGACAGAAACAAAAGGGGCATATTACAACAGAATAACATATTAATTTAACCCATGCTATTTGCGGGTGAGACACGCTGGACAAGATCGATCGCACTATCAATATTTTCTCCATCTTCATTCACGGGAGACCAACATCTATATACCCGATCTTCTGGATCCTAACAGGGGGTTGTGGCCTCCATTCACCACCGCACCACACCACCGCCATCTCATCACTTCACCACCGCCCCGATCTTCATTCACGCCGCACCACTGTCGTCTTGACCATTCACCATCACCAGACGACCATCCTCCTCGACGACCTTCATCGCCTCCATCAATCCATCCCCATCGACACACACCACATCTTCATCGACTCACCACACTCGCCATCCATCTCCAATACCCGCCATCACCTTTCATCTTCACCCAACACCACTCACGCCATCCTCATCATCGCCCCGCATCGACACCACTGCACCGCCAAACCAACCTCACATCAAACTCACCACGACATCGACGTACTGCACCATCATCATCCTACAATGAAACTCGCATCCACCGACACCACCTACATCATCGATCTTCACCGTCGCCGCAGGGATCGGGCTCCATTCACGTCATCTGTTAATCTCCATCGCCATGACCAACGAACCCCCGTAGCCATCCATCGATTTCTCCTCTCCATTCATCGTCGACACACCCTCATCCACGACACACGTTCACCATAAATTCATCATCCATCACGCAATCTTCATCGACACCACTGCTCCACATCACCCTCGTAAGTTCGTCGGCATCGTTATCTTCGAACACTCGCATCACATTCACCGACCGTCGCCACGCCTCACTTCGCCATCCATCTTCACCAACCTTCATCTTTCTCTTCATCATTTACACCACCGCCGTCTCCACCGATTCACCACCGCCTACCTCGACAGCCATTCACGCGAGAGGAGACTCTCATCTCACCAGACCACCTTCACTAACCTTCATCCTCCATCTGCCCTTCTTCGCTTTCCATTCACGACCGACAGATCACGCACCGGTCTTCACCATCATCTCGGCGTTGTTATTCGTCGTCGGAGGTATGAAAGAGAAGAACGAGGCAAGGCAGAGGAGTTAATCGGTGAATCGCGCGAAGGAAAACAGAGGGCGAGAAATCGACTGGCGAGTACGTGGGGGAAAACGACAAGACTGAATCAAAAAGAAAGGGAACCGGTTTGGGTAGGACCGAAACAGAAGAGAAAGAACCGGACCAGAACTAAAATAAAAGCGGTTACACTAAACACAACTCATTATATTGTTACATGTTACATTCTTAGACATTTGATATTTGTTCTAATGTTTAATTGTGTTTTTGAAACAATGTGTGAGTAGTATATTTTTAGTTTCCCGAGTTGGGAAGTGATCCTAATTCTTGATGATTATGTGTTATTAATTTTCCGTACAACTTTATTATTATAGTTAGTTTGATTCCTGTTCTTAATATGTTTTAGTTATCTGGCCAATAATCAGAACAATTCTTGTAGTTTTCTAATCAACATGCGAGAGCTGAGATAGTTAACTAGACATAGGAAGTCGAACCTGATTAATGATGAGAAGCGTGATCCCGCCTATAGGTTAATCGGACTCCAATAGAAACTGTACTTTATGCGATTAATTGTGTCCGGATTAGAGCATTAGTCTGCTGCTAGTTCTTGCAATTAATTAGGGTTCGTTAGACTTAACCGTTGACGAATTAATTAAAGTTTCTGAGTTAATTATAAGGGAAAACTTAATAATAAAATCTGACGAATTAGGTGAGCAGAACAACTTGGGGAGCGTCTTTTAATTATTATATTTTTAATCCATTATTTGTTTTATTTACTTGTTTGTTTTATTCCTTTATTTACTTTATTTATTTTATTTGCTTTATTATTTTATGTTAGTTTGTTGAGTCATTTATTTTTATTTTTATTAAATTAATTAAAACCCGAAAAAGTGATATTTCCTGTTTTTCTTAGTTTAGTTTCTCAGTTAGTAAATAAATTGTCAGTTAATTGAACGAGGTCCCTGAGATCGACAACCCACTTAATCACTATACCGCAAAACGATAGGTACACTGCCAAGGTAGAAGTAGTCACATATTTCTGCTAACAAGTTTTTGGCGCCGTTGCCGGGGACCTCTGGCACGGTTAATTGACATATTTATTTATTTAATTGAGTTTTTTTTTATTTCAGTTTTTTATTTACTTTATTATATTATTTCAATTTCACTTTGTCGTGCTGTAACTCATTTCATTTCTGTACGCACTTTCCGATTATGTTAACTTCCTAATTCATTATCTTTTCATTATTATTATTATTATTATTTTCCTTTTCGTTTTTCTCTTTGTATTATTTTTATTCAATTTTGATTCGTTAATTTTTATGAGTTGATTTTTGCTAAGCATAGTTGTACGCGTTATTTAGAATTAGTTGCTAAGCATAGTGTGGAGGGTGATTTTTCGGTATGAGGGGGGGTCTATCTAAATATGGTCTGACTGAAAAGTCGAGACCCTAGGAAAATGCCATTCTGTGGAGGGTGAAAACCCGTTATTCTGGCATCCCTCAAATACCTACTAAATCGTCCGTCTTTCCCATAAAGCATAAAGGGGAGTGCAAGTGTGCACTACACCCGCTCTCGATGGGCTCCACGCGGACTTATGCCTCTATAAGGCGGAGTTGACTAGAGTCGCCACCTAGTTTGACCTAAGAACTAGGAAGGAAGAGAAGGGTGGGTTCTAAGAAACCGTTGGTTGACTCTGAGATTGTTCCCTATGGATAGGACTTATCTGGTCATGTCAGAGATTCCATTGTGGGTTCGTACTGGGTTACACCCCTCAGAAGTGGCAGCGACCACGACTTCAGATTGGTGCCCGAGGAAACCTCGGTCTCCAACTGTCAGGATTGTCTTCTTTCAAAACCTTATTAAAGAGATTCATTTAAAAGCCAAGGATAGGATTAGGACAGGAGGAAAGGATACGAGTGAATGAGGGGAGTTTTCCTGCCAAGCTAGCACCAAGAAAAAGGATTGATGAATTCGAATAAGTATAGAATGAAGGATTGGGAAAAGTATGAGGTTGAGTGAATATACAAGACTTGGAGTATGACGGTTTGAAGTTTGTGGGAACCGAAGAAGGTTTGAGTGTTTTGGGAGACATAAGAGTCACCTCAGAAGGGGAAAAGGGTTTTTGTTTGGAATGGGGTCGCACCCTAGATGGGCTGCCTACGTACTCAACTCCCTGTTGAGATCAGACCTTACGTAGTTCAGGCTTTTGGAGATGTTTGAAGTTTCAAGGAGTTTGAGATTTATGACGTTTGAAATTATTTGGGATTGACATGAGGTTGAATTGAATTGAAAATGAAAAGAATTTTTAATTGAATTGGATTGAAATTGAGATTGAATCTAAATTGGAATTGGATTGAATTTGATTGAATTGGATTGAAATCGGACTTGAATTTGAATTTGATTCGGAATTGAAATTGAAGTTGAATTGGATTTGCAACTAAATCAGGATCGAATTGAGGTAATGGGCCGTATTTGGGCCTTAGATGGATCGGGTTTGGGCCTTGAAAAAATGGGCCAGCTTGGGCTTTGGAAATGGACCGGGTTAGGCCTTAGAATGTGGACTGAAAACTGTTTTTGTTTGTGATTGGGCTGAAAATTATTTTGTGCTGATTTGGGCCTTGAAATGTGGGCTCAAAAATGTTTTGGGGCTGGATTGGCCTTTTGGACTGATTTGGGCCTTGAAATGGGTTTGGGCCTTGATGTGGGTTTGGGCCTCGAAATGGGCTTGAGCCTTGAAATGTATTTGGGCCTTGATGTGGGTTTGGGCCACTTGGCGTTGTTAGTTTTGGAACTTTGATGGGCTTTGGAAAATTTGGGAAGAAACGATGAATCAAATTGAGATGAATTTGTGAGGAAGTGTTTTATTAATACATATTATAATAAGATGTGGTTTGGGTCTAGGGATTACCCAGTTTATTAGGTGGGACCAGGCTCACCTAAAATCTTAGGTGTTCACCCTCTATCCTAAGGTGGACCTAAGGACAATAACTAAGGCTTAAGACATCAATAAGCAATGAGCAAGGGGCATAAATCAAAAGCAGCAACGCAAATATCTCACATAGGGTCCAAACATTGGAGAAGCAAAATGAAGTGTAAAGTTATGTACAAAAATTTGGTGATTGAACACCAGCAAAAATCCTACAATATTTCAAAGATTTCCCAAGCTCAAATCCATATGTAGAAAGGGTATTAAACCAAGCACTAGAAGAACATAACAAAAACCAGCTAGAGATAACATGCTAAAATTGTTCACATGCAGAGAATGAATTAAATTACGCAAATAAATAAATTCAAAGACAACCAAAAGTAAGAACAATGAACAAATTACAAATTAATACAAACATAGATAACAATCTTAATTAAAGAGCTGCTATGGGGGTCGCATCGACGCCGCCTCACTCGAGCTGAAGGGGATCCGAAGAGATACACCAACCGTTTTTCACGTTCGAAGGGAGAGCCCGGTAGTCCAAGCCAAGGTCCATCTCCTTAGTCCCAAGCAGTTTTCCATTCCATAAGCATTATGTACATGTCAAAGAACACATCCAATAGAGACAAAGCGCATTAGTCAAAGAACGGGAGAGGGTTGGGGTGTGTGCAATGGGATCATACGGCCCCTCTCAATGGGAGGAAAGGGGGCAATCTAATCATCTCCCACACCCCAACCGAGAATATAGAAAAGAGTTTCAAGCTGCCAACAAATGCTAAGGATTGTAAGATAAGTCAAGCATCGGGGTTGCTACTCAAATTAATTCATCATCTTAGATTATGACTCAAACCGAAGTGTAGTATCAAAGAGGTGAAGTTGTGAGTCATGTGGGATCATACCTAGAAGGATTTATATCATTTCCCTCTAGATTGATAGGATTAATAAGGACATCCGGCCGATGCATGAATTATCTAAACAATTATAGCATAGGGCAACTATAACCCAATTGTTCTTATCTAAGCGTGTACGGGACAAGTTATTTGCTAGTATCAAATCAATTTCCAAACCCAATCGATGCGCAAGGGGCAATTAAACATCAAATGATCGAATTGTAGTAAAAGTTTGAATGATAGAATTTCCAAACCCAATAAGGAAACAGTAAGCCCAAACGCATCAGCGTAGCCCAAGGTCATTCCAGGACAAGCAAGTCCACCACGTGCGCCAACCTCAATCCAGTGTACCTCGGTCATAATAGAAAAACCAAAGTGTGAGAAGCACGAAAAAGGTCCAGGTAATAGCACCACAACCAACATGATTTTAACCGAAAGAAATGCGCAAGGTGCCAATTGTCAATGCCACCATGGTAGTACAGCTGAATCGTAGTAAAGAGAAGCTACACATGGATTTTCCAAACCCAATGGGTAATCATGAAGTCCAAAACCCAACAGCACGGTCATCTTGCAAAGTTCAAGACCAATCCCAAACCGAGGAAGTTCGCATTCAGGACATTACAATCGATATAAATGAACCTCGATTAGACAAATCCCAACAAGGCATCAGAAATGAAGTTAGTGGGGTTATATTTGACCCTCAGAGTAATTTGAAATACCGACTTAAACGCAGCACAGCAATAATGCCATCATAGCGGTAATTCCAACAGAAGTAAGTTCAGGTGGTTCTTAAATCATCAAGACCGAACTAATCACAAACAAATGTCAGACCAAATCTGGAATCAAGTCAAGACATCGGTCTTGAACCTTAAAAACGAGCTCTAGTACAAATCTCAAACCGTAACAGAATCGGTCAGCCCACACGAGAATCAGACATTACAAAGGCCGACAAATTCATCAATAAACACCGGATAAGCTGGCAGATATCCACTTACACGGGCCAAGGTTTAACAACCCCACAATGATTTAAGCGAAAGCCATCACAGGAGTTTTCCGTTCCCAGCTATACAATGCACAAATGAGAAAGCGAATAGGGTCATTCTCAGTGCAAGCACGCATTATCGAGCAATTATTCAGATCTAAACTCAAAGGCAGAGTTAACAAGGATAAGCCAGCAGTGGTAAATGTAACCAAAGTAGCAGTCGGGTTTCGTCGGCGGAAGGCTAAAGAGAATAAACCATACAAATCAACTTCACGATGAACTGGTATGAGCCGCCAGTAATATTTCATCGATTTTTTTTAGAAAATCAACCAATATGAAGAGTAGATTATCAAAATGCAGTTCAAAACCAAAATGAGCAGGAGTTAATCGATAGAAAGTGTTTCAACACGTTGGGTCTTGTAGCGATCGAAAAGCAAACACAAAAGGGGAAGAAATAACCGCACGTATAATGGGGTGAGGTGGTCCTTTCGTCTCAGAGCAACAGAACACAGCGCTGCTAGGGGTGGTCACATCTGGTGCGGTTGTCGTTGGCGGAGCTGGTCGTTCGAACTGCAGCGACGTTAACTCCCAAGGCTGGACAGGAGTAGTCGCCTGCTAAATGTGAACCGAAAAGAAAAATAAGATGATTCTAATAAATGGAGGCACAATCGGGCAGGGATCTAGGGTTGTTTGATTGTTTTTTGTGGTAGCTATGGTTTTCCTGTTGAAGAAGAAAAATGCCGATGAAGAAGGGAATGAGGATTGAGAGCTAGAGGCCGCCACTGATCAAGAGATCGCATGAAGGGTGAATGTGAGACCGAAGAAGATCGGTCGAGGAGGTTGGTGGCGGTGATTTTGCTGCTAGATTAGGTCGATTTTCAGACATCGAGCACCAAACAGTTGAAGTTTGCTGGTATTTTTTTTTTTGAAGATGAGGAACCGATGAAGGAGGATGGGTGAAGGCGATGGGAGGTTTCATTCGTAGAAGAACGAAAGAGGAGAAGTGGAGGCGCTGGCTTTTGGTAGAGAATGGAGGCGCTGCGATAGAGAGGGAATTAGAAACGGGATCCGGGGATGATGCAGAGAAGATTTTCGAGTTTTTGCCGATAGGAGTCCCCGGGAGAGAGCCGTGGAGCAAGGCTGGGTGAAGCCGAAGGACCCGACAGGGAAGATGGTGGTGCTGGGTTTTTCTTGGGAAGGGAATGGAGCGGGTCGAGAAGAAATTGACAGAGGAGTATGGGGTTGGCCGTTCTTTCCAAAAGCATGCCGTGTGGGCTAATCGATACTGGAGTGGAGCGGTGGACCGACAAACAACAACCAAAAAAAGAAGAGAAATAAAAAAAAAGAAGAGAAATAACAAGTAAATGAAAACAAGTTCTGCCCATATATGGGTTCGAACTCGAGACCTCCAAGCATTCCCTCCTATGCCTTACCCGGCTGAACTGTGATAGGACTTAGTACATAAAGACAACGACCAAAATAAAAGCTATGTCGTGAGCTAAAATAAATTTAAAACGCTCCACCCCCTTGCCAGGGATCGAATCCGCAACCAATTGATTGCATGGCGAATATCTTGACCAACTACACTGGGTAGAATTTCAGTATATTCATGGGAGAGATAATACAAAACCTCTAAATCCGACTGGATAACTTTGTTTTTTTTTTCAAGAGCTACGAGCCCAAAAGGAAATATATGCAATAAGAAGAGATGATTAATCTAACGCATGAAATTATGGAATCTAAATAATAAGATAAGTAAATAAAACAAGATGGATGGGTATAAAACCGGATTATTGTTTGAAAATTCATTTTTTGGAAAATCGTGTTTTTATGAAATGCTTTGAAAAAGGTTATAAAATGACGGTTTTGTTATGGCACGCACGCTAATATGTTTTTGAAAAAGAAAGGCGACGACCCCTCTCATTTTACTTATTATTTCAGAATTTGATTTATGGGGTGAGAATTTTTGGTGTCTACAGATGGCTCCCCTTGATTCAATTTTGCAAACCCTTGCAGAATTGGATCAAGGTTGACGGGGCGCCAAAAATTCTCACTGCGGTGTATGAGGTGCTTTGGGATGCGACCGTGAGTGTATGAAGGCGATTGAAAGTACGAGGACTTATGACGTGCCTCTGTTAGACCTCTTGACATCTAACCCTAGGACTTATGACGAGCCTAGGATACTAACAATCCGATTTGGTTTAGGGTGCACGAGGGCTTAGGAGTGCCTCAACTGGACCTCTTGATATCCAGTCCTAGGGCTTATGACGGGCCTAGAATGCGATTGAAACTACCATACTAGTAGCGTAATAGCTGCCTAGTGGAGGAAAATGTGGGACCGTACTAGTAGCGTAATAGCTGCCTAGGAGGTGGATGTGAAACGATTTCGCACTAGTAGCGTAATGGCTTGCCTAGCGGAGGAAAAGTGGTGGGACCATACTAGTAGCGTAATAGCTGCCTAGCAGGCGGATGTGAAACGATCTCGCACTAGTAGCGTAATAGCTTGCCTAGTGGAGGAAGATGTGGGACCGTACTAGTAGCGTAATAGCTGCCTAGCAGGCGGATGTGAAACGATCTCGCACTAGTAGCGTAATAGCTTGCCTAGTGGAGGAAGATGTGGTGGGACCGTACTAGTAGCGTAATAGCTGCCTAGCAGGCGGATGTGAAACGATCTCGCACTAGTAGCGTAATAGCTTGCCTAGTGGAGGAAGATGTGGGACCGTACTAGTAGCGTAATAGCTGCCTAGCAGACGGATGTGAAACGATCTCGCACTAGTAGCGTAATAGCTTGCCTAGTGGAGGAAGATGTGGGACCGTACTAGTAGCGTAATAGCTGCCTAGCAGGCGGATGTGAAACGATCTCGTACTAGTAGCGTAATAGCTTGCCTAGTGGAGGAAGATGTGGGACCGTACTAGTAGCGTAATAGCTGCCTAGCAGGCGGATGTGAAACGATCTCGCAATAGTAGCGTAATAGCCTGCCTAGTGGAGGAAATGTGGGACCGTACTAGTAGCGTAATAGCTGCCTAGCAGGCGGATGTGAAACGATCTCGCACTAGTAGCGTAATAGCTGCCTAGTGGAGGAAATGTGGGACCGTACTAGTAGCGTAATAGCTGCCTAGCAGGGGATGTTAAACGATTCGCACTAGTAGCGTAATAGCTTGCCTAGTGGAGGAAAATGTGGGACCAGTACTAGTAGCGTAATAGCTGCCTAGCAGGTTGTGAGTATTTGATTGTGAACGAACTTCGTGGGTACATGCAAATGATCTGCGATGTAAGGTGTTCAAGAATAAATGTATTAATTGAATCAAACTCCCTGTTTGTGCACGAGGGCTTAGGAGTGCCTCAACTGGACCTCTTGATATCCAGTCCTAGGGCTTATGACGGGCCTAGAATGCGATTGAAGGTACGAGGACTTAGAAGTGCCTATAATACTTTAACGGAGTTGTACGAGACTCGCTGCTTTGAGTGGTTGATTTGAGGATGATTCTGGTAGTGGACTGGTCCGGGATTGGATGCTTTCGGTTATTTTTGTGAGGGATGTGATAGTCGGATGTTTTTATCCATCTGGCCCTTGACTTTGTCAGTGTGGGACTTGTGTTTTTGTTTTGCTTTGACAGCCTCGCCCAATGTGCGTTGTAGTCTCGGGATTTTGGTAGGACTTTTGGCTCCAGAGTTTCGAGATGGCTCCGGTATGGCTCATGAGTTCTTTTTTTTTGTTTTGTGATTTTGTGGTCGGTCTTTTGAATGGATGTTTGTTTTTTTTTTTGTGAATGAGTGACTCTGGGAACTCAATGATTTTGATATGATCGTATGGCTCCGATATGATCAGATGGCTCCGGTGTAGTCGGATGGCTCTGGATTATGTTGATGGCTCCGGTGTGCACTGATGGCTTCAGATTACGTTGATGGCTCCGGTGCGGTCAGCTGGCTCCGGTTTGATCTGTGACCCCCTTGTGAGCAATAACTCTAGGGTGGTTGATGGGTTTTGCTTTGGTTTAGATTTTGAGTCGAATGGTGGGTCGTCGTGATAGGCGGATTTTGATGTGTTCGGATGTGGTGGATAATTTTTGTTGATGAATGGTTTTGGCGTGGCTCCGGGATGGCTCCGGGAAAGGCTACGATACGACTCCATTTGATGATAGTGGTGAACAAAAAGGGAATTTTCTTTTGAGGTGGTCGCACCCTGGGCGGGCTGCCTACGTACTCAATTCCGTATTGAGATCAGACCTGACGTAGTTCGACATTATGTAGGCAAGGCCCTGGTGATGAAATAGCTCTGACGTGAATTTGAGGTAGCTCCCGTATTGTTCTCGGACTGTTAGGGTGCCCCCTGTGTAGTTCCAAGGATGGTTTCAATGTCGGACGATGGCTCCCGCATGGCTCCAGTTTGGTTCTGGATATGGTGTTGATGAGGCTCAAGCATGACGCTGGATGGCTCCGGGGTAGCTCTAGGGATGGTCTCAATGTTTTGAGGATGGCTCCCGCATGGCTCCAGGTTGGTTCAGGGTATGGTGTTGATGAGGCTCGAGCATGACGATGGATGCCTCCAGAATTGTCTTCGGACGGCCTCGGATGACTTTAGTTTGATTCGAGGTAGCTTGAGGATAGCCCAGTATGGCTCCAGCTTGACTTCTTTTGATAGGAACTCTTACTTCAACCGCAACAACTGTGATCTACTTTCAGCGAGACTAGGCAAAGTTCTTACCAATAAGATGTTGATGATGGAGTGCTTATGATGCATGTAAGTATTAGATGCTAGATGCGATGCAAAATGCATATGCAATTTTTGGAGAGAAGGTATGATCCTATCTCTATTAATATAAGGTTTACGAATATAAGACATCTTTGGTCCGATCTTGAGTGATTGTTGAACTGGAATGTGTGAATCACTATCCTCTCATGGAGGGATGCGGGTCAGTCTCTCGTGAGTATAGCTGTGTGTGCTAATGGTGTAATGATACTCTTGATGCTCAGAGCAGTATTTTCCTGAGAATTTCTTTTTTGAGGTTATGAACTTTCCGTTCCTCACAAATTCCTCTCCTGCAATGGGGTAGGCTGATTATGATTTGGTGCTCATACTGAGATTCACTCGCACTCAGAACACCTTGTAGTGTAAGGTCACACTCATTCGCTCATGGTCCCTTTGGTATGCCGGGACATGTTGATAACAAGTACGAAGCTTATGATTCATGTTTCAGATCTGGTACTTTCAGTTAACAGTCATCAACTTATGAGTCGGAGGTCTTTTATTGGGTTGTAGCGGGGTTGTGAGGTGTGATGTGTGTCACATGGGACTGCGGGATTTATTTGGGAATTGTGGAACTTTTGCGCAATAGAGGGTATGTTTCGCCTTTGCCATGGGTGGAATGATTAGACGGGTTTTGATGACCTTTTTATTGATTTCTACAGGACATCATTGGTCCTTTGGATTTGGTTTTCTCCTTCTTGTCTCTTCTGATGTATGGTTTGGACATCCTTCTCATTTTTGTGTTTTTTGAAATCGCGTTGGTCTCATCAACTTTCTTAAGCATTTTTCTTTGCTTTGTATTTTGGCTTTCAGCTTTGGAGTTGCATTGACTCATCGATCTTCTTGAACATTTTCAGTGTTCTCTTTTGGTGTTTGGCTTTGGAGTTGCATTGACTCACTGATTTCTTCAAACATTTCATTCGCTGTTTTCGTGAAAGATGGTGGGGAGACCATGGCTCCGGCTCTTTCAAAATCCTCTACTGCAAGGGCAAGTAAGTATAAGGGGGGTGGCATGTTGTGGAGTTTCTTTTTTGAAGAAAGAGTTTTTCATGAAAGGTTCAGCGGGGCTCACTAAGGGATTATGTATAGGGCAGTCAAAGCTTTTTGGTTTTGTGGAGATTTTTATTCCTAAATGCCTCGTCATTCTCATTAGTCAATGATTGTTTTCTTACTATTCTCAAATCTTTGCATGAATCACAGTTCGTATCCTGTTTATCGACATTGATCTCACTATGTATTGTGCCTCTCCATGTGCTGAAGGAAGGCACATGTCGCTCGTGGTTTTACCTCGATTGGCTCTCTCTACTCTCCCTCATCGCTCGGTGGACTGTCCAATACCCTCATTCAGAATTCAAGGGAAAATACCGCTCTTCACACACTACTCACTTGGTCTGTGGTGCTGATTTTAATTAGACCCTTGTGTTCATTGATGGGTCGAGAGTTTAGCGGCTCACGCGCTCTATTCAAACAATCAATCAAGATTTTCGCCAAAGACGTCGTTTCGATACGGGAGTATGCAAGTGCAACGATCTACCATGCAATGTATTGTGGTAATATGGAACTACTACATATAGGATGCATGAAATGCTGAAAATAGTGAATGAAAATGGTTGGATGAATGTTTTTTTTTTTGGATGCAATGCATGAATGGCAAGGTTGTGACTAGTCTCGCTTGAGTCGAATTCAGCTCACAGTTCATGAAGCTCATCCCATCATCGTTGGCCCAGAAGGTGGTCGACTTATCGGGGTAGTGACTCTCAAGTGAGGCCGGATTGGTGATTGGTTTTTGGATTTTGGATTTTAGGGAGTGACAACTCACGCATGGTAGCCCCACGATATGGAAACGACTGCACCCTTCTTCTTATTCTCTTTTTTTTCTCTTTTTTTTTTAATCATTCTAGTCACCAGTGCCCATGGTGATTCTAGATTTGGAAAAGGCTCGAACTCCCCGGTGTTCTCCGCTATCCCTCTGAAGATTAGTTTGGAGGTTGAGATATTGGGACGAAGGCTGGTGTGTGGCAAGTGACAACAAGACATGTGAGTGCGTGATGCTCATGAGTGTGGACGAGATTCATGTATTGCTGATGATTTTGGACCGACTGTAAGTGCATGTGACCTTTTTGTCATGAATGCAATGCATGTTTTTTTGTTTTGTGCTCGGTTGTATTTGTTGACATTGTTTATGTAGGGGATGCCTCCTGTAGATACCGTGAGTTTTCACCCCATAAAGCAGAGTTGATGAATGATATATAGATGTGAGGGGTCGTCCCTTATTCGTTCTTCCTATTATACGTGCATGCCAAAAGAAACCAATTTTAGAAAACAATTTTTAAAACACGTGTTTTCCAAGTGGTGGATTTTCTCAATATAAATTTTGACGCTCGGTCATTCGCAAATAAAATAGGGAGCGGGAAACCCTATACACATTGATCTAAATAAATTCAGAGGGGATGTGTAAACCTATACATGTAATCTATTCAGAAATAGACAAGAGAGAAAAGAATGCTAGGGGAAAACCTATACATCAATTCTAAAAGTCATTAAATGGGGAGTTTTGAGCTAAACTTTCTTTGAACTCTTCTGGTCCGTCTTCGGGCTTCTGGCTGACTGGCCACACTCAAGCTCCTGGCTGCTCGCTCGTCTTCAGGCTCTTGACCGGCTGCTCGCTCGTCTTCGGGCTCTTGCAGTGAAGCGGTACTATGATCAAACAAAACGGGCTGGTGTTCCTCTGATTTTCAACAGTTTGAACTTGAATAGTCGTCGCTGATCTTCATACTGCTTGACTCGGGTTGGTGCACCTCTGATTTTCGGCTCAAACTGTTGTTGTCGACCTGCATGCGCTCCACTTGCTCCAACAAGGAAAATGAGGGGCGTTCTTCTAAGAAAGGAAAGGTGAATGATCGAGCACAAAAATCGTTGAGAAAAATCCACCACTTTTGTGAAAACACGAAATGACTAGTACGCTCCACGGTAATGGCCGCTGCTCTTGAAGGTGGGATGAACCTCAAAAATAGCGGGTCACAACATGGGGACTTAATCATTTATTTTGAAATATGTTTGTGAAAAGCAACTTGAAAAAGTGTTTTCAAAACAATTTTGAAAGAATGTTGGTGAAATAAACTTTTTAAAAGAGAATTGACAAATTTTAAAAACCCCATTTATGAGTAAATGTTTTGTGGAACTTTAAATTAAACGAGCTCGTAAAACAGCTTTTAGGGACATGCAAACGAGAATTCCGAACATTTTAAAACGGATTGGTCTGAAAAAGTGGTTTGCACACATGCATAACATAAAGCAAATCGTGGCTATATTTGATGTGGAGCTGTAAGTGTTAATGTTGGGATAATCACTTTCCAGGTCAATTATGACTCCGTCTCACCGGGGGAACCGTCGTCCCTTCACTGTCATCTCTCGGGGTTTTTTCTCTGCTATGCCCCTTGCGGGGCACGTTATCAAGAAAGTCCGGAGTGCTTAAGTTCGAAAGGTCAGGACACCCGAGATGATAAGGAAACATACGCCACGGCCAGTGATGATCCGACAACACCCCACTTTTCGGGAAACTCGGAGAAGTACTGCATGGGAACGGGTCTCTCGTCACCTGCACGGTCAGGTGTGTCTAAAGTCCAAATTATTCACTGACTACGTTGTGCCATGTATGGGTATCCGGTAAATACGGGATCCTCTATGGACGTATAGCGTGACATTGGGCTTTAGAGACACATGTGGTGCAGAGGAACAATGGAGAACTGAGCCCATGCAACCTTCAGGGTAAGGCAAAAGGGCGGTCAGACAGGCGGCATACAAGGGGGTGACTTCCATAAACCCGTCTTAGACACCGGACCAGGTAGCTGGACACTGAAGGCTCAAAGTTCACTATATGCTGGCATCGACTCGGATAATGGAGGATGATTTTGGATCATGAGCTCAAGGCGCCGGTCAGAAACCTTACCGCCTCGTGGGTTTGTTCACTCATAAAGTGACCCTAGCTCCTGGGGAATCAACCGTGGACCGGTTGGGGATCCCGTGACATCGTGGGTAAATCGGGTGACACAGAGGAATGCATGTCCTAAGCTACCCACCCCATGCACCCCACAATTGTAACATAAATATGAAAGCAGTAAATGAAACGAATGAAGTTAGCACCGACCTATTTGCTAAGGGTTTTATCTTGAGATTAGTTATTCCAAATTGGTTGTTATTAACCTAAAGGGAAGTTAGCTTCATTCAGTCCTAAATGTCTCTTTCTAATCGTGAGCTATTTATTAACCCAATTGTTGCAAAGCTTGCTGTGGATCTAATAAATCCTATCTGTCCTCATCAGATAGACAATCTAAGTGTGGAATAGAGTAATCCTATAGGCTTTGAAGTGAATCTAATGAAGGTTTTGAAAGAAGTGGCGAAAAGCCCGACAATTTTGAATGGAGTTCAGTCTTCCTTGAGTTTGAGAAAAACTTACTCAAGTTTTCCCCAGCAGAGTCGCCATTCTGTGGAGGGTGATTTTTCAGTATGAGGGGGGGGTCTATCTAAATATGGTCTGACTGAAAAGTCGAGACCCTAGGAAAATGCCATTCTGTGGAGGGTGAAAACCCGTTATTCTGGCATCCCTCAAATACCTACTAAATCGTCCGTCTTTCCCAGAAAGCATAAAGGGGAGTGCAAGTGTGCACTACACCCGCTCTCGATGGGCTCCACGCGGACTTATGCCTCTATAAGGCGGAGTTGACTAGAGTCGCCACCTAGTTTGACCTAAGAACTAGGAAGGAAGAGAAGGGTGGGTTCTAAGAAACCGTTGGTTGACTCTGAGATTGTTCCCTATGGATAGGACTTATCTGGTCATGTCAGAGATTCCATTGTGGGTTCGTACTGGGTTACACCCCTCAGAAGTGGCAGCGACCACGACTTCAGATTGGTGCCCGAGGAAACCTCGGTCTCCAACTGTCAGGATTGTCTTCTTTCAAAACCTTATTAAAGAGATTCATTTAAAAGCCAAGGATAGGATTAGGACAGGAGGAAAGGATACGAGTGAATGAGGGGAGTTTTCCTGCCAAGCTAGCACCAAGAAAAAGGATTGATGAATTCGAATAAGTATAGAATGAAGGATTGGGAAAAGTATGAGGTTGAGTGAATATACAAGACTTGGAGTATGACGGTTTGAAGTTTGTGGGAACCGAAGAAGGTTTGAGTGTTTTGGGAGACATAAGAGTCACCTCAGAAGGGGAAAAGGGTTTTTGTTTGGAATGGGGTCGCACCCTAGATGGGCTGCCTACGTACTCAACTCCCTGTTGAGATCAGACCTTACGTAGTTCAGGCTTTTGGAGATGTTTGAAGTTTCAAGGAGTTTGAGATTTATGACGTTTGAAATTATTTGGGATTGACATGAGGTTGAATTGAATTGAAAATGAAAAGAATTTTTAATTGAATTGGATTGAAATTGAGATTGAATCTAAATTGGAATTGGATTGAATTTGATTGAATTGGATTGAAATCGGACTTGAATTTGAATTTGATTCGGAATTGAAATTGAAGTTGAATTGGATTTGCAACTAAATCAGGATCGAATTGAGGTAATGGGCCGTATTGGGGCCTTAGATGGATCGGGTTTGGGCCTTGAAAAAATGGGCCAGCTTGGGCTTTGGAAATGGACCGGGTTAGGCCTTAGAATGTGGACTGAAAACTGTTTTTGTTTGTGATTGGGCTGAAAATTATTTTGTGCTGATTTGGGCCTTGAAATGTGGGCTCAAAAATGTTTTGGGGCTGGATTGGCCTTTTGGACTGATTTGGGCCTTGAAATGGGTTTGGGCCTTGATGTGGGTTTGGGCCTCGAAATGGGCTTGAGCCTTGAAATGTATTTGAGCCTTGATGTGGGTTTGGGCCTTGTTCGAGTTGTTTTGAACTTTGATGGGCTTTGGAAAATTTGGGAAGAAACGATGAATCAAATTGAGATGAATTTTGAGGAAGTGTTTTTATTAATACATATTATAATAAGATGTGGTTTGGGTCTAGGGATTACCCAGTTTATTAGGTGGGACCATGGCTCACCTAAATCTTAGGGTTCACCCTCTATCCTAAGGCTTGGACCTAAGGACAATAACTAAGGCTTAAGACATCAATAAGCAATTAGCAAGGGGCATAAATCACATAGCAGCAACGCAAATATCTCACATAGGGTCCAAACATTGGAGAAGCAAAATGAAGTGTAAACGTTATGTACAAAAATTTGGTGATTGAACACCAGCAAAAATCCTACAATATTTCAAATTAATTTCCAAGCTCAAATCCATATGTAGAAAGGGTAAACCAAGCACTAGAATAACATAACAAAACCAGCTAGAGATAACATGCTAAAATTGTTCACATGCAGAGAATGAATTAAATTACGCAAATAAATAAATCCAAAGACAACCAAAAGTAAGAACAATGAACAAATTACAAATTAATACAAACATAGATAACAATCTTAATTAAAGAGCTGCTATGGGGGGTCGCATCGACGCCGCCTCACTCGAGCTGAAGGGGATCCGAAGAGATACACCAACCGTTTTTCACGTTCGAAGGGAGAGCCCCGGTAGTCCAAGCCAAGGTCCATCTCCTTAGTCCCCGAGCAGTTTTCCATTCCATAAGCATTATGTACATGTCAAAGAACACATCCAATAGAGACAAAGCGCATTAGTCAAAGAACGGAAGAGGGTTGGGGTGTGTGCAATGGGATCATACGGCCCCTCTCAATGGGAGGAAAGGGGGCAATCTAATCATCTCCCACACCCCAACCGAGAACATAGAAAAGAGTTTCAAGCTGCCAACAAATGCTAAGGATTGTAAGATAAGTCAAGCATCGGGGTTGCTACTCAAATTAATTCATCATCTTAGATTATGACTCAAACCGAAGTGTAGTATCAAAGAGGTGAAGTTGTGAGTCATGTGGGATCATACCTAGAAGGATTTATATCATTTCCCTCTAGATTGATAGGATTAATAAGGACATCCGGCCGATGCATGAATTATCTAAACAATTATAGCATAGGGCAACTATAACCCAATTCATGTTCTTATCTAAGCGTGTACGGGACAAGTTATTTGCTAGTATCAAATCAATTTCCAAACCCAATCGATGCGCAAGGGGCAATTAAACATCAAATGATCGAATTGTAGTAAAAGTTTGAATGATAGAATTTCCAAACCCAATAAGGAAACAGTAAGCCCAAACGCATCAGCGTAGCCCAAGGTCATTCCAGGCCAAGCAAGTCCACCACGTGCGCCAACCTCAATCCAGTGTACCTCGGTCATAATAGAAAAACCAAAGTGTGAGAAGCACGAAAAAGGTCCAGGTAATAGCACCACAACCAACATGATTTTAACCGAAAGAAATGCACAAGGTGCCAAGTGTCAATGCCACCATGGTAGTACAGCTGAATCGTAGTAAAGAGAAGCTACAAATGGATTTTCCAAACCCAATGGGTAATCATGAAGTCCAAAACCCAACAGCACGGTCATCTTGCAAAGTTGAAGACCAATCCCAAACCGAGGAAGTTCGCATTCAGGACATTTCAATTCCCAACAAGGCATCAGAAATGAAGTTAGTGGGGTTATATTTGACCCTCAGAGTAATTTGAAATACCGACTTAAACGCAGCACAGCAATAATGCCATCATAGCGGTAATTCCAACAGAAGCAAGTTCAGGTGGTTCTTAAATCATCAAGACCGAACTAATCACAAACAAATGTCAGACCAAATCTGGAATCAAGTCCAGACATCGGTCTTGAACCTTAAAAACGAGCTCCAGTACAAATCTCAAACCGTAACAGAATCGGTCAGCCCACACGAGAATCAGACATTACAAAGGCCGACAAATTCATCAATAAACACCGGATAAGCTGGCAGATATCCACTTACACGGGCCAAGGTTTAACAACCCCACAATGATTTAAGCGAAAGCCATCACAGGAGTTTTCCGTTCCCAGCTATACAATGCGCAAATGAGAAAGCGAATAGGGTCATTCTCAGTGCAAGCACGCATTATCGAGCAATTATTCAGATCTAAACTCAAAGGCAGAGTTAACAAGGATAAGCCAGCAGTGGTAAATGTAACCAAAGTAGCAGTCGGGTTTCGTCGGCGGAAGGCTAAAGAGAATAAACCATACAAATCAACTTCACGATGAACTGGTATGAGCCGCCAGTAATATTTCATCGAATTTTTTTTAGAAAATCAACCAATATGAAGAGTAGATTATCAAAATGCAGTTCAAAACCAAAATGAGCAGGAGTTAATCGATAGAAAGTGTTTCAACACGTTGGGTCTTGTAGCGATCGAAAAGCAAACACAAAAGGGGAAGAAATAACCGCACGTATAATGGGGTGAGGTGGTCCTTTCGTCTCAGAGCAACAGAACACAACGCTACTAGGGATGGTCACATCTGGTGCGGTTGTCGTTGGCGGAGCTGGTCGTTCGAACTGCAGCGACGTTAACTCCCAAGGCCGGACAGGAGTAGTCGCCTGCTAAATGTGAACCGAAAAGAAAAATAAGATGATTCTAATAAATGGAGGCACAATCGGGCAGGGATCTAGGGTTGTTCGATTGTTTTTTGTGGTAGCTATGGTTTTCCTGTTGAAAAAGAAAAATGCCGATGGAGAAGGGAATGAGGATTGAGAGCTAGAGGCCGCCACTGATCAAGAGATCGCAGGAAGGGTGAATGTGAGACCGAAGAAGATCGGTCGAGGAGGTTGGTGGCGGTGATTTTGCTGCTAGATTAGGTCGATTTTCAGACATCGAGCACCAAACAGTTGAAGTTTGCTGGTATTTTTTTTTTTTTGAAGATGAGGAACCGATGAAGGAGGATGGGTGAAGGCGATGGGAGGTTTCATTCGTAGAAGAACGACAGAGGAGAAGTGGAGGCGCTGGCTTTTGGTAGAGAATGGAGGCGCTGCGATAGAGAGGGAATTAGAAACGGGATCCGGGGATGATGCAGAGAAGATTTTCGAGTTTTTGCCGATGGGAGTCCCCGGGAGAGAGCCGTGGAGCAAGGCTGGGTGAAGCCGAAGGACCCGACAGGGAAGATGGTGGTGCTGGGTTTTTCTTGGGAAGGGAATGGAGCGGGTCGAGAAGAAATTGACAGAGGAGTATGGGGTTGGCCGTTCTTTCCAAAAGCATGCCGTGTGGGCTAATCGAGACTGGAGTGGAGCGGTGGACCGACAAACAACAACCAAAAAAAGAAGAGAAATAACAAGTAAATAAAAACAAGTTCTGCCAATATATGGGTTCGAACTCGAGACCTCCAAGCATTCCCTCCTATGCCTTACCCGGCTGAACTGTGATAGGACTTAGTACATAAAGACAACGACCAAAACAAAAGCTATGTCGTGAGCTAAAATAAATTTAAAACGCTCCACCCCCTTGCCAGGGATCGAATCCGCAACCAATTGATTGCATGGCGAGTATCTTGACCAACTACACTGGGTAGAATTTCAGTATATTCATGGGAGAGATAATACAAAACCTCTAAATCCGACTGGATAACTTTGTTTTTTTTTCAAGAGCTACGAGCCCAAAAGGAAATATATGCAATAAGAAGAGATGATTAATCTAACGCATGAAATTATGGAATCTAAATAATAAGATAAGTAAATAAAACAAGATGGATGGGTTTAAAACCGGATTATTGTTTGAAAATTCATTTTTTGGAAAATCGTGTTTTTATGAAATGCTTTGAAAAAGGTTATAAAATGACGGTTTCGTTATGGCATGCACGCTAATATGTTTTTGAAAAAGAAAGGCGACGACCCCTCTCATTTTACTTATTATTTCAGAATTTGATTTATGTGGTGAGAATTTTTGGTGTCTACACATAGTTGTACGTGTTAATTTTTATGAGTTGATTGGTGAACAAGTCTTTGCTTTCGAATTGAGATTTTTATAGTTAAACTTTGTTTTACTGTTATTTGGAATTTGATTGAATTAGGAGAAGATAATAGTTGTACGCGTTGCTTTAATTTTTTACGATCTATTACTCTTCAGAATTTGAGTGTTATCTTATATTTTAATAATAGTTTCATTCGATTTCAATTTTGATTCCTTTTTGGGTAGTTTAAGTACTTAAGTTTCTGGTGCTATTGAGTACAGTTTGAAAGTAATCATTACGCTTTAGTTTTGTTTTCGAATACTTAATTCTTTCTCTTCATTTTTTCCCAATTGTGTTTACTTCAGTCGTAATTGATTACATGTTCCGTTTATGTCCTACCTGACTTGATTGCTTGATGTATTATTTGGACTAGACTTTACTTTTTCATACTTTGTCAGGTAATTAGTTTAATTTTTTTTTCCTGTTATTTTATTCTTTCATTTTTGTTTAACAAATTTTGTTCGCTTTAGGTTTTTGTGTACGGTCAGTTTATTTGATTCGTTTCTTTTAACTAGTCTTGATTAGGATTTAAAGTAGTTATTAGTTAGGATTAGTTTTAAGTTTCAACAGTTCGATCGTGTGACTTGTTAGAAGTAGTAACATCTGTTTGTTGAATATATATTCGATTTAGTTGGTTTAGATCGTGATTTGCTTTACATAGTTTTTTTTTTTTTTTTTTTTTTGTTTAATTTATTTTGTTTTAGTTTAATTACTTTATATTTGTGTTAGGATTCATTTACTCATTTACCCCTTCCTCTTATTTTTCCCTTTCATTAATTGTCTATTAGCCGTTGCTTAATATCTTGCTAATCACTTATGTACCGTTAAGCAACGGCATAATCCCTCTGTATAAACTCTACTGTTTGGGTCTTTCCCTAAGTGAATACACAGATTACAATTTCTCTTTGTTTTCGTCTTCTCCCGACTCTCTTCGCCTCTCTCTCTCAATCTCGCATTCCCTTGCTCGATCCATCGCTCATTCTCTCGATTCTTCTTCGCCTCCTCTAACATGGTATTAGAGCGGTGACGGTCTCTCACCATCGCCGCTATGTCGATGTAGCCTAGCGAAGAAGAAGATGAGTCTTCTGAGGATGAGGAAGAGTACCGAAGAAGAAGATCTCTCCGCTAACAAGAAGAAAAATAGAAGACGCTTTGAATCTGTTCCACTTTTTGTTTCGAACTCGGAAACTCCTGGGGCGCAACTTACTACCGTCAAGTTCGATGGCAAGAAAGGCTTTCAAAATTGGAAGAAAAAGGTGGAAATCGCTCTGTTAGCCAAAAACAAAATCAAGCTAGTGGACGGCACCTTGAGGAAATCCAAGATTCCAAAGAACCGACGCAACGCCTGGGATAGGTCCGACGGCCTGGTAAGATCTTGGATCCTCGCTTCTATTGAAACCATAATTGGTGATAGCCTAGTTTCTTGCTCAACTTCGCATGATATGTGGAAGCGCCTCATCAGAAGGTTTGATCAAGTTGACGGTACGAAACTTTTTGAGCTTAATCGCGATTTATCTAGGCTTGAACAAGGAGAATCTAGTGTTGCTGAATATTTCACCAAACTTACGAGTCTGTGGGATGATATCTCTGCTATGTCAAACATTACTTCTTGTGTTTGTGGCTATAGTGAAAAAATTGCGAAACAATCTGAGAATCAAAAATTATTTCAATTTCTGCTGGGATTACGTGAGGAATTTGTGAATGTTAGGGGCAATCTCCTCATGAAGAAGCCTCTTCCGAGTCTTGATTCGGCCTATGCGATAATACTCCAAGAGGAGAGGCAACAAATCAATGGGAGAAGCTCTAGAGAAACTCTAGATGTCTCGTTCGCAAACAACACCAGTAAAGCGGGAAGTAAGTATGGCAAAGCTAAAAGAGATAAGGACGGAACCAGCAAGAAGAATTCCTTACTTTGTTCACACTGCGGCAAAACCGGTCATCTGAAGACAGGATGTTTTGAGCTATGCGGATTCCCAGACTGGTGGAAAGGTCCAAATAATAATGTTTCTGTCAATTTTGCTGATAAAGAGGTGGAAGGTATCAAACGCCTGTCTGGCTTGAATATTGACAAGCTGAAAAAACTCTGCAGCCTTCTTTAGCAAACCGAAAGAATTCCTGAGAAAACTGCCTCAAGCAGCAATGTTTCTTTTATTCGAATTTTGCAGGTAATATCTTTCCTAAATGCAATAGTTCTTATCATAGACCTTTTAATCAACAATGGTTAATAGATTCTGGTGCTAGTGAACATCTCACCGGTAATCCTTTGTTGTTTAGCAATCAGAAACGTTTTTCCAGTATCCGTCATGTTACCATGCCTAATGGACAGGTTGAAACCATCAATACAATGGGGTCTGTTCAATTGACTGATAATTTCTGTCTTGAAAATGTGCTTCATGTTCCCAGTTTCAAGCTATCTCCTGCTTCTGTCTGCAGATTAACTCAGCAAAATAAGTGCATTGTTTACTTTGATTCTAACTTTTGCTATTTGCAGGACCTTACCTGGAAGAGTAAGCGGAGGATTGGGTATCAACTTGACGGTTTATATTTTTTAGATGCTGATCTGTTGCATAATTCTTTTAGTAGTTGTAATGATTCTTGTTCTGCTTCTAGTAATACATGTAGTGCGAATCTTTTGAGATGGCATAGGAGAATGGGACATCCCCCTGTAGAGAAAATTATTCGGATGGGTATCATTGATAAACATGATCTTTCTGATAAGTTTGTTTGTGATGTTTGCTTTAGAGCTAAAGGTCACCGATTATCTTTCTCTCATTCTAAGAATAAATCCAAACATTGTTTTGATCTCATTCACATTGATACTTGGGGTCCTTGCACTACTAGTAATCATGATGGTTGTCGATATTTCCTCACTATTGTAGATGATGCTAGTAGGTGTACTTGGGTTATTCTTATGAAGTCTAAATCTGATGCTTCCCAACATATACAGAATTTTATTAACATGGTTGAACGGTAATTCAACAAACTTGTTAAATTGTGCGCTCCGATAATGCATATGAGTTGGGAACATCCAAAGTTTTACAAGATTTTTTTCATAAAAAAGGCATCATTCATCAAACCTCTTGTATGTATACCCCTCAACAAAACGGAATTGTCGAAAGAAAGCATCGGTATTTGCTTGAGCCAGCTTGTGCTTTATTTTTTCAATCCGGTCTTGATATTACTTATTTGGGTGAAAGCATTCTTATGGCTACCTTCCTTATCAATAGATTGCCATCATCTACATTAAATGGATTGTCTCCTTATTAGTGCTTGTATGGGTCTCCTCCTAATTTGAACAATGTTAAAACCTTTGGGTCTTTAGTATACCACACAGGACCAACTATCCACAAGACAAAATTTGATGACAGAGGGCATCGTGGCGTTTATCTTGGGCCAGGCATTTGTAAAAAAGGCCATCGGATTCTTCTTATTAAGGAAAACAAGGTTATAACAAGTAGGGACGTAACCTTCTTTGAAGGCATTTTTCCTTTGCAGGACCAACCTACAAGAAGGACCCAGTCGATGAGTCCAATTTTTCTCCCTTTCCTATTATCATCGATGATGACCAAGATGACCGACCAAGCCCACGATCCATCAAGTCCAAATCTGACGTCACTTCTCCCGATGTTTCTGAGTCCTACGGTATTTCTGATAATGCCACCACGCGTCAAACGTCGGAGCCCAATCCAACAGATACCAGAAACACAATTTCTGGTACCTCGGAGCCCAATCCAATAAACATAGGCGACATCCCCAATGTTCAAGATGACGATCAGGACAATCCAGATATTCCCAGCTTCGACAACGCTCAGCCCAACGTTCAGCCTAATACTACTTCTGACGATCTGGAGGACACAAATATTCCTGTTGGGCCGGAAAACTCTCGGCGATCGACAAGAAGGAAACAGATGCCCAGCAAGTTAGCAGATTATAAATGCTACCAAGCCGGTCTTGAAGCTTTCACTCAAATTCATTCAACCCGCCTTGAACAACACAAATCCAATCTCTTACCCCAATTAAACTCCATTACCGATTTTACCCCTTCTCGCATTATATGCTCCCATGTCCGAAATCAATGTCCTCTTGAGCCATCTTCCTACCAAGAAGCCATGCAGCATCCCGAATGGAGAGCCGCTATGGATTCCGAACTCCAAGCCCTTGAGGAGAATAACACTTGGAACCTTGTCAAACTCCCAAAAGGGAAAAGATGCATCACATGTCGATGGGTGTATCGCACTAAACACAAAGCCGATGGGACCATTGAACGACACAAAGCCAGATTGGTTGTGCGCGGGTTTACACAAAGAGAAGGAGAAGATTTTCATGAAACATTCTATCCCATTGTCAAAATGACCACTATTCGGGTCTTAGTGAGTGTCGCCATAAAACAACAATGGAAAATCCATCAACTAGACATCAATAATGCTTTTATCCATGGCGACCTTCACGAAGAAATCTACATGAAGAATCCCGATGGCTTAACCACAACAACCAACGGCTTAGTGTGCAAATTTCAAAAATCCTTACACGGTTTAAAGCAAGCTTCTCGTCAATGGTATGCTAAGCTTTCTTCTACTCTCACTAACCTTGGCTTTGTTCTTTCAGATAACGATCACTCTCTCTTCAAGTGGAAACAAGATACTTCCATCCTCTTCCTTGGCGTCTATGTCGACGACATCATCTTATGTGGAAATGATGATGCCAAGATTCTTCAAGTCAAAGAAATTCTTCATCAATCCTTCAAGATCAAAGATTTGGGCGCTCTTACCTTCTTTCTTGGGCTTGAGTTTCACCATACTTCTGACGGAGTCGGCATCACATAAACCAAATTTACTTCCGATCTCATCAGAGACTACGACATCACATCCAAGCGCTCAATTGCCAGTCTTCTTGTTCTTGGCACCAAGCTTCAACTTCAAGATGGCACCCCTCTACCTGATGCTACCAAGTATCGCCGTCTCATTGGAAAATTAAACTACCTCATCAACAACTGTCCTGACATCAATTTCAGCGTCCAACTTTTAAGTCAGTTCAATTAACATCCCTGCCAACACCATTGGGATGCTACCATACACGTTCTCCAATACATTAAAGGGACGCTCGGCTACGACATTTTCTTAAATAACAACATTGATTATTCTTTATCAGCATATTGTGATTCTGATTGGGCTTCATGCCCCATTTCTCGCAGGTCCGTGAGTGGATATTACATTCTTTTCGGAGGATCATCTATCTCTTGGAAATCCAAGAAGCAAGCTTCCATTTCTCTCTCCTCCACCGAAGCCGAATACTGTGCCCTTCGACGCGTCACAACGGAATTGGCTTGGCTTTCCCGTCTCCTCAACGAACTCGACATCGACAACATCACTCCCATATCTGTGAAATGTGAAACAAATCGGCCGTCTATATTGCTTGAAACCCCGTTCTTCACGAACGAACCAAGCACATTGAAATAGACGTCCATTATGTTCGTGATCAGATTAAGGCGGGGCTCATAGATGTCGTCCACATCTCCAACCAGTACCAAAAGGCCGACATGCTTACTAAGGCTTTAGCAGGGAAAAATTATCGTCAGCAATTAATGACCATGGGCATGCTCAACACTTCAAACCTAGCAAAAACCTCTTTTTCCTAGGTTTGAGGGGGGGGGGTGTTAGGATTCATTTACTCATTTACCCCTTCCTCTTATTTTTCCCTTTCATTAATTGTCTATTAGCCGTTGCTTAATATCTTGCTAATCACTTCTGTACCGTTAAGAAACGGCATAATCCCTCTGTATAAACTCTACTGTTTGGGTCTTTCCCTAAGTGAATACACAGATTACAATTTCTCTTTGTTTCGTCTTCTCCCGACTCTCTTCGCCTCTCTCTCTCAATCTCACATTCCCTTGCTCGATCCATCGCTCATTCTCTCAATTCTTCTTCGCCTCCTCTAACAATTTGTTTACGATTTAGTTTAGTTCTAATTTGTTTACGGTTTGCTTTTATTGCGTTCAATTAGTTTTTGTTAGGTTTATTTCAATTAGGATCTGTTTCTTTAATTCTGATTTAGAGTTTGGTTTGATTATTTTAGTTTCAATTTTCGGTGGTCTAATTTTATTTATATATTTTTAGTTAATTCTATTATTTTATTTTCGTTTATATTTTTTGTTTATATTTTAATTTTTGTTTATTAATTTGTTATTTATTTTATCAATTTTCTTTTATTTACATTTTGTTCATTACTATCTAGTTAGTTTTGTTTTTGTTTCTTTTCTAGTTCTATTTTACTTGTTCTTTTTTGTTTTGTTTTTATAGGCTAATTTCTTATGATGGAAAGCGGTAAAGATGAGGTGAAAAGATTGTTGATTGAATTGGAATGGACGCGCATGCAAGAGGAGATGTCCTCTTATCAGAGGTTGGTCAAGGATTATCAACCACCTCAACAGTCAAATCGAAAGCGGTATTGGTGGGAAGTCGAGCAGGCTAATGCACAGTACAAAGAAGAACAGTTGGGATATTGCTATTTCAATCAGAACAAACAGCAATCTACCCAGTGGGCAGACGAATTCCTCCCAAGTCATGATGAGCCACTAGAAGAGATTCCAGTGGTGACTCCAAGGAAGGAAGATCGATTCGTTCCAGATACTTTTGAGGCTATGAGTTATGTTGAAGAGATGGAGGAACTAATCAGGAGTGTGTTATCTGAAGAAGAGGTGGAGCAAATATTTAACAATTTGTGTTCCCCTCCCTCTCCATCCCCAACACAAGATGAGCAACTAGAGTTTGAAGATATGTTGTCTGCACTTACCTGCGAGCCAGTAGAAGCTCCAGTTACGATCGAGTTCATTGAAGATGAAGAAATTACAGCTTCTACCACAATTGTCTGCAAAAATGAAGCCTCCATGCAGCCTCACCAACCGGCAGAGGATACCTATCTTCTTGAATCTGAGGAGAAAACACCGTTACCACCAAGTCATCAGCAACTCCCACCTTGCCTTAACCAGCCTCACCAAAAGGAGGAGGACATTTATGTCCTTGAATTTGAGCAAGCAGACCCATTCACACCTGGTCTTCTGATTGAACTACGTTACCGGCATTATCTCCTCAAACATCATGTTGTGTGGAGTATTCATTTTCCTATTTTATTTGCTAACGTAATGTTTTGTTTTGATCCAGGTGGTCTGCTTTTAATTACTGCCTATTTTGTTTTCCTGGCAAAGCTGTTGTTTACTTTTATTTTTGATCCAGGATAACGAAGTAGGAGTCTAGCCAAAGACTATAAAGATGGGCAGCTTGCTGGGAGGCAACCCAGTGGTTAAATTTATGTTTAGTTTTAGTTTTTGTTTTCTGGTTTATTTTTGTTTTTTTTCTTTTATTTAGAAGTGAAAATGGTGCATGTGCTTTAATGCAACACTTTCAGCGTTTTTGTGGTAGTTGTGAGTATGTGCAGGTGAAACTTTTTATGGTGTTTGATGTACCCCCAAGGCTGGACACTTGCATGAACGCAAGTGTGAGGAAGGCTACTACTGAAATACCCCGAACTTAAATATGGTGATTATATTATTCTAATATAGTATTTAAGGGCCTAAAAGTGCCTAAGTAATTTTTGGTAAAGAAAATAAATCCAAGGGAAATGAGAAAAACGCTTAGAAAGCGGAAAACGCTAAAACGAGCGTTAAATAACCATAGGAGGTACGAGACCTCGGTTATAGTATCGTAAGGATTCCTAAGGCTTATTTATGCCTAACGAGTATACGGGAACGATTCCCGAAGAAAACGGATCCGAATAATGTATTAAAACGCTAATAGAGCTTTAGCGCACGTTTTTCGAGGAAACCCGAAAACGTAATTTTAAGTGGTCGAACAGACCCGTAAAAATTATAAATCATTAAATAACAATTATTAAGCCTTTATGGAAGCTTAATAACCAATAAAAAAATAAGGAAACGAGAAAATTCCGGAAAACGGGCCCGGTTAATGAATAGTACCTAAACCGGGTAAAATAACGAGCGTTTTCTGTAAAAGACGAAAAACTGCTCAAGCTTAACAGTATATTGGGGCCGGTTTTTATAGGGTATCAATACTCTCTCTCACACTCAATTAAATATTGCTCCCTCACACACACTAGAAGACAAGAAACAAAAGTAACAAAAAGTGAAAAGTAGCCCTCTCACTCCTCATTCTCACTTTCCCTCTTCTCTCTCCAATTCCTTTCCCTCTCTCACGGTGGAGTCCCCTTCTCTGCAGCACTCCCTTCTTATTCTCCCCCTTGTAGCCGATTTTGAGAAGCTCTCCCATGGCATCCATGGCTTCTCTTCATTCTTTCCCTTGCTCTACCTCCATGAGAGCTCCGAATGAAAAATAAAACACATATTCGAACTCCCCTCATCCTCCTCTTTAATTCCCTCTTTTCAAAATTCGAAAAGGATGAGTTTCATCTCCATGGGGTTTCCCCATTTGAAGAGGAAAACACACCATTGTGAAGCTTGGAGTCTCCTCTTCCTCCTAAGGTAAAAAGTTTCAAGAAAAATCCATTTTCCCTTCATTCTTTGTAGTGGCCGATTTTGCCCCTCTTGTAATGCCTTGCTCTCTCTTTGTTTGAGCTTGGTTCAACTCTCCAATGGTGGAGGAGCTCTTCTTTGTATTCAAGGCTTAAAAACCTCTCTTGAAACTCCAAGGTAAAACCCTAACTTGTAGTAATTTAAACCCTTCATTTAATTAATGGTGTTATAAGAGGTTAGAAGTTTAATTATGTTCTCTTTATGTAATTTGGGTGTTGGGATGGAGTTTGGTAACTCCATCCCCCACAAAATCGGTTTGAACAAGAAAAAGAGGAAGGAGGAGAAATGGAAAAGAAATGAAGGAATCAAAAAGCTCAAGGTAAGAGCTCCTTCCTAATGTAAATTTTATTGCATTAGAGTAATGGGAATGGGTAAAATATTTAATGAACCAAAACGTTGTACTAGTATTGAGAATTGTGAAGTTTGAGTATTTGTGAGTAAGTATGTGGATTGTAGGCCTTAGAGCCAAGTATAATTGTATATGTGTATGGGTATGGTGATTGATGGTATTGATGTATTAAGATTTCTTAGCATAGGTGCTGGTAGAACCCTTGGGGTTTGGCTAGAATAGGGATGAAACTGATGAGAGAAGATGTGTGTGGAGAAGTAAGAGTTATAGGTGAGCTATGGCAAAATTTTGGTAGGAATTGTGCATTAAGGAATGACTTGGTGAATGGGAGAACCAAGGTGTGTATTGGGGATGGTAGAGATGTTTAATGACCATTGGAATGGTAATTGTAGTATGAGAAATAAGAAGTGTAAAATCTGTAGCAAAGTGTATAAGAATACATTGGAGAGGTTAGGAGAATGTAATGTGCAAGAATTGGTAAAGGAATGTTGGAACTTGGGTATAGAAAGTGTATTGACTTGGAAATGGATTGGTATGGTAAGGAGAAGTATTTAGAATGCTAGGAATGGCATTGGTTGAGAAAATATTGGATGGGAGAATGGAATGGTAAAATCTGTAGCATAAGTGTAACAAAAACTGTTACAAGTGTTGGAAAAGAAGTGAGGAAATTGTGTAAGTGAATTGAAGGATTTAGTAATGGATTTGGTGGATGAATTAAGGTATATTAGGGGGCCTAAATGGCACTAAAGCATGTGGGATTACATGTAGGAAGATTGGGGAAGTAATGGGTAAAGAAGGGAACTGAAAACAGAATTTAGAACTGAAGTACTGGGCCGGACCGGACTTGCGACCGGACTTGCAAGTCCGGTCGGGCCAGAAAAATTTCCCGTCTGTAACCTACTGGAATGGACCGGACTTGCGACCGGACTTGCAAGTCCGGTCGGACCAGAAAAATTCCCCGGTGAAACCTTCTGGAATGGACCGGACTTGCGACCGGACTTGCAAGTCCGGTCGGCCAGAAGAATTTCCGTAACTTGAGCTACTGGAATGGACCGGACTTGCAAGGTCGGTCGCAAGTCCGGTCCAGTCAAAAAAAAAAATGTTTTAATTATATGATTATAGTAATCATATAAACATACATACATGCCTATATACATAGATGCATATGCATGTAGTAATACACCATTAATGAAGCAATAATGGTAAGAAAGTAAATAAATAAGTAAGGAAACAAGTTAAGGGAATTGTAAGTATAAGGACATTAATTACACCGGGATAACGGGGTAAGTAAGGGAGTAGTAAATGTTTGTATATTGTACGAGTATAGTATTAATGATAACGTTGAAAACATTATCAGTGGAACAAGTGTGAACCAAGGAACAAGGGAACACATGGTAAAGCTAACTCCGGTGAAAGGTATGATTTTCTCATGCCCCGTATGCTAACTGAGTTACGTTGACTTGTGTGCTGTATGCCGGCTAATCAAGACTAAAGCATGAAAACGGATTATTGCCTTCCTTTGCATGTCTTGCTGTATGTTGTATGAGCTAACCTTTCTTGAATTGAATGCGTGGCTTCAACTAGTGCGTAGATCGGCTCATAGATGAGTCTTGTTGTGTAGCGACTCGTAGTAAGAGTCTTGTTGTGAACTAATGGAATAATAGCAACGCACTAAGCTATCGAAACGATAAACGAAAACGTAACCCAATGAACTCACTAGAATGTGAGAGAGTGTACGGGAGTAATAACCTCCCGATAACGGTAGAAGAATCGTAACGAATAATCCACAAACAATAAGTAGTGGAAGTATATAAGTAACCCATATTAAAGGAATTATTCTTGGTGCAAAACATGAACCATGAGAGTAGTAAAGAATGACGAGGGATTCCCAAACCCCTTAATAATTAGTCGACCCATTATGAGAGGACCCGACTGATGTAAGTAATGTCCCGAACATGAGAGTATCCGATATGTTGGGGAAACCGTTAAACCTGAGGATACTAGACGGTAGTAATTCCCTAAGCCAGTGGAGGTTATCGAGAGAGATACTTCTAGGCTAATCCGTGAGATTGTATTTTACTCTGAGAGAAGAGTGTTGGGAATATGAGTAGTCCGGTAGAACGGACATTCGAGTACTTGAGGAGCTAAGCGTATAGCCCTCGTATTGTAGGTCCGGTGGCGAGTCTTTGTATGACTCCGTCCGGTGGCCCAAGTAATGAGTATTGAGTATCGTGTACGTATGAGTAAAGTATTGGGTATTGAGTAAGAAGCGAGTAGGAGTATGTAGCGAGTATCGACTATTGAGTATGTATGAGTAAGTATTGAGTACCGAGTATGTATAAGTAAGTAAGGAGCATCGAGTAATGAGTATGCATAAGTGTAATAACGAGTACGGAGTAAGAAACGTGTACGAGTAAAGTATCGAACATGGAGTGTTGAGTATGTAGGAGTAAGGAGTAGGTATGAGTGGAGTAGTGAATATCGAATATGGTACGAAGAGCAATGAATGAATAACAAATACGAATGGTTGACCATCGATTTGTCTTCCTTAGTAAGTATTGAAATTGTATGTGCATGTAAGTATTGTTGTTGTATTGTTGTAGCATGAGTATGTATGTAAGCATGTAAATGAACTCCATGTATATTCGACCCAAAATAGTCGATGTACCGCGGTTAGCACGCGGTATATGCGAAAGTCATATTCAGCGTAAGCTGACCCCTTCGGGGGACCGTTTTTAGTGTGCAGGTACTTGAAGCTGACCACCGTTCGAGAGAGTAGGACGGGGACTGCTATGTAAGCATGGGTAGTTGTATAGTAGGGATTTTCACTTGTATTGTACTGCGAATTTGGAAGTTAAACTGTATCGGTAATGTAAGGGTTGTAGTATACTCGGTATAGTGTTGTATTGGAGATGTATTGGAATTATGGTTGAGTATGCAAGTAAAGGTAATGTATTGTGTAGAGTACTCGGTATGTTCAATTCATCAGACCGGTAGTATGTAGTAGTGTAGCTAGCCTTGTTAGTCACGTGGGTGACTAGCGGCATTGTACACCCGCCGTTGAGTAGGTATTATCCGCTGCGAAGGTAAGTAATTGTACAGTAATGACGGTATTAGCGGTAGGGGTGTTACAAAAAGTGGTATCAGAGCGAAGTATCGCTCTGATGGATGAAATACCGAGTTTAGGAAAGTACCGAGTTAGGAAGTAGAGACTTAGGGCTATGGGTTGAGTGCTAGTGTGTAAGGACGCTAGATAGGAACCTCCAGTGTGACCTGGATACCTACAGTAACCATACCCGCCCTCCGCGTCCCCCGTTGTAAGTTGGGACAAGAACGCCAGAGAGATGGAAAGACCTCTCACACTCGGGTGACACCTGATCCGGCAGTTGCAAGTAAACCTTATTAGAAAAGAACCTGTCTTACGGAAGAGTCCAAGAGCTGGAAGTCCCGAAGACGGTTCCCGTTAAATGACAAGGACCGCACTTAATGGCGGAGGAATGAAGATCCTAAACACAAGGATGATGAAATTTATGGCACCATGGGGCGACATGCTTCGCAGTCGCGAGAACCATGTGTAGCCAGCAAGAAGAGAAGCACAGTCGTGCAATGAAGCAAGGAAAATGGAGTAACAAGCCGAGACAAGAGAGTCTACGGACCGTAATCTTTGATGATACCAACAACGGTATACAAACCGACTAAGGAATTAGTCGAGGTTGGATTAATACCAAACCTACATGCCAAGAGGCTGTAATAACCAAACAACATAGTTCAGATAGCTATGAAAGAAATCATAACACAGACACCTATAGGACCACAACATGGTTCCTAAGGACAAGCCAAGTCTCGTTAACCACACTGAAGGTGTGAGACACCCGGATGGACGACAATCATGTCAAGTATACTGAGAAGCGACTCAGGAAATCGATCACCAAGATCGAAAGATCAAAGAAAGATCTAATAAGACCACCAACTATGGATGGAAACGATGCCGTAACCGGTATACGTTAACTGAAAAACAACCTACCCGCGCACTTGCCTAGGGCAAGTGCAGCAACAACAGAACGGTTGGAATACTTTTACCAAACCGCAAATACTTACTACAGTACCGCTATGACGAATGGAGCAAATGCAGGATCACCAATCCTAAGGATGTTAAATAACGAACCCTCGGGAAGGCCTAACGGCCCGACCATTGTATTAAGGACGTACCAATCAGCAAGAAGCTGAACTTGGTCAAGACCACAAACATGGCAACGCCATGAAGAATTTCTTTAACACCGAACTGTTATTTCAAAACCACAAACCCTTCTTTAGAACTTGGATTTTTAAAACTGGATCGACGGAATTTCGGTGAGTATCATAGATGATACAAGAGGAGCTGGCAATAGAATACTTCACCTAGGCGTGTGACGAACACTACGAGTGTACCCAAATACGGGATGTGGGACAACCGCACTCCGAAGGAGCTTGCGGGCCTGACACATAGTTAGGTAAGTGGTAACGTGCCAAGACGGTACCCCACGTATGTATACATGTAGTGTACGAAACACGGGAAGTAGTCAACTCTGTTCTACGGACCATAAGTAAATTCAAAACAGAACAGTTAGATACCTCAAACGAGCAAAGGAAGCTCAGGTAAGCTTACAAGCTAAGGAGTCAAGAACCTAATACAGGAGGATGAGTAAAAGTTAAAAGTGCGAGGAGCACTAACAACTGAATAAAAGACATTGGATATATCTGGAATATATGAAAGTAAAGCATGATGACTGGAAAGAATACCCAATCTAAACACAGTAAGGCGAATGCCAAACACTAACACATCAGTGTTCAATGAACGGGATGGAATTCCCAGAACAACTACCACAAACACACAGGTTGATGTTATAAGGTACCAGAAATACCGTTCATCACCTGAAGGGATATCAAATCCGTTATAACACAAGGAAAAACACCAATGGTCTACCCTAAGAACGGGAGATGTTATAACCCTCAACGGATAACTCAGATCCAGAACCGCAAGGCAGGATAACAAACTGAACATACTCATAAACATCAATCAGATACAATAACATAATCAGTAATACCCAGGAGCAATCCATAAAGGGTATCAAGTCAACAAGGTTGAACGAAATATCGTGATAAGAACACCACAATTGGAATGAACATTCGGTTAGAACACCGAAGGGATCCCACTTGACAGGGGATACCCCAAATTAATTAACGGTATCAATCAATACCAGGATACAAAAGGGTCTCCAACAAATGGAAGCGTGATGCAACGATCTTATCATGGAGCCCAGTATCACCTCTAAGCCATTCTATGGCACACGGAGAAGTAACCACTTTAGAACGGCTTATGATGAGCAGAGCTCTAGGCGATATGGCTAGTACGCCATGAAACTGTTACAATACAGAGTTCAACGGTTACAAAACCAGTTGTGGACCATATGGAAAGTAGTCAAGGACGACACCAATAAAGTTCATTGACCAACAAGCAAGGATACCCCTCATAAATGTGAGACCGCAAGAGCGGTGAACATATGGATCCCAAGAAGGGGATACCATTGGTAACTGTCGGGGAATATATCCCTTTCAGAACTACTAATGTAGTCAAGCTTGAGCATACAGTTATTGCCAAGCAATGCGAATAAGCTCCAACAGCAATTGTTGGCGACCAAAGAATAACCGGTTATAAAACCAATGATGCTCAGAGAGCTCAGAAAAATGAAGGAATACCATATTCTGTAATTGCCAAATACATGGGGAACCATTGTATAAATGATAAAGGCGCATGAGCTGAAGCTAGCAACAGTGGATGCCATGTAAACCAATACTGTGGAATCAGTAAGAACATGGTGCGCAGCAGGCGACCAACGTATGTGAATAATCACCCAATACTATGGGGTTGTTAATACAAGATGGTAGACAGACCGGGCAACAAGCCAGGAGTCTACACCAAATGATGAAGCACCACCTGAAAGAGTAACGATCAGTCCTATTGCGACCTCATAAGAGACTTGCTGCCAAGAGTTTACGCCTCTGCACTCTGTAGGACTGAGTGTTTTGGTATTGCACTTGTGCAGTTAATGATCGAGTGGGATAGCTAGGAATATGAGGAAATGTAAATCGTGGTAAATCCTTCCTTTCACCAGTAAACATGGCATAAGCCAGTCAAGCAAAAGCTTAGAAACAAACCGTGCGGCCTAAGGCCAAAGAAGCACGAAGAGGGTGAAACGCATTAACAATCACAAGATGTGAATTCCACAGGAATAAAGGTGAAAGGAGACTTAAGAAAGTCACAAGGACCGACGCATCAAAAATGCAAGGTCATACAAGTAAAGAACATTTGTATTGAACCAGAGAAACTGGTATAGTTCAAAAGCTAATAACAATAGAGGAAGCACTACAACTAAGCAGTGACTTAACCTCAACCGACAATAAGTCGGAGGAACCAAGTGAAAGATCACTACAAACACAACAGTATGTATATAGATGGCCAGGGATCTGGTTATAAACCTAAGACTCATTGAGTTCACGCATGGTAAAAGAATACCTCGCGTGATAGAACAAACCTTATTCCCACAACAAGAGGGATAAAAAGGTGTTGCATAGCACATCTGAGATAACAAGAAGGGCGAATAACCCAAGTTATCAGGGTCGCGCAGCAGAAGCTAGTGGGCCCAAGATTCTAGACAAATACACCTAGAACCGAACCCGGTTAAGAGTTAAATAAACTCCGATGAAAATTCTTGATGCAAGGACTAACCGCTAATACGGTTAGGACCCATCGATCAAGGAACATTGTATAATAGACCGCATGGAAGCTGAACCACTCCATGACGGCTTAATGCCTTCGACCAATGTACAATGTTGACACATGGTAGATTACGTGGGCGTAATCCCTTTTAAGGGGGGTAGAGCGAAAACCGCGAAATGTATGTTTTACGTGATAAGTGCGTAAACTACAATGCGCATAGCGCAAAAGTATTTGTTTTAATGATTGATACTTATGTTACATAAAAATTTGTATTCACTCATTGTGTAATTGTGGTAAGTGGAGAAATGAGTATAGGAAAAGGAGTAGAGAAACTCCAGGGGAATGAGTACCCCGATTGGTAATAGTATGAGGAATGAGTATGTATGGGAAACTTGAGGAGTATAAATCTGTATGGAACCGATGTATGTAATGAGTATGAATCGGTGTACAACCGACATATTTTATGAGTATAAATTGGAGTATAGCAAATTAATGGGATGGTATACCCATGAATTTCTTAAGTATAGTAGTTGGAGAAGATGTAGTAATAATGGATGAAATGATTAGTAAGTAAGTAAGTGAATCATATGAATTGGAAAATGTATGTGTGTGATTATGAGTAGCAAGATTAAAAAGATAGAAAACGAAATAATGTTTGACGAGCTGTCTGTTTGTATTAAGGTGGGAAGTGGAACTTGATTTGCTAGCGATCAAGGGAAGCCGAACACAAATTGGGGTGGAAGGATAATTCAACACCAATGCTGATCACATTGTGGTTGAAGGACTCTGGAAGCTCCCTTAAGTGGTCACAACAATGACACTAGTAATAGGTATAATCATCATAAATGAATATTGGGAGATGTATGCAAGTTTTCAAAATGAATTTCCAAAACTAATTTGGTACAACGTTTTCCACAAACATGAGAATGAGGATCGGTTTAAAACCGCTCCCACGGGCGCTAGTGGATCTTCCATGCCTAGGCACGGGTATCCGGTCGAAACCATAGGAGGAGAAGCTAGTTTTGAGTCGGTGGGAGTGTTGATTAGTTTTGAAACCACTACACCGATGGTACGGTAACAGTGTGTGTTTTGAATTTTTCCAAAGGCACTGGGGCGGCGTAGTCCCGAGTAAGTATGAGTAAAGTATGAGTAAGTAAGTATGAGTAAGTGCCTGAGGATCTCTATATGTGCAAATGAATTTGATCGGAACCAAAGGACCGTGGCCAGAAAGCGTAAGTGTCCATTCTTCACGGCCGTGAACCAGAAGCGTAAGTGTTCAAACGTGACCGGTACCTGAGGGATCGCTTGACATGGGAGAATGGTACCTCATTATCTGCGGACGGACCCCATGGAGAGCACGTAACGTATATTTTGATTGTTATGCATGCAGTGACATGCTGTTTGGATGCGTAGTATGCATCGTGTCAGACATTTGGAGTTTACAATTATATTGTAGAGGTCATAACCTTAGCATAGAGTATTTGGTACGAGTAACAGTATAGATTCCCCAACTTTGAGGGCAAAAGTTCTTTAAGGGGGGTAGATTGAAAATACCCCGAACTTAAATATGGTGATTATATTATTCTAATATAGTATTTAAGGGCCTAAAAGTGCCTAAGTAATTTTTGGTAAAGAAAATAAATCCAAGGGAAATGAGAAAAACGCTTAGAACGTGGAAAACGCTAAAACGAGCGTTAAATAACCATAGGAGGTACGAGACCTCGGTTATAGTATCGTAAGGATTCCTAAGGCTTATTTATGCCTAACGAGTATACGGAACGATTCCCGAAGAAAACGGATCCGAATAATGTATTAAAACGCTAATAGAGCTTTAGCGCACGTTTTTCGAGGAAACCCGAAAACGTAATTTTAAGTGGTCGAACAGACCCGTAAAAATTATAAATCATTAAATAACAATTATTAAGCCTTTATGGAAGCTTAATAACCAATAAAAAATAAGGAAACGAGAAAATTCCGGAAAACGGGCCCGGTTAATGAATAGTACCTAAACCGGGTAAAATAACGAGCGTTTTCTGTAAAAGACGAAAAACTGCTCAAGCTTAACAGTATATTGGGGCCGGTTTTTATAGGGTATCAATACTCTCTCTCACACTCAATTAAATATTGCTCCTCCTCACACACACTAGAAGACAAGAAACAAAAGTAACAAAAGTGAAAAGTAGCCCTCTCACTCCTCATTCTCACTTTCCCTCTCTCTCTCTCCAATTCCTTTCCCTCTCTCACGGTGGAGTCCCCTTCTCTGCAGCACTCCCTTCTTATTCTCCCCCTTGTAGCCGATTTTGAGAAGCTCTCCCATGGCATCCATGGCTTCTCTTCATTCTTTCCCTTGCTCTACTCTACCATGAGAGCTCCGAATGAAAAATAAAACACATATTCGAACTCCCCTCATCCTCCTCTTTAATTCCCTCTTTTCAAAATTCGAAAAGGATGAGTTTCATCTCCATGGGGTTTTCCCCATTTGAAGAGGAAAACACACCATTGTGAAGCTTGGAGTCTCCTCTTCCTCCTAAGGTAAAAAGTTTCAAGAAAAATCCATTTTCCCTTCATTCTTTGTAGTGGCCGATTTTTCCCCTCTTGTAATGCCTTGCTCTCTCTTTGTTTGAGCTTGGTTCAACTCTCCAATGGTGGAGGAGCTCTTCTTTGTATTCAAGGCTTAAAAACCTCTCTTGAAACTCCAAGGTAAAACCCTAACTTGTAGTAATTTAAACCCTTCATTTAATTAATGGTGTTATAAGAGGTTAGAAGTTTAATTATGTTCTCTTTATGTAATTTGGGTGTTGGGATGGAGTTTGGTAACTCCATCCCCCACAAAATCGGTTTGAACAAGAAAGAGAGGAAGGAGGAGAAATGGAAAAGAAATGAAGGAATCAAAAAGCTCAAGGTAAGAGCTCCTTCCTAATTGTAAATTTTATTGCATTAAGTACTGGGAATGGGTAAAATATTTAATGAACCAAACGTTTGTAAGCTAGTATTGAGAATTGTGATTTGAGTATTTGTGAGTAAGTATGGGATTGTAGGCCTTAGAGCCAAGTATAATTGTATATGTGTATGGGTATGTGATTGATGGTATTGATTTATAGATTCTTAGCATAGGTGCTGGTAGAACCCTTGGGGTTTGGCTAGAATAGGGTGAAACTGAAATGAGAAAGATGTGTGTGGAGAATAAGAGTTTTAGGTGAGCTATGGCAAAATTTTGGTAGGAAGTGTGCATTAAGGAATGACTTGGTGAATGGGAACAGAACCAAGGTGTGTATTGGGGATGGTAAGATGTTTAAATGACCATTTGGTATGTAATTGTAGTATGAAAATAAGAAGTGTAAAAGCGTAGCAAAGTGTAATAAGAATACATTGAGAGGTTAGGAGAATGTATGTGCAAGAATTGGTAAAGGAATGTTGGAAACTTGGGTGATAAAGTGTATTGCCTTGGAAATGGATTGGTATGGTAAGGAGAAGTATTTAGAATGCTAGGAATGGCATGGTTGAGAAAATATTGGATGGGAGAATGGAATGGTAAAATCTGTAGCATAAGTGTCACAAAAACTGTTACAAGTGTTGGAAAAGAATGAGAAATTGTGTAAGTGAAGTGAAGGATTTAGTATATGGATTTGGTGGATAATTAAGGTTATTAGGAGGGGGCCTAAATGGCACTAAAGCATGTGGGATTACATTAGTAGGGAAATTGGGAAGTAAGGGTAAAGAAGGGGAACTGAAAACAGAATTTAGAACTGAAGTACTGGGCCGAACCGGACTTCGACCGGACTGCAAGTCCGGTCGGGCCAGAAAAATTTCCCGTCTGTAACCTACTGGAATGGACCGGACTTGCAAGTCCGGTCGGACCAGAAAAATTCCCCGGTGAAACCTTCTGAAATGGACCGGACTTGCGACCGGACTTGCAAGTCCGGTCGGCCAGAAGAATTTCCGTAACTTGAGCTACTGGAATGGACCGGACTTGCAAGGTCGGTCGCAAGTCCGGTCCAGTCAAAAAAAAAAAATGTTTTAATTATATGATTATAGTAATCATATAAACATACATACATGCCTATATACTAGATCAAATGCATGTTAGTAATACACCATTAATGAAGCAATAATGGTAAGAAAGTAAATAAATAAGTAAGGAAACAAGTTAAGGGAATTGTAAGTATAAGGACATTAATTACACCGGGATAACGGGGTAAGTAAGGGAGTGGTAAATGTTTGTATATTGTACGAGTATAGTATTAATGATAACGTTGAAACATTATCATGGAACAAGTGTGAACCAAGGAACAAGGGACACATGGTAAGCAACTCCGGTGAAAGGTATGATTTTCTCATGCCCCGTATGCTAACCGAGTTACGTTGATTTGTGTGCTGTATGCCGGCTAATCAAGACTAAAGCATGAAAACGGATTATTGCCTTCCTTTGCATGTCTTGCTGTATGTTGTATGAGCTAACCTTTCTTGAATTGAATGCGTGGCTTCACTAGTGCGTAGATCGGCTCATAGATGAGTCTTGTTGTGTAGCGACTCGTAGTAAGAGTCTTGTTGTGAACTAATGGAATAATAGCAACGCACTAAGCTATCGAAACGATAAATGAAAACGTAACCCAATGAACTCACTAGAATGTGAGAGAGTGTACGGGAGTAATAACCTCCCGATAACGGTAGAAGAATCGTAACGAATAATCCACAAACAATAAGTAGTGGAAGTATATAAGTAACCCATATTAAAGGAATTTTCTTGGTGCAAAACATGAACCATGAGAGTAGTAAAGAATGACGAGGGATTCCCAAACCCCTTAATAATTAGTCGACCCATTATGAGAGGACCCGACTGATGTAAGTAATGTCACGAACATGAGAGTATCCGATATGTTGGGGAAACCGTTAAACCTGAGGATACTAGACGGTAGTAATTCCCTAAGCCAGTGGAGGTTATCGAGAGATATACTTCTAGGCTAATCCGTGAGATTATTTTACTCTGAGAGAAGAGTGTTGGGAATATGAGTAGTCCGGTAGAACGGACATTCGTACTTGAGGAGCTAAGCGTATAGCCCTCGTATTGTAGGTCCGGTGGCGAGTCTTTGTATGACTCCGTCCGGTGGCCCAAGTAATGAGTATTGAGTATCGTGTACGTATGAGTAAAGTATTGGGTTATTGAGTAAGAAGCGAGTAGGAGTATGTAGCGAGTATCGAGTATTGAGTATGTATGAGTAAGTATTGAGTACCGAGTATGTATAAGTAAGTAAGGAGCACGAGTAATGAGTATGCATAAGTGTAATAACGAGTACGGAGTAAGAAACGTGTACGAGTAAAGTATCGAACATGGAGTGTTGAGTATGTAGGAGTAAGGAGTAGGTATGAGTGGAGTAGTGAATATCGAATATGGTACGAAGAGCAATGAATGAATAACAAATACGAATGGTTGACCATCGATTTGTCTTCCTTAGTAAGTATTGAAATTGTATGTGCATGTAAGTATTGTTGTTGTATTGTTGTAGCATGAGTATGTATGTAAGCATGTAAATGAACTCCATGTATATTCGACCCAAAATAGTCGATGTACCGCAGTTAGCACGCGGTATATGCGAAAGTCATATTCAGCGTAAGCTGACCCCTTCGGGGGACCGTTTTTAGTGTGCAGGTACTCGAAGCTGACCACCGTTCGAGAGAGTAGGACGGGGACTGCTACGTAAGCATGGGTAGTTGTATAGTAGGGATTTTCACTTGTATTGTACTGCGAATTTGGAAGTTAAACTGTATCGGTAATGTAAGGGTTGTAGTATACTCGGTATAGTGTTGTATTGGAGATGTATTGGAATTATGGTTGAGTATGCAAGTAAAGGTAATGTATTGTGTAGAGTACTCGGTATGTTCAATTCATCAGACCGGTAGTATGTAGTAGTGTAGCTAGCCTTGTTAGTCACGTGGGTGACTAGCGGCATTGTACACCCGCCGTTGAGTAGGTATTATCCGCTGCGAAGGTAAGTAATTGTACAGTAATGACGGTATTAGCGGTAGGGGTGTTACAACTACCCCATGCACGAGCTTAAGTGTGAGGAAGGGAACCTTCCTCAATCTACGATATCAGGGGAGTTTCCATTTCCTTTATTTTTAATGTGTTCAGCCTACGATGATTTATCATGCTTAATGCTCATTTTTATATCAGCCCATTGATGTCCTGAATGAAATCCTTGATGAGTTTGCAATATTTAGAAAGTCCTCTTCTTGGTTAAATTTATGAACAATGAGGACATTGCTCCTCTTAAGTGTGAGGAAGTATGAGTACTTTCTAAATATTGTCATTTGCACTTAATGCCACATTTGTTTTTGTTTGTCCTCTTATTTTGAAAGAATTCTCTCTTTTAAGTGGCCGAAAAAAAAAACAAAAATGAAATAAATAAATATTTTGGAAGTCTTGAAAACGAGCCTGATGACCACCTCAAGAATCTTTCTGCTCTAGGCTGTTTGTTTGTTTAGTTTTATTAAAATTAATCTGTTTTCACTGAAATTTGATGGATTAGTTGATTGTGGAAACTAAATTAGTTTAACTTGGGATTGTGGAAATGATGTGAAAGTTTGGAATGAAAGGATAAGGCAAGGTACTCCGCTGATCAGAAATTTTTCCTAACAAAAGCAGGCCTCGTCTATCCGGTTATTAAGTCCTAGGGGTGCCTTAACACCTATCTACCTAAGGTCTCGGGATCTGGGATAGTTGACCCAACACCGTTACAAGGATGGAGAGAAAAGTATGGGTTACGGAATAACTCTGCAATTCGCAATTATTCGTTTGTTTTGTATATATATTTCTTAAAGAATAATGTTTTTGCATGAGAAAGAAGAGTTAATTACAGGTTAATTTTTGTTTTTGATCATGAGTATGTGGTGTTGAAAGGTATCACGGAATAAGGTGTTACTTCACACCCCTTGTCATCCAAAGGTTAGAGGAAAGAAATGGTGGAGGATCCCAAACTATTCTGTTTCAGTTTCTATAATCTAACTTCTCCATGCTTTTTAACTTCATTCTTTTTCACTGTTTATGAAAACCTACAACTAGTAGCGGAACTTTTCTTTTGATTGTCATTTTGCTTGTTTTCTATCGACAGTTGTTTGATCCTGAGTTTCAATACTTTGGCCCTTAAGAGTAGTCATATTCTTTATTTGCTTGAGGACAAGCAAAAGCTAAGTGTGAGGAAGTTTGATAAGTGTAAAAAATATATACTTTTAACAGTATATTGGATTTAATATTCATAATGAATTAGCTTATATTTCACACTTATCTTATAGTTTTTCTACTATTTATATTTTGATGCGAACTGATATATTTTATATGAAAAATGCAGGAAAACTATTGGATTTACATTAAAGATTACAACACAACAAATAATGACATATGTATACATACATATATACATGCACGTGAATATGTATATGGGCTGAGCATATATCCAAGCTGGTACGAGGCAGACATATATAGAGGCGCAAACATTAGAAAAGAATGGGCCAATTCGAGCGTGTTGCTCGTTTAACACGGGCCGACAATGACAGAAACAAAAGGGGCATATTACAACAGAATAACATATTAATTTAACCCATTCTATTTGCGGGTGCGCTGGACACGATCGCTTCATATTTTCTCTCATCTTCATTCACGGGAGACCAACATCTATATACCCGATCTTCTGGATCCAAACAGGGGGTCGTGGCCTCCATTCACCACCGCACCGCACCACCGCCATCTCATCACTTCACCACCGCCCCGATCTTCATTCACGCCGCACCACTGTCGTCTTGACCATTCACCATCACCAGACGACCATCCTCCTCGACGACCTTCATCGCCTCCATCAATCCATCCCCATCGACACACACCACATCTTCATCGACTCACCACACTCGCCATCCATCTCCAATACCCGCCATCACCTTTCATCTTCACCCAACACCACTCACACCATCCTCATCATCGCCCCGCATCGACACCACTGCACCGCCAAACCAACCTCACATCAAACTCACCACGACATCGACGTACTGCACAATCATCATCCTCCAACGAAACTCGCATCCACTGACACCACCTACATTTCTTCACCGTCGCCACAGGGATCGGGCTCCATTCACGTCATCAGTTAATCTCCATCACCACGACCAACGAACCCCCGCAACCATCCATCGATTTCTCCTCGCCATTCATCGTCGACACACCCTCATCCACGACACACGTTCACCATAAATTCATCATCCATCACGCAATCTTCATCGACACCACTGCTACGCATCACCCTCGTAAGTTTGTCGGCATCGTTATCTTCGAACACTCGCATCACATTCACCGACCGCCACCACGCCTCACTTCGCCATCCATCTTCACCAACCTTCATCTTTCTCATCATCATTTACACCACCGCCGTCTCTACCGATTCACCACAGCCTACCCCGATAGCCATTCACGTGAGAGGAGACTCTCATCTCACCAGACCACCTTCACTAACCTTCATCCTCCATCTGCCCTTCTTCGCTTTCCATTCACGACCGACAGATCACGCACCGGTCTTCACCATCATCTCGGCGTTGTTATTCATCGTAGGAGGTATGAAAGAGAAGAACGAGGCGAGGCAGAGGAGTTAATCGGTGAATCGCGCGAAGGAAAACAGAGGGCGAGAAATCGACTGGCGAGTACGCGGGGGAAAACGACAAGACTGGATCAAAAAGAAAGGGAACCGGTTTGGGCAGGACCGAAACAGAAGAGAAAGAACCAGACCAGAACTAAAATAAAAGGGGTTACACTAAACTCAACTCATTATATTGTTACATGTTACATTCTTAGACATTTGATATTTGTTCTAATGTTTAATTGTGTTTTTGAAACAATGTGTGAGTAGTTTATTTTTAGTTTCCCGAGTTGGGAAGTGATCCTAATTCTTGATGATTATGTGTTATTAATTTTCCGTACAACTTTATTATTATAGTTAGTTTGATTCCTGTTCTTAATATGTTTTAGTTATCTGGCCAATAATTAGAACAATTCTTGTAGTTTTCTAATCAACGTGCGAGAGCTGAGATAATTAACTAGACATAGGAAGTAGAACCTGATTAATGACTAGAAGCGTGATCCCGCCTATAGGTTAATCGGACTCCAATAGAAACTGTACTTTATGCGATTAATTGTGTCCGGATTAGAGCATTAGTCTGCTGCTAGTTCTTGCAATTAATTAGGGTTCGTTAGACTTAGCCGTTGACGAATTAATTAAAGTTTCTGAGTTAATTATAAGGGAAAAATTTATAATAAAATCTGAGGAATTAGGTGAGCAGAACAACTCGGGGAGCGTCTTTCAATTATTAAACTTTTAATCCGTTATTTGTTTTATTTACTTGTTTGTTTTATTCCTTTATTTACTTTATTTATTTTATTTGCTTTATTATTTTATGTTAGTTTGTTGAGTCATTTATTTTTATTTTTATTAAATTAATTAAAACCCGAAAAAGTGACATTTCCTATTTTTCTTAGTTTAGTTTCTCAGTTAGTAAATAAATTGTCAGTTAATTGAACGAGGTCCCTGAGATCGACAACCCACTTAATCACTATATCGCAAAACGATAGGTACACTACCTAGGTAGAAGTAGTCACATATTTCTGCTAACACCCTCCATACGGCTAAACAACAAAAGGATAATGTTTACATTCTCCAGTTTGAGGAAGAAATACCACCATCACCCGGTTTTCAATACAAGATTAATTGCAGCAAACACCTCCTTCAAAACCAGGTTTTGTGGAGTTTATATTTTCCTACTTTAATTGTTACAGTAATACTTTGTTTTGATCCAAGTGGTTCGATCCTACTTGTTGCCAATTTCTTATTCCCGGTACTACCATTGTCAACTTTCATTTTTGATCCGGGATAATGTAGAACATGCGTCTAGCTAGAGACGTTAAAACCGGGCGGCTTGGTGGGAGGCAACCCACTATCTATACTTTGCCTTTCCTTTTATTTTGTTTTCTCTTTTGTACTATATTTCCCTTTTATATGTTATAAATAAATTGCGGGTTTTACTTGAGTTTTTCTAGCTGTGTAGAATATTCTTTACAGGTAAATCTCATGTAATTCTACAGCTGAACTCAAATGTGGGGGCGCTACACTACATACACTGAAAAACTCTAGGGAGTACACTATCCATACCCTGCTCTTTAAATTTTAAATATTTCTTTTTACCATGCTTTGTGATCATTACCCAGGTAGTTTGCATGCCCTGTTAATGTAATATTTTCTATGCAATGAGGGCATTGCTTTGGTTCAAGTATGGGGGAGAGATAATAATCAAAGGCTTGCTCTTAAGTTTGTCTCTTTTTCGACACTGTGTTTAAATTTGTTAAGTGATTAATAATCAAAGAAGGAGCCATAGAGAGAGTAATGCTAGTATTTAATAGGTTTTAAGGGCACATACAAAAAAAATGCTCTGCTCCTTACTCAATTCTGAGGAAATTATCATTTGAATTTTGTTTTGACTTTGAGCCTGGATTTGAATTGGAATGAAACGGTGGAAAAAGAACAAGGCAAGGTACTCCTCTGATCCAAACAGGCATATTCTGATCCTAAAATAGGCCTTGGCCACTCGGTTATTAAGTTCTTAGGGGTGCTTCATCACCCGGCTACCTAAGGTACTCGGTATCTGGGATAGTAGACCCAAAACCGCTACAAGGGTGGAGAGAAAAGTCTGAAGTAAAAGAAAAATGAACTTCAAATTTGAAGTATCTGTTCAATCTACACCAAAATGATAAAAACTTCGTCATTATGGATCATGAGTATGTGGCATTGAAAGGTATAATGGAATAAGATTTTACCATGTCCCTTGTCGTTCAAGGAAATGTGAAAGAAAATGGTGGATTGGCTCAGGGTTAAAAGCAGAATTCTCATGGTACTGCTTCTCTTTCTTTTGTAGTAACTTCAGGGTTATTCTCAGAAACGGAGAAATATATATTTAAGAAACTTGCTTTTCTTAGTACCCTTTAGAATCTGAAAAGTTTGGCAATTACCTCTTCTGTGCTCTCCTTACTTGATTATTGTCTGTTTAACTTGTTTAAACATTATGTCAGAAAGGTTTGCTTGAGGACAAGGAAAAGATAAGTGTGGGGGAGTTTGATAAGTGAGAAATACATAGACATTTAAGGGTTTAATTTACCTAGTACATGCTTACTTCCAGGATAATATTACTCACTTATCGTATGTTTTTCCTAAGATTTATGTTTTGATATGAACTGATACATTTTATGTATCAAATGCAGTAAAAAGTCTTGGAATTACATAGGTTACTTCACAAGCTTTCCATCGCAACGAACGACGTGTGAAGCGGAGCTAAAATGACATATCTAAGCCCAGTTGAAGATTGTAGAAAAATGAGTAAGAAAATACATCATGTCCGCAGAAGTAAAGCCGAACAAAGGCCGGACAAGGCACACACGTCCGGGGAAGGAAGGCCGGACACAAACCCGGACGCATGGCTGTCCGCGGAAATAAACCCGGACAGAGGGCGGACACTATAGAGACGTCTGGCCCTATAAGGGCGGACACAAACCCGGACGCAATGAAGACCGTGGCATGTCCGGGTTAAAAAGGGCGGACAAGAAGAGTATGTCCGTGGTATGTCCGTGGATAAAAGGCCGGACAAAACTACAGTTGCGTAGAGACGTCCGTGTAAAAATGACCGGACAAGAGATAGAGACGATCGGGGATTTAAACAAGGACGCCTGTAAATGCAACTCAGATCATGACGGGCAGACCAATTCTTGCGGCGCCTGCAAACACATCTATCTACCCCATCAACGATATCAGGCGCCACCCCAATACATTCCTTAAATCCCTCACGCGTTGTCCAGTTCTGTCATCATCCACAACCTTTCTTCTATATAAACCACTACTACTTCATCAGAAATGAGAGGTTCCACCCCCAGAACACAACACTCCAAATCACTCATTCTTAATACAAAAATCTTACGTACGCTTTCCACTCTTCGTTCTCTTCATTTCTCCATTCACCATCCACACCTCCGCAACACTGTATTATTATTACTTCCAACCTCTGACTGACATATTACCAATTAATATGTCAGGCTAAGGAGGATTTACTCCGGGGAAGGTTTAATTATGGTTTGTTTAGTTATGTAATCTATATTTCTACCGGTTAAAATAAATACAGTTTGTTACAATTAAAGCTTATCTCTCATCTTTTTAATAAATTTCATGAATTTATTAAAATGCTTTACGAAGTCTATTTTGATCAGATCAGTGACCAATAGACAGGTTAATTAAGCCGTAAATCTGGAGAAAGCTTATTATGATTTAATAAGTTAGTATTTTTAGACGCAAATATAATTCCTCGCACTTAATTCCGTTTACATGTGTTTTGCTCGAATCTAGAATAGACCGAGCATTTTCTGGTAAACTAGTCTTTCGAGTCTATGATTTAGTCTTTAGAATAATAACATGAATTTTTCCAAACTATTATAATTAACCGGTAGAGATAGCATAATTAATCAAATTATATAAACCTGAACCCGGAGTTCCGTTTAATTTATCTTCTACTCAGTTAATTTTATCTGCTATTTTACTTTTCAAAAACAAGTCAATTAATTCCCCCCTTTTAGTGAAATACCCCAACCTTACTAAACATGGATTAAATATTTAATCACATTAATTAAGGCCTAAACATGCCTCAAAAGTCAACTGAGAACAACAGTGGTCAACATAAAACAAGATGTTGCACCCTTTGACTGTTAAGGGTAAATAAATACCCAAATGAACTTATTAGGACCTAAAAATTTGTCCTAAGCATATTAACACATTACTAAACATATTACAATGGTTGGCAAACACTCCAACACAAAGAAAAAGCACTTTCATGCTTCAAGGTCAAAAAGGGCAAAAATGAGCTCTAGGAATACCTTAAAGGTCTAATGACCTCTAAATGATACAAAATTGAATACCATGATCAAATATCATGTAAGGAAAACAACAAAACTGTTGTCAAAGAAAAGCAAGCTCAGAAACACCAGGCAACACAAAATGTGCGCTAAAACTCCTTAAAGCACGTTTTTGTGAAATTGTCTTCTAAATTGGTTTTAAATGAGCTAAAAGGTTATAAATACCTTTAATATAATAAAATATCATATTATATGATATTAGGAATTTAATTCCATAAATTTACGCATTTTTACAAATTTAATATTAAAATATTAATAAAACCCTAAAAGTGGGCCCGCTTGAGTCAACATTGACTAAGAATGGTCAAGAGGTCAAAGTTTGACCCCTTGGACCACATGAGGTCGACATACACAGGCTGGGGGAGTCAAATTTCGTCACTTCCAATACAATAAACAAGACTTAAACAAGTCTCCTTAAATTAAGGCTACTTTTGCCTTTTATTAGTTTATACACTCACTTTAGGCTCCATTATTTGATCAATCAAGCCTAAATTCGTGGGATCCTTCCTTTCTCTTCAATCAGCCGACCCCATGTCCCCTCCTTATCTCTTTGATGAGTCACCTCCAACAATGAGACAATAAACTAATCAATAATGCATTTTCAATCAAATATAGCCATTCTAGTCATCTCTCTCCTAGCTGCATTCATTTCGGTGAAGCAGCTCCTCCAAGCTCTCCCAAGCTCTCTCAACCGAACTTCTTCAGTTGGGAAGGTAAACCTAAGTTCTAAGCTTCGAATCAATGGTTTAAGGCTTGTTTTTGGCTCTTTTTCTTCATCTCTTCACCACCTATGCTTAGATCTCGTGACTAATCAGTTCCTATGGCTTATTCTCAGTGTTCTAAGGTTATAATATCAATAAAATTCGAATGAAACAAGTTTAGAGACCAAGGTTGCTCAAAATCTCATTTTAAGGTAAAAATGTGCTTTAAGCTCATAACTTTTGATTCCCTTCAAGTTCGGCTGTGAAACTTTGGTCATAGCCTCATCTTCATCTCCTTTTCATGTGGAATCTGTTGGTTAGCCATTTGGAGCAAAGGTGGCCGAGATCCAAAGGAAATACCCTCTTTTAAGGCATTTTCCAAGGTAAAACCTAATAACAAGGTAGCTTGTTGAGATCTAGCTATTTCCTATGTCAATATGGTGGATCTAACACCTTGTGGTGTGTTTGATTCAGGCCGAAATCATCTTGAACTCTCCTTGCATTTTTAAGGTGATTTTTGCCTTAAATCTTACATTAAATTACTTCTTATGGTTAGATCTTTCTTGGAGACTAACTAGGCCTTGATTTCTGTTGAAAACATGTAAAACAAGCTGTGGAGAATTTCTCCTTAAGGTGGCGAACTCAAACAAGGCTTTACCTAAGCTAAATCAAGGTATAAATCACTTAAAACCTTAACTTGGTACATTAACACAAGTTTAAGTGTGTGTATGTTAATTGCCGTGAGTGAAGGAGAAAAACAAGGTCTTGTTTGACCTTAAAATGTTTAAGGAATGGTTTAATAAATTTTATAACTAATTAAACAAGCATAATTGTCAAATTTATGACATTTTGTGGAAGTTTGGTAATTAAATGGAAAGTGTGTGGTGAGGCCGAAAATTTATATGTATTTTGGGACATTTATGTGTAATTTATTTTGTGAGCAAATGTTTGTAATAAGGCCATGTATTTTAGGCCATTTTATTTATGCATTTATAAGCTTTTAATTAAGTTTAAGTGGTGAAAAATAATTACCGAAAAGAATGAGGGGTTATGGTGTAATTAAATTAAATTTTGGGGCTTTAGAATAATAAGGCCGAAAATTAGAGGTAAAAAGGAGTTAAAATAAAGTTTATAAGATTTTATAAAGTTTTGTGGTTAAATGGTGAATTTTAGAAAGTTTGGGTACTAAACCGTAATTATAAGGAATTGGTGGTCAAGGAAATATTAAGGAGGTCAACCTTGACCATATGCTAGGCTTTGACCAAAATAAATAAGTTAGATAACTTATTTAAGGTTTTATAATAAGTTATGTATTTAATGGTAATATTTTTATAACATATGTGGTAATATGTTATTACCAAAAATAAAGGGTGTACAATGGTATTTTAAACACCCATGGGCTATTAGGAATTTTTAGGAATTTATTTGGTGGATTTTGGAATTAAAATAAACTATATATGTATAATATATAGTTAATATGTCATTATGACACTTTGGAGAAAAATAGATGGTGGAATGGTAAATATCAAAAGTATATGGGTTAATAAGGATATTTATAACCCTTTGGTGGAATTTGATGGTTTTTAGAATTATTAAGAGAATTTATTAAGATATGTGTATAAAATATGGTTTTAATGATATGGAAGAACTATGTGTTATAAATAGGGCCAAATGACAATTATAGAATAGCACAAGGGCTGTTCGGAATTTACAAAATAATGTATATATACAAAATAATGTGCATTTACAAAATAATGTGTTATAAATAGGGCCAAATGGCAATTTATGAAACTCATGAGAATTACCTACGTGGTAAAAATATATACATACACAAAAATAATGTATATAAGGTGGATAAATATATTTTGGTTGAAAACCATATGATTTAATGGTGGTGGTCTTTTTTTTAAAAAAAAAGGATATAGTTACGAACTATAAGAGTTATGAATTTTAGAATGCAATATAATATAAGAATGCATGCATATATGCAACTATAGGTTACGTACCTAAACTAGATGTGGATAAGATTAAAAGAAATATAAGGAATTAAACTTAACAGTTGAAATAGTTTTGACGTACGCGTTTTAAGTAACAAAGCCGACTGTTTTAGAGAAACCCGTAGCGAACAACTGTAGAAAACAGGGGTGAACTGTCGGGGTTACTTATTATTCGGAAATACCGGATGTAGTTAGTCATGGAGACTGACTTATAGTTTATTACCGTTTAGATTGTACTTTTGACAAGACGCTCGACGAGCTAGCGGACTACACGGAGCATAGGATCTTGCTGATTCATACTCCACCGTAATACAATCAGGGTGAACGGTATGTAAAGGGGTTTGATCCGAGTTGTACTAAGGTTGCTCCTTGGGCTCGGATTTGGTTGATATAACTTGTATGATGTTATGTGTCTCTGATGGTCTCTGAGGGCTTCCTCAGTTCGGACTTCTGTGTGATCTGTGATAAGATTGCTTGTCTGAATGTGATAATTAATATGCATGAACTGTATATTTATAGCTGCTTATTATTTACTGCTGTTGAGTTAACAGTATTGGTTCGTATATATGAACCTATATATATAAAACGAACTAGCGGCTATGGTGCTATCTTATATGAAATATAAGGAACGTAAGTAAAACGTTGTAGCACTAAGATAATAAGATATAAATATTATCTGAGACTTTTATACGGAGCATTGGCCTTTCTATACGCCACTCTTGTATCTAGCACTGGATCCTGAGTTTACAGACTCCGGATTGGACTAATGACCTTAGTCTGCTGTGTTAGAAAATTTTGCAATGCGATGCGATGGTATAATTAATTAATTAATGGAATGGAAGTAAAGCCAAGAGGATGTGGCTCTTGGTGCGCGCTGTGATCACAAAAACGATACCAGGATGTCCGCGTACGGGTCCGTAAGTATCAAGAAAATTTCCCGTGAGCTAGAATGGCTCGTTGGTCGGAGACTCTACCGTTGGAGTGGCTACTCCCGTGGGTGACCCGCCATAATATATGGGTAACTAGAGACATGTCGTTTTAACGAGACATTGTCACTAGGTATAACTGAACAACTAAAACAATTGAGACTTATACAGTGGCGAACAATACCATGGACGAGACTAAATACTTGTTTATTATTCTCGTTGTTTCGCTTTGTTGTTCATTGGTTATACTTGTGGTTATTTTATTGTATGTTGATGGTTGGATGGAGCCTACAAGGCTAAGGTAAATTAAATATGAAAACTGTACGCTACGGCGAATGTACATGGTACATTAAATTGTTATTGCTCGATATGTTCGATATACAAATGTTATTTGAAATATTCTATGAATGTTTGGTTTGGATGGATGACTAATGTTTATGGATATTTGGATGGTTGATTATGTAAATTATACATTTATGCTCAGTTTTGATTATAACTGTAAAAAGGAAAAGCATGAAACCAATCTAATAATAAGATGGTTAAAAAAAAGACAAGTGACCATTAGGGTCCAGGCCCGGCATACTCAGCGTCTATCGTTGATACTACACCATTACAGGTTGTTGATCATTGTCAGAGCTGAAGAGCAGGAACAGGGTAGTTGGAGATGTTGTATAGCAATGAAGATGGTGTATGGTCTTATGGTAAGGTTGTGTATTTTTAAGATTGGGTAGATGCTCACTTGTCGATGTTTATGATTTGTGGATTTAGTATGATGTATAGGAGTTTCTCGTTATCACTGCGGTTAGCAGTTTGTTTATTGTGGAAGTTGGATGTAGTTTGGCTACGTTGCTCGCATGGGCGAGTAATGGCCGGTGACACCCGAGTGAGTTTTGTAATTGTTGTTTATTTTCCGCTGCGAGACGTTTTAATTATTGCTACGTGAGGGATTATATCGTGATTATGGAGAGGGGTGTTACAAAAGTGGTATCAGAGCGGAGTACCGCTCTGATGACGAGAAAGTAGGTTAAGGCAGTGAGCTTAGGACTTGGGAAACATTGGGGAACGTTTGGGAGGTACGAGACGACTCGTCTTAGGAAGATATTGTATCTAGTAACGCAAATTGCGTGACAGGTTAACCTTAAGGCAACTTAATATCTATTCGTTGTGTACGGTAATTTACCGAGTATTTACGTGACATACTGTACTACAGATGTCTGGTGGAACTAGAGGGCGTGGTACTGGAAGAGATAGAGGCGGTGACCCCGGCATTCCAGGAGTTGCTGAGACGGTTGCAGCCGTTCTTGCACAGCTGGGTACCTAGATAGGAGGAGCACCAGCCCACCCGCCACAGCCTAGGGAAACGAACTGCCTGAAGTCAGTTGGCGAGACCCGACCACCTACATATTCCGGGGAAACAAACCCCGTAGCTTTGGAGCGTTACATTGTTGAACATGAGAAGGCCTACGAAGCTTTACAGGTACCAGACGACAAGAAGGTCGCCATTGCTGCTTTCCATCTGAGGGATGCAGCCAGCACTTGGCGGAGGTTGATCAAGGACCATCACCTGGCTACGCCCGACTTTTCGTGGGCTGCCTTTGTAGAATTGCTGAGAGGGAAGTATTACCCGGCGCACCTCAAACAGAAGAAGCGCCATGAGTTTGAAACATTGACCCAAGAAGGTCTGACCGTGGAAGAGTATTACGCTCAATTCATTGGTCTACTGGACTTCATTCCCGGTGTGGATTACTCAGAGACCGTGAAGGTCGAGAAGTTCCAGGGAGGACTATTATTTCGCATTCAGATGGCGATGGGTGCTACCCTCTACATTATCAATTAACTTTGTGAGAACTTACCAAGGAGATTCCAAGAGTGTTATGAGGCTGCCTCGAGGACGGAGCTAATGCTTCAGACTCGGGAAGAGACTCTCGGGGCCAAGAAAAGGAAGAACCCTGAGGGAGAGTCTGAGGGTGGAGGAGCATCTCCAGGCGAAAGCCAAAATAAGGGAAAGTAAGGACTTATTCCATTTCTAGATTGCTTATCATATTAAACACCTTTATAAATGCTGACCCGAAACCTTTAACAGGAAATTCTTTCCAAAGAAAGGGCAGCAGCGTCACCAGGGAACAAAAGGGAAAAGAGCCCGTCCTTCGGTTGACCGGCCCAGCTATAGATGCTAAGCCTCTGAGATCTGCACCTCCTAAGGGTGAGAACACCCACCTCCTAAATTAAATTGTGACCTTAACCTATATATCAACAGTTATTAACCTACACTTAAATACTACCATCAGGCACCGGACAGCCCCAGCGCCATTTTTTTTACTGTAAGCGTTGTGGGAAGGACCATCCTGGGGTCGACTGCGAAGGCCGCAAAGTCGAGTGTCGGTGCTGCCACAAAGAAGGCCGTAGGGGATTCGAATGCTGGATGAACCCTGAGAGCCGTAATTACTGGCCACCAAAGAATACTCAGAAGACCATAGTTGGAGGATCTGGAGTACCACGAGGCGGTCAGGATGGCCAGACATCTACTGATGTTGGAGCCTATAAAGGCAAGGGAGTAGATAGGGCATGAGTACCCTAACTCCATGAGACCGCTGGTGGAAGACTTTGTTTACTTACTTTGTTATGTACTTACCTTGGATGTTAAACAGACTTATGTTATTAGTATATGGGAGTGTGTCGGGGACCACTCGCCATTTGTGTATGACTTCTGAGATTATGTGTACTCAGTACCAGTAAGCTTTAAACCTTGATGGAATATATATATATATATATATATATATATATATATATATATATAAACAGGATGTTTAAGCTTACATTATCATGTAGCCATACTCAACGACACAAGGTCAATGAGACCGGGAATTACTGAACCAGAATTTCCACCTGCATGGCGCACTTGCTATTGCAAGCGCTATGACAAGAAAACCACTGAAATTTCCATCTGCCTTGCGCACTTGCTACAGCAAGTGCAGCGACAGCAACAGTAACAGCTACTGCAAATGCAACTGCAATAACTACTACTTTTTAGTCTTTATTATAGGTATACCAAAAAAAATGTTTTCAAACGTTTTCATACAAACCCTGAGAATAGAAACCTATGCGACTACGGAAGGACCGTTGGTCCAACCACTGCAACTGGGGAAAACTACACAGCCACTGTGATTGTAAACCACACCAGTTTAGATTGTTGGAAATTTTCAGACAGGGCTTATTAGCCAAATACCATCAGTGTATACCCACATTTAATGCTAATCACTACTAGTGATACATGTTTAGTGCTTATGGACAAGCATACCCTTTGTAGATGCTCCACCGTCAGTGAGAATGGTTGGGAAGTGAAGAGCCAAATTGCTCAAGCTATTATGCAATCTGCAATGCATCCAATTACATGGATGAGGGGACATATATGAACTATGGATGAGATATGACCGGAAAAAAAAGGGGGGAGAAAAGGAATATGTATTGTACTCAGTGAGATAAAAAAAAAGGAGAAACAAGTTTGCTAATATAGCACGGATTTTACTTACACCGAGTTGAATAATACCAGTCTATGATACAAATTACCACGGATGCCACAAAGGCAATAACACTTATTACAGGATAACCGATAACACAAACTATTAGACAAAAAAAAAGCAGAAGCAAAAAGAAGACAAAAAAACAGAAGCAAAAAGAAGAAAAAAAGAAGAAGAGCGAAAAAAAAGGATATCCATCAAAGGGAGATTGACAACAAAATACTTCACAACAACCGTGTGACGGACATTACCAGTTTACTAAACGAGACATGGGACGACCGCACTCCGTTAGGAGCATGTGGGCCTCACAGACTTACTTATGAGTTAGTCGGGTAAGTAGTAATGTATCAGTATAGTACCCCATGCAAGTAGACAAGTAGTGTTAGGAACACGAGAAGTAGTCAACTCCATTCTACGGACAGTAAGTCGGATTACCTCGAAGATGGACGAGAAGAGCCGCAGTTAAACCAACGGGCTAGAAAAAAAAAACCTTCAACAGAGAACAGTGGACAGTATACAGGGAAGACAAGGAAACAGTTCAAGGATAGGAACCCAAAAAAAAAGAAATAGGAAAACCCATATGGACGAATAATATGTAGAATCCTCATAAGGATCAAGTAAATTCTCGCAATCCAGGGGAAATCTACCAGATGATATAGATATAAACACGTGACTACGCAAGGAGAAAAGATAAAGCTATATGATAGAAGATACCTTGCTTAAGGGACAATGGATTTGGAATGTACCACTCACAGGATAATTCGCACATCTTTTCTGTTTGACTCATTGGATATTAGCTGTTGAGCGTTTACGCCTCTGCACTCTGTATGACTGAGTGTTTTGGTATTGCACTCGTACAGTTGTTAATCTAGTGGGAATGCAGAAAGATAAAGTGGATATCAACACGAGTGTGTATTATAAAAAAAACTACAACAGTGTGTTACTCCGGAACAAAACTACCAGGAGACATGGATGATAAACATCATCTTTGTGGACATATAGGCTGGTACGTCTTAGTATAACAAAGACAAGTGCAAAGAGCACTAAGTACTAACAATGGCCAATGTCATAGTATACCTCAACTGAATATCAGTGAGAAAAGGCACACGCATGTATGCTAGTGATCCAAACAAGTGGATTCACAGCAATAGAAAAAAAAGGCAAATTGAGCCTTTGTTCATGGGTCTACACCTCATACGGAGCGAGTGGGCCCATAAGAATGAACTTGGGAGAGAGCACAAAAAGATCAGTGCCTCACCTTTTATATATTGTGGAACCCTGAAGGGCTAGAGTCATACCCGTCTCTCTGATATGAGGATAATCCACGAGTTGGAGAACTCTTTGAGAGCCAAGTATCCAGCGCTTCTTGTTGAGCAGCTGTTGTATACTTGTGGGGTACGGGGGCGTAACCCTTTTTAAGGGGGGTAGAGCCTCTTGGCAGTGCACATGTGTGCACTAAATTTTGTTGTTTTCGTATGCATTGCATACAAGGAATTGGTGGTGTGCGGGACACACGAGGTTTGTTTGTTTAGTATGCATGTCATACAGTGAATTGTTTCGTATGCATGGCATACAGTGAATTGGTTTTGTTGGTTATGGTTGGTACGCGGGGCGTGCGTTGTTTGGTTTGTTGTGTGTGATGTGCACTGGTATGTATGTATCTCACGAGATACCTGTTTGAAATGTTGTATGTACACCATGTGTGTAGTACTTTTCCTATGCTATTTGTGATATGTATTCATATTTCTTTATAGAATGATTACATATGGTATCGCCTAGATACGAAATGAATCATTAGATATGGAATGTGGAACAATGGAATGTTATGGACACCTCAGGAAGGTTGTCAGGACTTATAGAACTGATAGGAAATGATGGTGTTGATGGATCACCTATATCCATATATGATTGAACTAACGCCACAACGTGATGGCTATGTGCTGTATAAGCGCAATACGATGTGTGTAAATGATATATCACATAGATATACATTATGGGAATAATGGGTAGTTATACATCTATATATACTTACCTATTTGATTAAGAGACTTCGGGACAAAGTCTTTTTAAGGGGGGTAGATTGAAATACCCCAAACTTACTAAACATGGATTAAATAATTAATCACATTAATTAAGGCCTAAACATCCCTCAAAAGTCAACTGAGAACAACAGTGGTCAACATAAAACAAGATGTTGCACCCTTTGACTGTTAAGGGTAAATAAATACCCAAATGAACTTATTAGGACCTAAAAATTTGTCCTAAGCATATTAACACATTACTAAACATATTACAATTATTGGGCAACACTCCAACACAAAGGAAAAGCACTTTCATGCTTCAAGGTCAAAAAGGGCAAAAATTAGCTCTAGGAATACCTTAAAGGTCTAATAACCTCTAAATGATATAAAATTGAATACCATGATCAAATATCATGTAAGGAACACAACAAAACCGTTTTCAAAGAAAAGCAAGCTCAGAAACACCAGGCAACACAAAATGTGCGCTAAAACTCCTTAAAGCACGTTTTTGTGAAATTGTCTTCTAAATTGGTTTTAAATGAGCTAAAAGGTTATAAATACCTTTAAATATAATAAAATATCATATTATATGATATTAGGAATTTAATTCCATAAATTTAAGAAATTTTTACAAATTTAATATTAAAATATTAATAAAACCCTAAAAGGGGGCCCGCTTGAGTCAACATTGACTAAGAATGGTCAAGAGGTCAAAGTTTGACCCCTTGAACCACATGAGGTCGACATACACAGGCTTGGGGAGTCAAATTTCGTCACTTCCAATACAATAAACAAGACTTAAATAAGTCTCCTTAAATTAAGGCTACTTTTGCCTTTTATTAGTTTATACACTCACTTTAGGCTCCATTATTTGATCAATCAAGCCTAAATTCGTGGGAGCCTTCCTTTCTCTTCAATCAGCCGACCCCATGTCCCCTCCTTATCTCTTTGATGCGAGTCCCCAATCAATAATGAGACAATTAAACATAATATCATGCCCATTTACTCATAAATATTAGCCAATTCTAATCACTCTCTCTCCTAGCTGCATCTCATTCAGTGTGAAGCAGCTCCTCCAAGCTCTCCAAGCTCTCTCAACCGAACTTCTTCAGTTGGGAAGGGGAACCTAACTCTAAGCTTCGAATCAATGGTTTAAGGCTTTGCTTGCTTTTGGTCTTTTTCTTTCATCTCTCACCACCTATGCTTAGATCTCGCGGAACTAATCAGTTCTAGGCTTATCTCAGTGTTCTAAGGTTAGAACATCAATCAAATTCGAATGAAACAAGTTTAGAGACCAAGGTTGCTCAAAATCTCATTTTAAGGTAAAAATGTGCTTTAAGCTCATAACTTTTGATTCCCTTCAATTTCAGCTGTGAAACTTTGGTCATAGCCTCATCTTCTTCTCTTTTTCATGTGGAATCTGTTGGTTAGCCATTTGGAGCAAAGGTGGCCGAGATCCAAAGGAAATACCCTCTTTTAAGACATTTTCCAAGGTAAAACCTAATAACAAGGTAGCTTGTTGAGATCTAGCTATTTCCTATGTCAATATGGTGGATCTAACACCTTGTGGTGTGTTTGATTCAGGCTGAAATCATCTTGAACTCTCCTTGCATTTTTAAGGTGATTTTTGCCTTAAATCTTACATTAAATTACTTCTTATGGTTAGATCTTTCTTGGAGACTAACTAGGCCTTGGTTTCTGTTGAAAACTGATGTAAACCAAGCTGTGGAGAATTTATCCTTAAGGTGGCGAACTCAAACAAGGCTTTACCTAAGCTAAATCAAGGTATAAATCACTTAAAACCTTAACTTGGTACATTAACACAAGTTTAAGTGTGTGTATGTTAATTGCCGTGAGTGAAGGAGAAAAACAAGGTCTTGTTTGACCTTAAAATGTTTAAGGAATGGTTTAATAAATTTTATATCTAATTAAACAAGCATAATTGTCAAATTTAAGACATTATGTGGAGTTTGGTAATTAATGGAAAGTGTGTGGTGAGGCCGAAAATTTATATGTATTTTCGGACATTTATGTGTAATTTATTTTGTGAGCAAATGTTTGTAATAAGGCCATGTATTTTAGGCCATTTTATTTATGCATTTACAAGCTTTTAATTAAGTTTAAGTGGTGAAAAATAATTACCGAAAAGAATGAGGGGTTATGGTGTAATTAAATTAAATTTTGGGGCTTTAGAATAATAAGGCCGAAAATTAGAGGTAAAAAGGAGTTAAAATAAAGTTTATAAGATTTTATAAAGTTTTGGGGTTAAATGGTGAATTTTAGAAAGTTTGGGTACTAAACCGTAATTATAAGGAATTGGTGGTCAAGGAAATATTATGGAGGTCAACCTTGACCATATGCTAGGCTTTGACCAAAATAAATAAGTTAGATAACTTATTTAATGTTTTATAATAAGTTATGTATTTAATAGTAATATTTTTATGACATATGTGGTAAATATGTTATTACCAAAAATAAAGGGTGTACAATGGTATTTAAACACCCATGGGCTATTAGGAATTTTTAGGAATTTTTGGTGGATTTTGGAATTAAAATAAACTATATATGTATAATATATAGTTAATATGTCATTATGACACTTTGGAGAGAAAAATAGATGGTGGAATGGTAAATATCAAAAGTATATGGGTTAATAAGGATATTTATAACCCTTTGGTGGAATTTGGGTGATTTTTAGAATTATTAAGAGAATTTATTAAGATATGTGTATAAAATATGGTTTTAATGATATGGAAGAACTATGTGTTATAAATAGGGCCAAATGGCAATATAGAATAGCACAAGGGCTGTTCGGAATTTACAAAAATAACCATAGGTTATACTCTTTTATAAATTAGAAATGTTATATTAAATGGAATATAACATGGTATAAATTAATGGGTGATTTTGTAAATAAAGGAAACTATGGTTTGTGAAAAAGAATATGGTTTTGTTATGGTGCCCATGCGGCAATAATAAATAGTTTGGTATAAAACCATAGGTATTAATTAAAGGAAATAAGAATATCATGTCAAATGATATTAGCATATGGAATAGCATTACATAAAGTTATGTGGTCAAAATAGAATTTAAGTGAATTCAAGGGCTTTACCGAATTGATAGAGTTTGGAAAATGAATTTTAGACTAAGGTCTATAATGTTATAAATATTATAACAATTATTTGGTATTAAGGTGGTTTAATGAAATTAATACAAATAAGGTATTCACATTAAATGGTGTGACAAACTGTAAGTGAATGGGATTTATAAACTAAAGTATTTATGGAATAAACCTTAGGAGTTGTAAATGTACAACATAAAATGTTACATAATATTAGGATAACAATCTTAATATAAGTTGTACAATACAATACGACTAATGGGAATAATCATCTAACATAAGATGATAAAATGTAACATAGAATATAAGAGTTTATGAAACTCATGAGAATTACCTACGTGGTAAAAATATATACATACACAAGAATAATGTATATAAGGTGGATAAATATATTTTGGTTGAAAACCATATGATTTAATGGTGGTGGTCATTTTTAAAAAAAAAAGATATAGTTACGAACTATAAGAGTTATGAATTTTAGAATGCAATATAATATAAGAATGCATGCATACATGCAACTATAGGTTACGTACCTAAACTAGATGTGGATAAGATTAAAAGAAATATAAGGAATTAAACTTAACAGTTGAAATAGTTTTGACGTACGCGTTTTAAGTAACAAAGCCGACTGTTTTAGAGAAACCCGTAACGAACAACTGTAGAAAACAGGGGTGAACTGTCGGGGTTACTTATTATTCGGAAATACCGGATGTAGTTAGTCATGGAGACTGACTTATAGTTTATTACCGTTTAGATTGTACTTCTGACAAGACGCTCGACGAGCTAGCGGACTACACGGAGCATAGGATCTTGCTGATTCATACTCCACCGTAATACAATCAGGGTGAACGGTATCTAAAGGGGTTTGATCCGAGTTGTCCTAAGGTTGCTCCTTGGGCTCGGATTTGGTTGATATAACTTGTATGATGTTATGTGTCTCTGATTGTCTCTGAGGGCTTCCTCAGTTCGGACTTCTGTGTGATCTGTGATAAGATTGCTTGTCTGAATGTGATAATTAATATGCATGAACTGTATATTTATAGCTGCTTATTATTTACTGTTGTTGAGTTAACAATATTGGTTCGTATATATGAACCTATATATATAAAACGAACTAGCGGCTATGGTGCTATCTTATATGAAATATAAGGAACGTAAGTAAAACGTTGTAGCACTAAGATAATAAGATATAAATATTATCTGAGACTTTTATACGGAGCATTGGCCTTTCTATACGCCGCTCTTGTATCTAGCACTGGATCCCGAGTTTACAGACTCCGGATTGGACTAATGACCTTAGTGCTGTGTTAGAAAATTTGGTAATGCGATGCGATGGTATAATTAATTAATTAATGGAATGGAAGTAAAGCCAAGAGGATGTGGCTCTTGGTGCGCGCTGTGATCACAAAAACGATACCAGGATGTCCGCGTACGGGTCCGTAAGTATCAAGAAAATTTCCCGTGAGCTAGAATGGCTCGTTGGTCGGAGACTCTACCGTTGGAGTGGCTACTGCCGTGGGTGACCCGCCATAAATATGGGTAACTAGAGACATGTCGTTTTAACGAGACATTGTCACTAGGTATAACTGAACAACTAAAACAATTGAGACTTATACAGTGGCGAACAATACCATGGACGAGACTAAATACTTGTTTATTATTCTCGTTGTTTCGCTTTGTTGTTCATTGGTTATACTTGTGGTTATTTTATTGTATGTTGATGGTTGGATGAAGCCTACAAGGCTAAGGTAAATTAAATATGAAAACTGTACGCTACGGCGAATGTACATGGTACATTAAATTGTTATTGCTCGATACGTTCGATATACAAATGTTATTTGAAATATTCTATGAATGTTTGGTTTGGATGGATGACTAATGTTTATGGATATTTGGATGGTTGATTATGTATATTATACATTTATCGCTGATACTACACCATTACAGGTTGTTGATCATTGTCGGAGCTGAAGAGCAGGAACAGGGTAGTTGGAGATGTTGTATAGCAATGAAGATGGTGTATGGTCTTATGGTAAGGTTATGTATTTTTAAGATTGGGTAGATGCTCACTTGTCGATGTTTATGATTTATGGATTTAGTATGATGTATAGGAGTTTCTCGTTATCACTGCGGTTAGCAGTTTGTTTATTGTGGAAGTTGGATGTAGTTTGGCTACGTTGCTCGCATGGGCGAGTAATGGCCGGTGACACCCGAGTGAGTTTTGTAATTGTTGTTTATTTTCCGCTGCGAGACGTTTTAATTATTGCTACATAAAGGAATATATCGTGATTATGGAGAGGGGTGTTACATTTAGTGACAAGCTTAGGTACTATATTATTTCGCTATAAGTCCCACGGTTTGACCCCGGTAGCTTCTGTCTTACCTTTTACTGCGACCGGGTTTTATTTGCAGCCCGACGGATATTTGAGTTGTTAATTTCTTTCTCAATTGTTTTAAGTACACCAGTTCCAACCACTCACAATATACAGTCTGCAATGATACGACGAGATTTCAGACTCCAACCCATCCCAAACAAGCATGGAATACCCCTCTGCAGACTCTCTACACAGAACCTGAAAAACTGAAGAAGTGCAAACCGAGAAATAACTGATACATCTTCTTTTGTCTTTCTGTTTGTTAATTGACCTGATCTTTGCTTTCCCTCACATTGTCTACCACTAGTCTATCGTGTTAGACAGGGTTTAGGTGTAGGTTACAGCCAATAATATTTCCATGTTACCATTGGAAGTTAATAAACAGAAACCAAATACCAATCTGCAGTACTGAAATGATGAATCTGATCATGCAGGTTCTTTCACGTTGTTTTCTTTACGTTCCTTTAATCTGACTTTTTCACTTCTCCCTCTATGTTTGCTTAAGTAGTTAAATGTTCTATCGTGGTTTTAATCTCAAAACAGTTCTGCTTGTATCACTGAACCACCCGTATACTGATTGAAGACAACAGAACATGAAACTGTAAAACTGAAACTGAACTGTTACATTTTCTTCTGGTTTTTTCTTTCTACTGATGCGTCAGGTTGGGCTCTTATTTCTCCCAAAGTGTTTATTACTAAGTTGGGTATATTAGTAGTGTGTTAGGTTCCTCAGTAACTCCACAACGTTGTTATGACTCTCTGGGTATTAGTTCTACAGAAGAGCCAGGTTATAACATGTGCATCTCAGTTTTTGTGTATCCCCCCTTCTACTGCACTAAACTAGTTTTTCATTTCCTCTAGAGTGCCTAGCGACCCGATTTAGTGCTTGGGCCAGGTTTTAAGTTTACTGCCAATTCAATACTAATCCCTGTATTACTTCAGGCCTTTAGTAGACAACACAAGTGGTAAGATCTCGAAAGAGTTATCAGGTTTTGACAGAACATTTCGAGCAACAGATTTTTCCAAAGTTTCAGTGTGGTTTCCATATATGAATTAAGCACGAGTTTAGGATCCCAACCTTGAGTATTAAAAACTCATTCCACCTGAATTAGCCCTTGGTGCTTCCCTGGTGCTTTTGCAACTGACAAAAATCAGGAGCCAGGTTAAGTTGCTGCATGTTTTCCAATCTGAACTCAAGTGTTGTCAATTGTAGGTTTATTTTCGAGCAGCTAATCTTACCTTGGTTAGGAGCTGTTTTCCTTGGATATGTTGGCTTGTTTTCAGGAAGATCTTAGCAAGGGGGTTCACGCACTAGAACAGAAAAGACAGAAGATGTCAGTTCCTTAAGTTTCCAGACAAGAAGCAGGGAGGGGGAAAAATATAACAGTCAGAATCTTTTGTTTGGTCTCGTAACCTTACCTAGCAGTACTTGGTGAGGACCTGGTTTTTTTTTGATTTTCCCACAGGCTCTATAAGTAGTTGGCATGCGAAGCCTTACGTGGGACAGGAAGAAAATTAGAGAAGCTCACGTTTTGAACCTCGGACAAACCAACAGAAGGGAGAAACCGTATTGAGGAAGAAACACCAGAGGTAATGTTTTGTACAGGGCCTGAGAAGAGATGGAGTGGGTTTGCCTTGGAAATTTTCATTGCATTGCCTTGCTCTTTTGAGCTGGCATTGTTTCAGGAGTTCTGTGACAGTAGTCTCCCAGTCTCGACATGCAAGGAGAGGAACAAGAAGGATGTACAACACCTGAAGCTCTTGTTAGTTTTCCGCAGGAACTAACGTTTGCTCGGAAGGAGCATGGGACGGGTGGGCATGGTGACTAGTTAATGTAGTTAGTGACTGCATTTTACAAGGAAATGGCATAGGAGCTTGGATAACACAAACTCTAGCAGGTTAGTGCGCATGTCGGTAATTCTCCTGGAGCTGCTGGTTTGGCCAATTTTTTTTGAGTCGCTCTGTTACAGATAGTAAACAGAGGGAATATATGTCCAGTACGTGAGTGAGGGGGATGATGGTCTCCAGAGCTAGAAAGAATAGCTTAGTGTGACTGCAAGTTACTAGGGAAGGTTATGGGCATTAGAATAAACAACCATGCTGTCGCCTGAGAGTTTGAATTCTCTGTCTCCTGTTTTTATTTGGTTCGATCTGGTTCTTGATCGATGAAGGAGAAGAAGGAAACCGGCACTGCTACAGAGAGTGGGTGTTTGATTCCTTTCTGTGTAATTATTGTTGTTGGCATAATACTAGTTTTGATTCGGTGGTATAAGTTACCGAATTCGAGCATAGCTCAACCGGTTAAAGCGTTCAGGGAAGTACGGAAGGTGTCGGGTTCGAACCTTAGTAGGAGCGTACGTCTTTGCTCCTTTTTCTTTCTTTATTTTTTTTTGTATGAGTTATACATGCTTATTTAAATATGTAAGACTATATAATATATAACGCGTTATTCGTTAGGTACGGGACCACTTAGCTTTTATTATGTTACATATATACGTACGTATATGTATATATATGAGTGACTATGTACCAACACGCACAAACGATGTTATCATTATTTACTATGTATATATATATATAAATATATATTTTGAGTATGATCGTAATTGTTACTAATAGTTTAGTTCAACCTTCACGAATTTAAACTGATAATTATTCGGGGTATTTCACATAGATTAACAGTTAAAATAATCTCAACCCCAACTTTATTTTTTATTCAACTGAAAGGACTACATTTATGTTGATAAAAAAAAGACTACATTTACATGTTTGAAGAGTAAGCACAATCAGAATCTGGAGAATGTCAACCGACACAATATTCCTATCCATCAGATTAGAATATTTTAAATTGTGATCGGTGGGGAATCAATCCGGACAAAACTTTCATGTCAGTCACCAAATCCCGAGCGTGAGACACTCATCTCAGTTTTTTTCCTTTCGTTAAATTAGTATACGTGTCAATACAAATCTGTAAAGACGCCATTGTCAATTCACAGCTGCTGGGCAATAAAATTCACTGTTTGATGGATTACGACCTTCTGTCCCCTACTCCAGTCCTCCACCACTCGGATGTCAATCATTTGACAACTAATCAGTTCTTTACATTTATCAATTAGGTCCGTTCGCTCTTGCAAAAAATGGACACGACAATCCAGATAAAAAAGGACTAAAATATTAAATAATGGTTGGTTCCTTTTTCTAGTAGGTCCAGACCTCTCTCACAGTTTTAGCTTAAGTAATTTTA